>JAWMRA010000020.1:12390898-12507490 GCA_035584735.1 Pseudotriccus pelzelni
GGTGTGTGTGACTGGGTGCGAGTGTGTGTGTGTGTGAATGAGTGTGAGTGCGAGTGTGTGTGAATGTGTGTGAGTGCGAGTGTGTGTGAATGAGTGTGAGTGTGTGTGTGTGAGTGTGTGTGAATGAGTGTGTGTGAATGAGTGTGAGTGTGTGTGTGAATGAGTGTGTGTGAATGAGTGTGAGTGTGTGTGTGAATGAGTGTGAGAGTGTGTGAATGAGTGTGAGTGTGTGTGTGAATGAGTGAGAGTGAATGAGTGTGTGTGAATGAGTGTGTGTGTATGAGTGTGAGTGTGTGTGAATGAGTGTGAGTGTGTGTGAATGAGTGAGAGTGAACGTGTGTGTGAGTGAGTGTGAGTGTGAATGAGTGTGAGTGTGAATGAGTGTGAGTGTGAATGAGTGTGAGTGTCAATGAATGTGTGTGCATGTGAATGTGAATGAGTGTGAGTGTGTCAATGAATGTGTGTGAGTGTGAATGTGAATTAGTGTGAGTGTCAATGAGTGTGAGTGTGAATGTGAATGAGCGTGAGAGTGTGTGCAGGTGTGTGTGTATGAGTGTGTATGTGTGAGTGTGCATGCGAGTATGAGTGTGTGTGAGTGTGAGTGTGCATGCCAGTGTGTGTGAGTGACAGTGTGAGTATGTGTGCACCACGGGGGCAGATCTGGGCCTTCAGCCCAGCTCTCTTCCAGGCAGGGTGGCTTAGCAGGTGACCCAGATATTTCTGTATCAATTCTGTGGCCGCTGCGTCCACCCCTCGGGGGTTCAACGAAACCATCATCCCTGCCCGAGGCAGTGCTTTTCCCAAGGCGCTGCGGGGCTGGGAGGTCTCGCCTCACCTCCAGCGCACAGCAGCGTCCGTGGCTCTCCCCGCTGACATTTGCGTACCCTGCTGCTGTCGAGGCTCTGAGCATCCCCTTTCACGGTTTGAAAGGGGGCTTTCCACCCCATCAGTTTGATTTGGGGCCGGGGTGGGGTGGGTTTGGTTTGCTGTTGTTTGTGTGCGAAAGGTGGATCAGGGGAGATGTCATTGCGGATGAACACCAATAAATTATTTAATCTCTAGGAATTGCTTCTGCAGAAGTATGCTGGAATGGCGGGCGATGGGTTTTGGCTGAAGGGAGAGGCTGTAGGTACCACAACAGCAGAGGACACACACAGAGCCCATAGGCAGGAGGGCAGGCAGTGACCATGCTGGCTTACACAATTAATGTGCAGTCACCCTTGGTTTTTGAAGCAAATTGCATCAACATAATAACCTGTTTGCTGGACTGTATCAGTATATCAAGGGCTGAAATATACCCTGTTACATATATATATATATAATTTCATTAAACAGACTCAGAGCAAGGCATGCTATGCCTGCAGCTTTGTACCTGACGTGAAAATGCCGAGGAGGCTGCTGTGGTGGAAGGGCTTGTGGCGTTGGAAACTGGGAGGCGTCCGTGAGTGTGGAAACTCCAGTGGAGTGTGCGGAGGCTGGGTGGGGACAGCGGTGTTGCCATGAGCACGCAGCAGGCATCTGGAGAGAGCGGCGCAGCCGTGGGCACCGCGGAGAGCGATGTGAGGGAGCAGCGCGGGGAAATTAACATTGCTGAAAATTAATTTAAATATAATGGAGCCATTAGCATTTCACCTGGTCAGGCTCCATTAGACAGGCTTGCTGAGAACCTAATGAATTCTTAATAAAGATTAAATCGTATGTTCATTAGATTTTGATGAAAGAGATTGCTATTTTATTTTTTTAAGGCTGTGTTATTGGTATGCTTCTAGATAATAAATCTCATCCTCGTGGATGGCTAAAGCAGCTTCACACTTGGATATTGCCTAGAAAAGAAGCACAGGAATCTGTAGACAGATTAGAGAATGCTAAGACAAAGGAACAGAGAGCAGACATTATTACAGAGGACGAAGAAGAGGTTACACACTGTCCAGTTAATCCTTGAGACATTAGGTAGCGGGGGAAGAAGTGGCAAGTAGAAATTGCAGTAATTTGAGAGTGCAGCCAGAATAGGGATAAGGATTCATAAAATCCAGGATGTTTTCATGAAATATTTGCAGGTACCTTTTAGCTGGTGAGCAGGATTATCCAGCACAAATAGAGGTGCTGGTGAATGGCAGAGGGGTGGAACTGGAGTCTAGCATGAACATCTCAAACAGTGGCAGCACAGGCTACGAATGGCACTTTTAGCATCTGTGGTTGTTCTGACACCCTTAACCCTTGTGCTTTGACTGCCCCCACCTTGGCTGATTAGTTTTGCTGTTATTTTTTCACAACCAGTCCTGCAGTCCAGATACTTCTCCCATGCCTCAAAATGAAGGGTCAGGGCTGAGCTAGTCAGAGGAACAGTCCTGAAAGGCATGGTTGTGCCATGCAAGCCAATGAGACTTCAGAGTGTGCCACAGCATTCAGAATCAGGCTGTGACCAGATTCTATTTTCACTCAGCTTAAACTAAAAACCAGCTGTAACCAAGCAAATCCGGGGCTTCCTTTGAAGATCCAAGCCAGAGGGGAAGAGTTACCGGATGAGAGAAATTCATCTTCCATTCATACCACCCAATCTCAGCAAATTCACTATGATGTGGAACTGCAATGGATGTCAACATTTTATAGATCTTATATATTCAAATAAATGTTGAGTATGTGCAGAATCTGGGACACACGATCTTCCTTTCTGGAATACCTGGACTGTAGCATGGAATCGAGACTGATGTTATTCTAGGACAGTTTTGTGGAGAATTATGACTCCAGTGAACGTGCTTGTTCTTCAAAGGCCCAGCCTAGAAGGACACCAAGCACATCTCTGTCTCTTACTGCTTAGCAGGATGCTTAAATACCTGCAAGGGTTCAGTGGTGAGCAGGGTGGACTGCTCGGGTGGGGAACACCATCCGCTGCCATCAGCTGAGGCTTCCAGGGAGTTCGGTGTTTAATTGTGCTTACACAAAAGGGGCTGAGTCGGCTGGCCTGGCTTCAAAACCAGGATTCTGCCACCCACTCAGCAGCAGCCGTTCTGGATGGTGAGCAGGGCAATATCTCACCTTCCCAAATGAGGGATTAGTGATAGTGTGTCGTTCCAGAGGCCACATCCTGGGGCTTGGGGTTGGTTTTGGATTTTGTCTCTGCAGAAGCAGCAGCTTCTGTGCCCTGCTGAGCTGGGAGCAGAGAGCTGGGTCCAGCTCCCTTTCACAAGATGCTGGAGCTTCCAGCCCTGCATGTCCTCCAGAACAGCTGTGTCTCACTTCACCAGCAGTGCTGGCAGTAACTCAGCTGATAGGCTTCTTTGCTGTGCCAGTTTTTGCAAAATGTTTTTATGTTATGTGTGAGAAGGATGGAGATATACAGTCAGGAGAGAAATACACTTGCGGTACAGTGCTTCTCTTGGAATATCTGCTGTCTTCTTCCCAACAGCCATCAGTCCCAACAGCTGCCTGATATATTGTTTTGACCTTCTTCAAAAAGCCCCTCAAAACAGCCCCAGGCCCTACTTGCTTTCTGTGTAACTGAATTGCTTATAATCTAATGAACTTCTTCAGTGAGAATCAGTCCCCGCCCACTGGTTTTACAGCCCATCTCAGCAATTTGATGCCAAATGCCATTGAAATGAAATGATGTGTTGTGAACACCCACTTTAGTGCTCTTTGCTTCATGTCTGTGTCTCAAAGCTGTAGTGATTTCACACTTGCAGCCCCGTCCCTCAGGAATACCTCACCCCACGAGCGTGGGGCTGCTTTGCCTCTGCGACGTGTTCCTGTGGACAGGACTGAAAACTGTGTCTTCGTGGCCTGTCCCACTCCCAGCTTTTCTGTCCTGGGGCTCTGGGTGCAGACCCCACTCAGCCCTGCTGCCTTGCTGCTGTCAGGGAACTTGTGACCACAGTGTGAGCTGGAAGGCCAGAGGCACGAACCTCACTAGAGCAGCAGGTCGGGCAGAGCCATCCTGACTCGTCCCCTGCCCTGTTTTCCAGGATTTCTGTGACTTAAGGCCCAAAGTAGGGCAGCGACAGGGCCATATTTGAACTGTTTCAATAAGCAGGGCAAGAGCTGCGGCTTTCCTGATGAAGTGGTGTCGTTCTCCCAAGACCTGCCCCAGTGCACTCTGCCCTGGGCATGGATTTGGCACTGTACGTATGGCACACTCAGGGCCCAGCAGGGAGGCAGCTCCGGTGGGGCTGTTTTGGCAGGGAAGCCTGTATTTGGTAGCAAACTGCCTGCCAGGGCAGCTCTGGGGTGTCAGGATGGCAGCTGGGCAGTGCTTTGCCAGCCCTGAGGAAGGCAGGGTCTCCTGCCAGGGCGTCAGAGATCAGTCCAGTGGAGGCTGCTGTAGGAGGGGGCTCCCCCCTCGCTGCAACTTCTCTCTGCACCTCCTTCACAGATGCCTTCTTGCATCCCTGGATGCTGTGGGTGCCACATTCCACACCCAGCAAGTGGCACAGCACAGGGAGATTGCCTCTGAACTAGGCAGGAATAGGAGCTGGGAACAGAGGAAAGTGAGGCTGTTTATTTTGGCTTGCAAAGGGCAATCGTGTTTTCAGCATTTATTTCCTTCCTTTTGGATTATTAATTGTGCTTACAAGCTAAAATGTTAACAACCAGAGTTCCTTATTTGTATTTAAAGTTCTTATTATTAGACTGAGAGAGATTTCAGAGAAAAGCAGTAACAATATTAGAAGGCAAGATGGAATACATTTTGGGTTTGGGTTTTTTTTTTTTTCCTTGACAGTTCTTAATTTGTTTCTTGTTTTAGGGACTCATAAAAGTAAAAATATCTTTCAGTGACAACAGTGAACTGCATAGCTTCTCCTCTTTCAACCCAGTTTTAAAACCTTAAAAGAAATTTGCCTGTCATATTCTGACATGACACATCTAGTCCTGTTGGAAATGTTTTAGCAATCTAATGAGATGAAAGCGGTTGTTTTAATGAGCTCAGAAGAAAGAGACAAATCTGCTGCACAAATGTAACCAAGGATCTGTTTTGTTTTATGGCTTGGCTAACCCAGAAGTTGTAGGAGACATTAGATCGAGTCGTGACAAATGAAAAAAGGTTGTAATTTTCCTCTTCAGTCTGTCTTTTCCTATTTGTCTGAGATACAGCTTCATATCTGATGTGAGTTCCCCAGGATGCTTACCTGGGGAATGTGGGAAAGAATAATCAAAATGGGGGAAGAATGGAAAAGAGACAAATAATAGAGGTGGAGACACTTTGTTGGCTCTTCTGTGTGGTCTGGTCAAGAGAAAGTGTGAAATGAAGAACTGCTTTGCTGCTGGCCGAGGCAGGAGCAGGTTGCTGGTCACCTGGAGGGTAAGAGCCAGGCAGTCAGGAATGTCTCACAGCCTCATAATTAGCTAGTTTTCTTCAGCCCCTTTGCGGAGTTACAGCTCACCTCTGCAAGCATCGAGCTCACCTGGTTTCCCTTGATACAAACTCACAAACGAGCATGGAAGATGGGAGATTTGATTTGCAGCCCGAGAGCCTGATGCAAGTGCTGGGTCTAAGACCTCGATTTTGCAAACTCCTGCTCAAGCTGTGAGGCAGGTAAAAAGCTTTTTGTGTTCACAGAAGGACCTGTCCTCTGCACTCTGAAACGCAGGACCTGGTCCTTTATTCGTTGTGGGAGCGTACAGAGGAGCTCTGGCAGATGAGAATTGCCAGAAGCTGCGATTCGGGCGGCCGGGGTGTTTAAGAGTCTGGTCACTCTTCCGGGTGCAATTGCAAATCTCCTGAGATTTGTGGTTTTCTGCAGAGCCTGAAATTAGTTCTGTGGAGCCTGGACTCGCACGGTGACGGGCTGAGCTCTGTTCTCAGGGATCTTGGCTTAGTTCCGTTTTGCTTTGGAAAGAAAACTTCCCACACTCCTCACTTCAGATAAAAGTTAAAATTTAAATGTCCCAATTCTGAGGGGTCAAGAACAGGGAGAAAAATAAAAACCATCCCAAATGAAGGCAGGGAGATCAAATACATCTCAATTGCTTGATTATTTTTGAAGCCTGATTTTTTTTTGTATTGGCAATATTGAAACCGGCAATCTCACTTATTTCAAATTAATTTGAAGGCTGCTGACCCCAAATCCTCTCTTAGAGGTGACTGGACTTTGGGCCAAGTTCTTCCTACACTGAGTATGATGTCCATTCAATATATAGGCTTTATGAGATGTGATGAATTTCAAATGTTTGTGTGGCACTTTGTGGGATCCTGGAAATTGCTAAGTTTCATTCACAAAACCGAAACCAGGAAACAAAAAGATCTGGAAAGTATTGGCACATTAAACCTGTGGTTGTTTTTCTCTCTTGAAAGTGTTTTTTTCTTAGAGGGAAATACTAATGATTTGTGCCACAATTTCCCTAATGCTGAAGAAATGCTCTGCCTAATGTAAAAATCCCCCTAAACTGTTAATTGAATCATTCTCATTTTAGTTTTAAGACCATTCAGGCAAATGACAGATGTAGGGGAGGTTGGAGGATTACAGTCCTGATTATAAGATGCCCTTAGGAATCTGCCTAAAATCAGAAAACGCAAAAGGCTGAAAAATGCTATTGGGTAACACAGAGCAAAGGACCTGATGGTTTTGTAGGGCTGAGCAAAATGGAGAAAAAGGTATTTTAATCCAAAGCTCGATCATTGTGTGCTTATTGTGATAACAGAATAAAACTCTTGATGGAGGCATTTCCTAGCTTACTAATAAAGATGCTTACCCTCCCCAGCCTTCACATTAATTGAGAAAGAACTGAGGAGCACTCACAGACGGGAGCCCAGGAAACTGTAGTAAGCTGACATCATGCCTATTTTCAAGTTGTTGATCAATAACATTTTTGACATCGAAAGAGAAGGATTGGCAGGGCTGAAATTGCTTTGTTTTTCTTTATTCTTGGGCGTGTCCTGCTTTGCTTGGTCACTATAAACTATATTGGTTCCTCAGCACACCTTTTGTCGAGTATAAAATCTCAAAGTTTAAGACCAAGGAGCTGCAGACCACCAGCTTGAGAGAGAGAAGAGAGGGATGGGTAACACTGGGTCCTCCCACAGTGTAATGAGTTTGGGACATGGCCGTTGACAGCCCTCTTCTCCCCATCAGGCCATTCTGTGGGGTCTGGTGTCCTCAGGAGCCAAAGACAATTCATCATCTGCTCTGTTTGTTACGGGACAACTTGTGCAGTCTTTCAACAGAAATTCTGCTGATTTAGGATTGTGGTGTTCCAGGAAAACTGGGAGCAGGTTTTGGCAGGAACAGGATCCAATGCTGGTAGGAAATACAGGGTTTGATAACAAGGAAAAGGATTTTCTTCTCTTTGGCAGGTGACAGGCTCCTCTGCATAGAAATGGTACCTGTTTCCATCAGGAGGCCACGAGGGATGTCTCCAGGAGCTGACTCAGTGAGTGGAGAGCAGCTCAGCAGGCCCTCACCGGTCCCAGAGAAAACATCCTTTTTAGAGAATTCATCACCCCAGTGTTACACCTTGCCAGGGAGGCTGGGGATGGACATTTTGCCTCTGTGCGTGTCCCTCCTCTGAAACATGAACCCCCAAGTGCTTCAAACAGTCTGAAAGGCAGAGCAGTGACTCACCATGCTTTGAGGCTCTCCAGCAACTTCAGAGTATTAAATGCTCTCGTCTACAAGAGCATAATCAACAGCAACTTGTACACACCATAACAGTCTGGTACAAGTCTGGGAGCATTTCTGCATCAGCTGGGAATCGTTACAGAAGGGGATGAGAACGGGATTGCATTGAGGAAAATATCACTTTCAATGACAAAAATGTATTCTGCCTCCTAGCAGAATTTGGTGATTTATCCTCGCCCTGTTAGAGCTGATTGGAGTTAGTAGCTCCAGTTTTAAAGCCTTAAACAAAAGTGCATAGGAAAGGCTGAGTGCACAAAATGGATGCTAGGCAGAATAATCTGGGTAACAAATGAAGGGTTTTATAGCTAGGTTTCTGGAGCTGTGGCACGTGCTAGCTCACAGTGATATAGTGATGTTTCCTCACTGCCAGTCCAGCGCTCCTTATTCATGACAGCCTGATTCTTTGCCACCTTGGTAGCCTGGATTTCGCTGTAATTTAGCTCCTGCCTTTACAGCAAAGGTGGTGGAGTATCTTATTTCGATGTCTCCCAATGAAATGGTCCCATGTATGTATTTCTGGAGGAATTTTGTGTGGAACTGGGGCAGACCAGCTCCACGTCTCTCCAAAATTCACAGTGAGATCTTCAAATTACTTCCAGAACACCACGATGTTGGATTTGCATGCCCTAATTTGAGGTTGCAATAGCTAAGCCTGTGTGAATTTGTCATCCTCTCTCCTGCTTCTCAGCTGGCATGGCAGGGCACGTGCTCCTGCATAGCAGGAAGGTTTCTGCTCAGCTTCATCCACAGGAGGGACGTACCATCTTCACAATGAGATTTCAGTGTAACACAATCAGCTTGGCTACTTAAGTCCTGCAGAACTGAGTATTTGATTGGGTATATTTTGGGAACCTGTTCTTACTTACAGCCTCTTTGTGTCTATAGGCAGTGCAAAGGGGTGTTACAGCAGGGGTGGTTGTGGCTTGGTGCAGCTAAACCAGCTCTTTCCCCTGGCCAAAGAGAGCTCTTCCCAGGTGGTTGGTAAGGTGCACTGATACCCCTTCCCAGGAGGAACTGAGCACCCTATCCCATCATCCGTAAATTCTGTCACCAGTGTGTGTACCCCCACCTCAGACACTGCCGAGACTCTATCAGCTCATTTCAGCAGTGGCACTAGCACAAATCACTGGGATGAAAGAAAATTGCCGTGATGAACACACACCTCAGAACGTCGTCATCCCGTTCGCTAATTGCCAGTCACCCTTCGGTGATTAATTATTTAGCCAAATTGCAAAAAATTTTCCACATGAATGAGAAGATGTTTATTTAATAAAGCAGAAAGCTCCTAGAAGCATGCCCTTGTTTTCCTCAATTTAGCTGTATAATAAATTTACACTCTCCTGATTTTGCAGCTCAGAACAAAACCCAGAGTGCTGTATCAACTGGTTGCTGTCGGTTTTTCTCCGGCCAGTGCTTCAGCAGGAAACCTGATGCTGCCCAATAGGTGTGTTTGAGACGTTTAAATTGAGTGGTAGATACGTGAGCTGATGGTCACGATTTGTTATCTGCATCTCTCTGTGTGCCCTGAGCCCTGGGAATCACTGGTAAAGGAGTGCTGTGCCAAATCCCAGCCTGAGGCTTGGCATTTCTCCAGCATCGACTGATGGCATCAGGGTCATGTTGGCAAAGAGGAAGAGCCTCCAAGCCCCTCATCCTGGCAGCAGCCTTGTGCTTGGTAGGAGTTCTCCTGAAGTGTCTTACCTGTGCAGTGAGGTGGGGTGTGCAGGAGAGAGGAACGCCAGGGTTGGCACTGGAGGATCCACGTACTGATAGCGAATCCAAATCTTGGTATGTTCTTGGGCGATATTGATGTCTGTTCAGTGTCTGTCACCATAACTAATCATTAAAAGCGTTCAACAACAACAACAACAAACATGGGAAGAGGATAGAAACACTAAGAGAGCCCATAAATGGTAAACAA
This sequence comes from Pseudotriccus pelzelni, assembly GCA_035584735.1. Taxonomy (NCBI): domain Eukaryota; kingdom Metazoa; phylum Chordata; class Aves; order Passeriformes; family Tyrannidae; genus Pseudotriccus; species Pseudotriccus pelzelni. The sequence goes on from JAWMRA010000020.1 coordinate 12,400,433, forward strand.
TTAGTAATTAGTAATTTTCGTATGGTTCAGTAAATAATTCAAAATTTAGGCTTTATTTATGTTTTTATTTATAAACTACTTCTTTTTACAGATCCTTGCAAGAAATCTGTTTATTTTAAATTCATATTTGGATAAACAAATCATAAAGTTTTTCCTACGTGGCAGAGCATGAAAATTGAGTTATTACACTGGTACTTTTAGTTCTGATCAGCGAGATCAAATTGTGCTTTCTCCATGTATGATCAAACAAATAGGTGAGGCCTTCTGGCATAAACAGATGTTCAGGATTAAATTTAAATTCTGATTTTTTTCAGTATTTCTTTATAGGAATTTGAAATAGGTTTTTAGAGTTTCCAGTAAAAAGTAGAAAAAAAGTTCTTACAAAATTGTCCATAAGAGTGACACAAACCCAGACAAAGTGGTGTATTTAAATTCCACAGTAACTGGGTAAATACACTGAGGTTTTTAAAATAGCCGAGATCATAACGTTTTTAGCGGCTCCCTCAGTACCTTGGGCACAAACCTGTGCGGTGCAGAGCCTGCCTGAAGCTCTCAGACACATCGTGCTCAGTCTGTTCCCCAGGAGAATCCTCCCCCTTCGGCAGGATTGCCTGGATCCTCCCAAAGCCTTGCTCTGTGTTAACTCTCTGCTTTCAGTCTCCAGCAGGGCCAACCCTCCCAAGCCTCTGATTTCCAGACTCTGAAACTGCTCAGCTCAGCACTGCTGAGGCCACAGGACCTGCAGGGCTGCTGAACCAGAGGTGCTGCTGAGCTGTGGTTAACTCCCAGTGATCGAGAGAGCTCGTGTTTCATTCGTGCTCAGACCCCAAGCCCCAGCACAAACGGGTTTTCTGGTGCACATCAACACCAGTGGGCCTGAACAGAACTGGGCTGTTGCACACACGCAGCTTGGGGTGCACCTGAGCTGTGCTGAGGACCACATCACCCTGCTTGTGCTGATTGCCACCCAGTTTTAGCACTGTCTTGTTTACCTAACCTTTGTCCAAATATCATTCTGTTTCTTATGCCTTTTGGAAAATAAAAGATCAGGGAAAAAAACCCCAATTCTTGTGCCGTAGCTCTTTTCATGCCACACGCATTTCCTTTTTGCCTCAGGAGCTCTCAGGTACCAGCTCTCGAATTTATTTCAGTTACAGTTCCTCGCCACGTTACTTGTGTCAGGAGAAGAAAAAAACACTGTCTGGTTTTTGGAAGAGAAGGTTTAATTGTAGAATTTTATATGTATTTAATGACTTCGAGAAATGAGGTCGTGTGAAATCATCTGGAACTAAATCTTCCTGTTCCCCCCCTACTTGGTATTCACAGAGCGGCGTCAGAAACGTGGTGTTAAGTTCTGGGCCTCCTAAATCGAGGGGTGAAGAACTGGGCCCACCAAGGTGTCCGGGGCTGGTGCACAGATTTAGTGAAGGGGGACTGAGGGAGCAGGAGAAGGGAACGCTGAGGGAGACTCTTGCTGCTCCCTTCCACCACCCAAAGAGGGCTAAAGATAAGGTGAAACCAGACTCTTCTCGGAGATACACAGTGAAAGGATGAGAGGCAGCAGGCAAGCACTGCATGGAAATTAAGGCAGAATATAAGGAAAGAACGTTTCACAGGGATGTTGATGCAAAAGTGGAGCCGGATTCAGGGAAGAGGAGAATCATCATCCCTGAGGAATTTCAAAACTCAGATAGGACAAGGAACCTGCACAACCTGGCCTGCTTGAGACGGTAGCTCTGCTCCAGACAGGGACCTCCACGCCAAGTTATTCAGTGATTCTATGACAAGAAAATCCAAATGAGTCTCCTTGTTCAGTGCCCCTAACATCAGTGCTAACTAAAGAACTACCTCTGTGTTTGGAAACCACAGGGACAGCGTTGCACAGCGTTACCAGAGTTTCCCCTTAGAGCGCTTAGAAAGCCGGGCTGAGCTGGCACTGTTTGGTTATTGTTTCTAGTTCCCCTTCACACCACTTTGGTTTGTTTCTTTGCTTCTGAGTGTTGTTTTCTTGGATTTATTCCATGCAGCATTTCACGGGCAGCCTTCTGAAATCCTAAGCTGCAGTTTGATTAACATCTCTCTTTGTTGATGGTGTGGTTTTAAGTCACCTCTGCCTGTCCCTGCTCAGCTGTGGTGGTGGAGTGATGCTTATATGGCTGTGCAGTGAGCCAGACTGGCACTGATAGGGGTTAACATAACTCAACCCCCCCCTCCAAAACCCAGAAAGAAATGCCCATCAAATTCTCCCTTCAGGCAGCAATGCACTGAAGGTTGAGATGTGAGATTGTATTGAAAGATTCAGTCACTCCTGGCTAGTTCTGTGTGTTAGGTAAATCAAATTTTTGGGGATAAATCAGTCACATTCAAAGACTGTTTGACTGGAAAGTAGAAAAGTCTTTCTGTACCTTTAGGCATTTAAATGATGGATTTTTTTCCTAAACCAGTCTTATTTTCCCTATTAGTTCCTGTAAAAGAAATGCAAATCTTGCACTGGCTTGAAATTTCAGTGTTGTTTTAAGTACATTTCCTGTGATCCATAACACAGTGAAAAGGAAAGTGTAGCCATTTGTTGCTGGTTCAGTGTATTTAGACCATCTTTCATGCTTGTAGAGGTCAAGTCCATTTAATCTGGTTGTGCTATTTCAATCACATTTACATTTTTAATGCAAAGCTCAGGTTTGCTTCACACTAGAATGATCTCTCTGGTTTTGTAACAAGCGTTAGTTGTCGTGGGCTTTGGAGACTTCTCTCTTTATTTTCCCTCAGCCTTAGACACAGTCTTTGACATCTGTAAGGTAGCTTTCCTCCTTGGGTTGCCAAAATGCTACAGAATGCTCATTACAGAAGTGCTGAACAACACTTTCAAATTCCATTTCACTGGGAGGAAATTTTGAAGCCTGCATGGGAAGCCTGTCTTTGCTGTGGTTAGCTTGACCGTGGTGCCTGGGATGGTTTGCACCAGTGACCTCCTGCCTTCAACTGTATTCCTGCATTATCCCCCAAGAACGGAAAATAAGGCCCTAAATACTTACTTTGTTGACTTGTAACATCACTTGCAAATACACAGCAGAGAAACGGCCAGCCTGGCAGAGGTCTGGCACCACCAGGCAAGACAGGAACTTAGTGCAGGTTGTGAGAAAGAGGCACAAAGAGTCAGAGCCCCATCCTTAAAGCAGGAGTCAAGTGAGGAATCACAATCAAGTTCGGGCTCTGGATAACAAAACAGGGTTGTTTGCTGAGCAGTCATCCAGGAGACTGACAACAGCTGGATACAGCGTGGACTGGACACTGATACCTGCATGTGAACCTTGCTCACAGCAGGTGCCACGAATAAGGGGATCAGAGCGGCCGGAGCTGTTGAGAAGGGCTGGCAGAAGAAATGGCAACACCCCCGTTGACAGTGTAGGATGCGGGTGCTAGGATGTGACCAGGAGAGAATGCCAACAAGAGAGATCCTGCTTTTCGTGGGAAGACTTGAAGACTTTCCTAAATGAGGTTGCAGAAGCAGGACCCAAAACTCCACAAGATAAAAGACATAATGAGACCGTGTGCTTTTCCTTTCTTAAAATACATCCTTTGATAACCAACACCGAAACACGGAGGAAGAGGAGAGAAAGTGTTTCAATTCAACTGCTGTTACAAGCAATACTTCTCTAATCTGACTTATTCTATCCTAGGAGACCTTCTTAATACATATTATCATGAGTAGTGGTCCTTACTGTGCATGGAGAGACACTGAACCATTTGCCCAGAGTTCCTGCAGTTTGTATCCAACAGCAGTGTGATGAGTGTAAAAATAAATGCAAACGTACATAGGAACAGGAGCAGATCTTATATCCAATTGCAAAGTCACACTTAATTATTAATGACTGAAGTGCTGTAGCCTTTCACTTAGTGGCAAAACACAGCCTGAATATTTCTCAGGTTGTGTCAGATTGACAGAGCGTCAGTGCCAAAGACAATGTCAGCTCTTCAGTGATGGATCAAGTGCCGTGTACGAGAGCAAGAAAGGTGAATATTCAAATGAGAACCTTGGTTTCCTCTGATAACAAGCCAGGAATTCCACATTCAAGAACTGATTGACGGAAGTCGCCCTTGTCATAGACAAAATGGTAAACAGCTTCAGAATAATGAATTACAAGCCGAAATTATACTAGTGAGTGATGGAGTAAATCATGGAAAGGTCATTTTGTCCAGCTCTGTTCTGATGCAACTCTTTTTGATCACATGTTCCACAGTGTTTTCTGCATGGTTTACTTACAAATGACCTGAAGACACCGGCATTTTTCACAATTGTCCGTCACTACCTGCAGATAGATTTTGCATTAAAGAACTTTCTCCAGTGCCCTGAAACTTCTGTCTGAAATTTTCTCTTGCTTCTCCTAATCACTTCTCAGCACAGAAGAGCCTTCCCAATGTCAGCTGCTGGAGCAGTAAGTATGACCGGTGAGTCTTTGGGATAAACTGAATCTTTCCTAGCCTTTGTGCCAAAGTTTGGATGGAAAGAAGTTTGGATGGTGTGGCTTTCCTTTTCCCATACTGAAGATGCCAGTGCAAGGTGCAAGAATTTAGGGGTTATATCTCAGATCCCTCTCGGTGAATTTGTGTCCAATAAAGCAGACTCAAAGCTGAAAGGAAGATTACACTGATGGAGAACAAATCTTAAGGAGAGAGGTCGTGGCTAGACTGCGTTTTGAGTGCTGGCGTGCCAGGAGCTCAGGGCAGACTCTGGTGAATGTGGAGGAGAAATCTAGAAATTATTCTTTGTAATGCCACTGCGGATTCCTGTTCGGCTACAGTGACCCAGCGAATCAGAGACTGTAAACCCACACATGGCTTTCTGTCCTCTGCAGTGACGGATGAGCAGCTCTGCAGCCCACATGTCTTACACGTGTGCCAGAGAGAGCAGGGGAGTTAATGAAGAGAGTGGTCCTCCCGAAAACCGCCTTCACGCTCCACAGAACAAGCACGGGCGTTATTTGGCCTCTTGGTGGTTTTCTAAAAGTAGAAGATGCCCAAGAACTCGTCGTATCTGCAGCTGGTGCTTGCCAGAAATGCTTGTATGATCTGTGTGGATGAGTGGAGAAAAGGGTGGTGGGAGGAGGGGAAGGCCTCGGAGGGGGAACAGCTGAGGAGATACAAATGAAAACTCAATTAAACAGAGGAGAAGGAAAATTCAAATTAGCACTGACACCCTGCTCAAGGCTGCTTTGAGTCTGGATTTCATCTGTAAACCTAGTGAATGGAGAAGGCAACAGTGAAGAAAATAAATTACCTTCCTGGAAGGAGCTGAATTAGATGACCAGGGAGATGAAAACATTCAAATACAGATCTACTTTGATGATATGCCTAGGGCTTGTAACAAATTTGACCAGAACAATAGATCTTGGGCTTGTAACCATTCCAAAGCTTGTCCAATGTATGAGATTATTTTTTTTATAAAGGACTCAGTTTATTTGCCAACTGGAACACTTGAAATGGACAATGAATGTAATCCTGTATTGCCTTGCACCCTATGTAGCCATGAGAATGACGCTAATTGGATCTATTAAAATCAGAAGGGTGGCATTTGGTACTCCTTTTGCCCTCAGTGGTGCTGTTTTGGGATACAGACAGTGATCTGCTGTGGTTGCTCTGGTTGCTACTGGTTTCCTGGTTTGTGTGAGAGGTGTGCAAATGCTCAGTGTCATCAGCTGTTGAAGCAGAGAAGCTGAATGGTGTTTTTTTTCTTTTAAGATAAACTGTCATTCCTCCAGAATGTGGTCGTCATCAATTTATTTCAGCTTTATTTTGCTCTTCTCCAGCTGTGTGAAGAGCATGTTCAATATAACCAGTCATTCCAATAGCTTAATTTCTCCCCTAAGTATTTTGCTTCTTTTGGGTTGTCACCACAATCCCATTTAAAAGCCTGCTAATAGTAATTGAAAACCATTTTAAGCTTGCATGTAGTATCAGAGTTTGAGCTGTGTTTTATTTCTGTAAAGCAGAAATAATAGTTAGCTATGACAGATACTCGGAAGCTAAACAACAGCCAAGGCTACCACGCGTTTGGAAACCTTCACTGCTAGAAGAAAGTCATGGATCCAGAATCTAGTGAAATGAATGTGAATCTTCCCAAGGACTTCAGTGGGATTCTGATCGGGTTCTGAGTGCAAAGTGTAATCAGCAGTGGCCAGATGGAGGTTGGGCACAAAGCAATCAGGAGCTCTGCCTTCGCAAAGAGCGTCCCTGGGATCCAGCCTGTGTTTTAAGACAGTTTGTGTTGGTCCTTCTGCAGAAAGCAAAGGGCAATGGAAGTGAAAGGGTGCTGGCTGGGTTGGACTAAGCCCTGTTTAAAGCAAGTAGTCTTCTAGACCATTTGAAAAAGGATACCAGCTTTGTTGGAAAGGAGGAGTCGCTGATCCTATCTGTTCAGTTCCTCGTTCTTAATTATTTTGGCTGATATCATCTATATGCTAAGTCAGTCCCAATGAATGGCATTTGAAACATCCTGACTGAAGTCATTACATTATCACATTCAGGCCAGGCTTTAAGTAAAAGAGATTTGGCTTGTTCTTTGCACTGTTTGGCCCCTGTCCCGAATGTACGAACGTTGTAATGGAGGATTATCTGCACTGGAGGTTTTCTTCATTTCCATTAGGAGAAAAATGTCATTCAGCATAGCAAGGGCAGGCTGAGATGGCAGGAGGAGATTGGCTGCGTCCTGATGCCTTTGTTACCCGCCGAGCAGAGCCTGACACTCCCTGACACTGCCGGGCCTCGGCGAGGGGCTGTTATTTATTGCAGTGTGAGGAACACATTGTTTTCTGAAAGGGAGCAGAATCAGCCCTTTATGAACAGGAGTCACTGGGCAGTGTAGTCACCGAGCTGCAGGAGCTGAGGTTTGTTGACATAGTTGGCTTTTCAGCAAGTGCCTTTGTTGGTCTTATCTTTTCTTTCAGTCTACATCTCTTTGCTGGTGTTTAAGGTGGATCTAGACTCTTCTCTGTCTTTCCCAACCCCTGTGCCTTTCCTAACATAAAACCTCAAGGATAGGGACAGAGGGACTCATATTTTTCAAGCTTATGGATTCCCATAAGGCCCCTTCCCTGAGGCACATAAACATCTTCTCATCTGGAGATGTCATCTGTCCTGCTGTGGGTTGCCTTAGTTAAAAGTTTCCTTCAGTCCGTGTGCGGACCACGAAGGGCCCATCCTGCTTTGGAAGGCACTGCTTGCTGGTTCCAAGACTGCACAGAAAGGGCTGCTGCTTTGCTGCTTTACACCACAGCTGCAGCAAAGCACTGCGACCTCTTCATCACACAGCCCCTTGTAACAACCTCTGGGATGTGCTTCAAGAGAGAGCCAGCTGGTGGAGTGGCCTCGTGTCCTCCTAGAGCCTGGACTCTGCTCGTGTGGGCTGTTCCCCCCACTGAGAGACGCCATATGAACAAAGGACAAACTACAGGGACCCTCTGGAGCAGCGACCAGTCTACACTGAACTCACTTGGAAGTTGAGAAAAGCCAGGCCTTCTGTTTTGGCACCACTGAGCCAGCAGCAGTGTAGGTGTGGAAGCCAGGAGGATTCTTTCTCTCACATCAGGATTAACCTGGCCTTGTGTGACACATTCATCTCACAGACATCCCAACCTGGCCCGAGGACAGTGTTGTTCAGGGGCGTGATCATCCCAGAAGGGTCTTCAGATTGGAAATACGAACCCAGTAGTGAATAAACAGACACTAGTCTCAGACTCTGCTCTGGATCTGTGGCTTACAGGGCAGTTCCTCCCAGACACAAACCCACAGGGAAGGAACAGCTGCTCTTTTTCTGCCAGATAAATGGACTCCTGGCTCCAGGAGTCACCCAGTGACCCCAGACGTGCCGCTGCCTGCGCTTCCCCATGCCAGCTCATATCCTTGGCGCAGGGCTGCAGGGGCAGCCGGGCTGTGAATCAGCCCTCAGGACCAAATGTGCCCTGCCTGCCTGTTCCACACTTCAGAGCAGGGCCTGGCATGTGCCTTGCTTGTGCTCAAGACTAAGTTCAGGTCGTCGTCTGGTTAGGGTGGCTGCTAAGGTAGATTCAGAGGGCCAAGTGCCTCATCAACCAGTTCAACACGTGTTCTGAGTTCTCCCGCTAGGAGTACAGCTAGAAATTTTTGCATGAAGAGAATACATAAGCGTGCAGATCACTTTTATTTATCTTTTTTATCCGAGAAGCATGTCAACAGTAAAACTGAAGGGGCAGTGGCCGTAAGGAATGCTGTTTGCTGACCAGGATGACCCAAAATGAGAGAACTTAGGATCTGTAGATTTGTGCTAAGATAACTGATTCAGAGCTTGAAGTCTCTGGGAACCTAGTAGGTAAATATTTTGTCTCCCAGATAGCCAAACCATTTTCATCTGACGTTGAACCTTCCATTTCCAATTGACTTCTTACATTATGAATCTTTTAAGTAAATCTGTCTGTGGGTGCTGCAAAATGTGGGGAAACAGCTCTTATCACAGCTGGGGGAGGAGAATAACCTGTTTTCTTAATGCCTGAACAAAACAAACTGAACGTGTCCTGGGGTGCTGCAGCCTGGCTGAGGTGTGGGGGGCTCCTCTGGTCAGTGCAGGAAGGGGAGTCTGTCCCAAAGGCCAGAAGTGGCCAGAGCACTGTCCTGCACACAGAAATTGTGGAGAGGTCATCAGGCCGTGCAGAACGGAACACGTTCCACGCTCCAGGAAAGCCAGGTTGGGGTGCAGTAGCTCAGCAAATTCATGAAGTAGCAAGGCAGATTTTATCCAAAGGTGCTGTTGGATTTGCTGGCAGTGCTCAGATCAAATCTGCTTTGTTGCCATAATAGTAAACATGGTCCATGTGAAACTCGGGGCCATGAGCCAGTATAAAGGGATAAGATAATGCATGTTGCTTGAGCCTTTTACTGTCTTTGTAGTTAGAGCAGTTGTTGGAAGGCACTAATCCCTTTCTGCTTATTATTGACTTTTGAATGAATCCTCATACACTCTCCAGCAGCAAAACTTGTGGTTTTCAGGCTCACTAAAGCTCAATAGAACCAAGACCTTGTCATTTATTTTCACTGTTACTATTATTTTTCTATTTCAAAGCAGAGTTTTCTGCTGCGAATTCCCCACTGTTTGATCACAAAAGCAAGCAAGGGAAATTGTTATTTTTCATCCTGAAGCTTTTGTCCTTTTTACTTTTATAATCCACGTGAGGCGACTTTGCCGGTCATTAGCCGAGTTAGTAAAAGGAGCTTGCTTTGTTGGGCGATAGCAGGGAAACATCAAGTGTCTGGTTCCATGGCAGCAATTTGCTCTTGAAATAAAGCAAGCCTTGATAAGTTGCTACCCTCAGCTATATTTGTCCTAGTAAATAAACATCATCAGGATTTGAGCACAAATACACGTTGTTTTGCCCTGTTTAACTATTCTGGGATTGTGTCAGGCGAGCAAAACCTCCTCTGCATCAGACAGCCGCGTTGCGTCGCGCGCTCCTTTCGCTGCCGCTGCGTGTTCCTGCACACCCAGCCAAGGGTGCGTTTTTCAAAGCGTTGACCAGCACGGCAGATACACCTGGAAACGCGTCCCATTAATGCAAAGCATTCTGTGCGTTTTGATGGGTTTGCTTTTTAGAGGCCAAGGTTTGTAGCAACGAGCGGAATGATTTGCCTCCGCAGTGCCTGGGAATGGCAGATTTGCTCCGAGGGAGCTGTGGTGTGCCAGCGCTGGGCACGTGGGGGACATCACACCCTCGCTGACCGCGCTGCCTACCCAGCTGAAGGGCAGCAACTGATACGTGCTGGCTCATGCAGGCCAGAGGAAGCCCTCGGGATCTGTCCTTGGGAGAAAGACTCCGTTTTCCAGGATACCGATAAAAAAAAATGTCGTTAACCCTTGGGTGACGGGGCTGTTCCGCTTAAAATTCCCCATCGGAACCTCACAAAATCAGGATCGTGCGTCTTCCCTGACAGATAGCAGGACCCAGAATTAGGCAGCAGCAGGAGACCAAGTGAAAGACGACAGTGACATTTGTTCCACTTGGAGCCGTGGAGCCCCCGCCAATTTGGGCTGGAAGAGCGGAGCACAGGGCAAAGGCTGGTTTGGTGGCTTCACTCGGAAAACATGCTGGGTTAGCCCAGAGCTGCAGCTGCCACCTGCTCTGCAGTGAGGTGAATCACAGCAGGAATAGGCCAGTCACACCCCTTCGCCATCACTGAACTTCCCGTAGCCCCTTCTAGAAAACCCAGAGGGGATTACAGAGATTCCAGGCTGAATCCCAGCAGTTCATGGAGCTTCAGGGTCGCGGTGTGCGTCGCTGACTTAAAACAAGCGGTTGTGTCTGCGCTCCACAGGTTGGCTGCCCCACCTGCCACGCACCTGAGACCCAGAGAAAATGCTTTTCTTCGCACTTCTGATCAGCAGTAATTAGATTAGGGAAGTTCGTGGTGTCGGAGGAAGGCTCTCCTCCACAGACAAGCAGCCGGTGGCAGTCGGTGAGGGGTCAGGGCAGCTCCGTTACAGTGATTTGCCGGAGCACACGCGAGCTGTAACCTGAGCATCCCGTCACGGTAGGGACTGTACACCCAGCACGAGAGAAGCCGCCTGCTGCAGAGAGGTGCGTGTTCTCTCTGGTTCCCCACGCTCCTTTTGAACCTCCCGGTTAACCAAATCACACCCTGAGCGGTGGAAACGGTGAGCTCCAGCTGTGGGGAGTTCTGTCTCAAAAGTGAGCCCCGGTTTGGTCCCTCAGGGGTGTGTGCCAGTCCCTGACACAGGGAACAAAGGGGGGCTTTTCTCCTGTGCTGTGCCTTGTATAACTCACCCAGGAGCTCAGCTCCTGTGAGATCTTCACCAGATTTGGCAAAATGGGCAAAGAAACCAAAACATTTCCAGAAGAGGGGCAGAAGGATGACGCAGGAGCACACGTATGGCCGTGCAGCATGTGCTGCATGATCCTGGGGACCCCGAGGAGCAGACTGAGAAACACGTTGGGGGGAACTTATCACCCGGGTTTCCAAAACCACTGGACAAATATTAAACCTAATTACTTGCAGGGGAGTAGACATACTAAAGCTACTCTGAAAAGATCCTTCAGTGAAGCGTTTTTTTTGACAAGGAAAGCTAATTCTGGGCTTATTAGCCAGTTTCGATAAATAGAATCACACTGATGAGCAGACACTGCTTAATTGCCTCCTATAAGATAGCTGGGAAGCGGAAAGCAGGAGCTGAAACTCCAGGCACACGGCCCCTTCTTAGCGCCTCCCCCTCTGCCTGCCTGCAAAGCAACAGAGGAGCTGAGATCCCCCTCCTGGCAGGGCTCAATTACGTGCTGCTTTTAGCAGAGTTTCAGTATATTATTCCCCAATTTAGGCCAAATCCAGAAGTGAGGCTGAAGATGGTGAAGATGCATGTCAGAAGGAAATTGGTCAGAAAATGGCTGTCGGGTGGGCGTGAGTAGCACAGCACAGTGTAACTCACAACACTTCGGCACTCAGTGGGAGAGCAAAATTGGTTTAAGTGAGAATAACTTACACGGATTTGGGGCGGGGGCGGACGTAGAAGTACAAACTCTGAAAACGGCCTTTTTCTTAGAGGAGAAGAAAAGGAGAGGCCGGGAAGGGATCTGTTTGTGCTGAGAAGTGGGTACCAGCCCCCAGGAACAAAGGGCTCTGTTTGCAGGACGTGCCCCGAGGAAAATGCAGATCCCTTCCAGCCTCCCAGCGCTCCCTCTTTCCCCCCCTGTGTCCCGGCAGCCCCACTCCCTGCCAGCCCCACACCCGGGCGGAGCGCAGAGGGATTCTCAGGGTTGGGTGATGGAAACAGAGCCCCAGAAGAGCACTGGAAAAGCTGGGGGGGGACCAGCAGCCCCCAGCCCAGGCAATTTCAGTGTAGAGTCTCCTGAGAGAGGGAATCGTGGTGGGTGCTGATGGCTTTGGGGTGAAGAGGAAGGCACCGCTGCGGTGACAGAGAAATGCGGAGCTTAGATTTTGCGTAGATGGCTTATTAGGTCAGAGCTGGAACACGCTTTGATTTGTATTCCTGATGGTTGTACACGGGCGCTAATTGGCCAAAGAAGCAAGGGATCTTTGTAGCTTAATGAGGAAAATATTGTGCAATGTGGTGATTATTTTCTAATCAAAAAGCAGAGGAACAGAATGGAAAAGAAAACCTATGAGTGAATACAGACTGTAATTTTAATTAATATTTGCTTCTGCTAATCAGTTTCTCCGTTCTGCAAGCAGCTGTTAGCCCTAAATATGCCCTAATGTTATATAAATGTTATAGAAATTAATATTTAGTATTATATTATGCTTAATATTATAGAAATATTGCCCTTAATATGCTAAGCATTTTCTCTGTGCATACTTTTACTCACAAATATGAGCTCATTTAAGCCAACAGGACTGGAAACACTATGGATAGATGAGAATAATTGGGTAATAATCAATTTTAACTTGATTTGTTTCTTTAAAGAAATAAATTTTAATGCTAAGATTCTCTGGCTCTACTCTCATAATTTCAGTGCTCGCTATGCTCAGAAGCCACTGCAGGGTTTCCACTCCTGCACTTCTTGCAAGTCTTACGATACCTTCTGAATTTTCTTTAAAAGCCCCTGGAGGCACAGGAATTTGAAAAACTTCAGTTCCAGGGGTTTTTTTTGGGGAAAAAAAATATCCTCCATAGCAGCACAGAGGTTAACAATGGACCCTAAACCCATAAACCTAAAAATCCAGATATAACTAGAAAGAAGTAGGTGTTCATCATACTTTAATACGAAAGATTTGAGAGATGCAATTCTTACGTGCTACAGAGAAACAATTTCACATCAGTCATCTCTTTAAACACCTGAAAATTTGCACATAATCATCAAGATTTTTTCCTGACCTGTGTACATACCAAGCCAGTGCCCATGGCCGTGTGGTTGTTACGTGTTTCGTCCCTCCCTGAAAGCCTTTTGCCTTGCACTGACCCGTGTCCTGGGGAGAGGGGGAAAAGGGCTCTGCTAATCCTGCTCAAGGCAAGAGATCATTCTTTCTCTCATTCTTTGCTCTCTCTCGGTCTAGAGGTTGCCAAATTTAATTTTTGGCCCTAAAACTGAGCAGCCCAGAGCCTGCACACCCCGCAGGAGCAGAGCCTGTGCAGAACAGGCACCGTCTGCAGGCAGAGGTTTTTTGAAACTGCGCTTTCAGAGTATGGCTTCTTCCCTGTGGCCCCGAAACTGCTAAAGTGGGAGTGCTGCCTGCCAAAAAAACACCCTGTTTTGAAAAGGAAAGGAGGGGAATGCGAGAAACCCCATCCCCTTTGCTGGCATTTCAAAGAGGACGGGGCAGAGAAGCGGCAGTGCCTGCATTTTACAGGGGGAACCGAGGCCCAGAAGGGGAAAGCGACTTGTACGAGCTTTTTCAGCCGGTGATGGGCAGAACAAGGAGCCGGAGCACTGGCCAAGTCCTAATTCCCTGGCAGACCCCCACATTCAGCCAGCTGCACTGAAAACCACTGCATTTCCGTGCACTTGCCCTGGGAGGTACAGGCAGAAAGGGAAATACGGGTGGGTAACACAAATTTTTATAGCCCCGTTCCATCATCTGCCTCTGGTTTCTGCCTCCTTTGCTATCTCTTGTACTCTGGGGACAGGCTGCACTCCCGCCAGTACAGTGTGCTTTGGGCACTGTGCATAGTCACACCAACAAGGCTCCAGTTTCACGTTGCACAGGCTTTTCTCCAAGCCATTTTTGCTGCTGCTGTTGCAAAACATCTTAATTAATCAGGAATTTTAATTAATTGTGCCCTGCTGAAAATGCCAAGGCAAAAGCACAAACGCAAGGAGGCAGTTGCTCAGGTCAGAGCGGCCCGTCTTTGGTTGGCTGTGCCTCTCTCTGAAATCCCGCAGTTTGATTACAGGCCCAGGGAAACATCGGATTCTGGAGGGTATTTTAAAGTCCTGGAGAAATGTGGTGGTGTTTTTATCAAGTCCAGAAGCCTGTATAGAAGCTCTGAGCTGGCACACTGCTAACTGGAAAGCTGCACCCCGGAAGGATTGCAGTGACCTTTTTTCTAGTCCTCCAATTGCTTCGGAGAACCAGTTTCACTAAAGCACTTAAAATATTCTGTGTTTTCATGGAACTGAAAATCAGGTCGCTTCGAGACGGATTTCACTGGCAGTGGGTGAATTAGCACAGCTGCCCATTTCCACCTTCGGCTGAGCCACTTCTCAGGGGCACATGCACCTGGGGATGTTGGTGGCTGACAGAGATCCCCTTCCCGCTCAGCATGTCCAGAGAAGAAAATATTCTGGCCTCATGTTTTGTCATTTGGCTCCAATGCCCAGCAAACTGTGGCTCGTTTTGGAGTGCAGTGGTTGGAGTTCATCTGTTCGGTGGTACAAAGGCCTGGGCCAGCACTCAGCACGCAAAACGACTCAACTTTCTGAGCGTGACTGTCATTTTCTACCCTCTTAAAATGGTTTACTGCCTTGGAGCACAGTCTGGACAACCCCCAGCACACCATGAATAATAGATTCCAAAAATCTGTAAAAGCTTTATTTATTTAAACAACTAAATATTTAGAATTTGTTCATATCATTGGCTTATTTACCCCACTTCCCCTGCAGTAAGAGGTCTCCAAAGGACTTCCACCTTGTAAACCTGCTGTGAGCAGGATTTACAGCCTGTTGTGCACTTAAGGCCCACAAGTGAAGCAAACAGGATTTCACCCTCGGTGAGTGCAGCCCTGCCTCTTCTGTCTCTGGAGAACTTGTGGGATGAGTTGCTTTTTTCGTCATAGAAGCTCCCCTTTAGAAGGCTAATGACAAGGTCACGAGGTAAAAAAAACCCATGAAAACAGGTCTTTGCTCACAAAACAACTTCATTCCCCAGTTTTCTTCCAAATGCTGCCATGGGGCTCATGTGAACTAGCGCAGAGCACAGAGGTGTGGGTTCTGCTCACACCTTTTCCACTGACTCTGCTGCTTTTTCTCACCATTTCCCCTCCCACCACGCCAGGTGCTGAGAGCAAGTCCATCTGCCCAGGGAGAGCCTGTGCCCTCCCGACTGTGGCAGCCTTTGCAGGCTGGTCTGAGACTTAGCAATAAGCAGGTGAGGGATTGCAGTGACCAGCTGTAGAGCAGAGGGGGTGGATGGAGGAGAGGAACCGTGCCCAGTCTCAGGGCTTTCTTCCTCTGTAAGAACTTTCTTCGAGCTCTGCACTTGCTCGTGGGCACAGCTGGCCAGGTCGGCTGCATCCCTGGCTCCGTCTGAGAGCTCTGAGATGAACTTCAGCAGGAGCAGGGCCCCAACCATTTTCGTGTGCTGCGACCGTTCCTTCTCTTGCTGTTACTGATGTAAATCCACGGAGCTCCACGGTCTCAGCAGTGCTGCTTTGGAGGGTGAAAGCAGGGATAGCCATGTGCAATCGCCTGGGGCTGATGGCTTACTCAAATTGATGAGCTCCTTGTGAAGATGGCTCTAAGTGACTCAGCTCTCAATCTGTTTAGGCCAACTTCATGGACTGAGGTGGAAATTGAGCCTGAGTGAAGTTACTCCTCGTCCCCCAGGTTATGCCTGGAAAGCAACGCCGCGTCCGTGCGCGTTTCACTGCCACAAGTGGCACCTTAGTGGCAAACCCACTGAGTCGGAACCACTCAGTTAAACATTTCCACCAGCTGAGGGTAAGACTGGGCACCTCAGGGTTTCCCTGTGCTGCCAGGTGGTTGCCCCGTTTCTGCAGACTGCGGCATCCTTAGCTGAGCCCACTCCTCCCAGCGGAGCCCGTGCCAGAGGTTTTTCACCACGGGGGCCATGTGTGCCTCCAGCCCCGGGAGAGGCAGCTCCCAGGGTGTCTGTGTTACCTGGGCACAGGCAGCCCCCGAGGCTCAGCTCACTCTGTCTCCTCCACTGTGTGCCCACAGGTTGAGGCAGAGGGAGCCCAGTGTGTGTCAGCAAGTGGGATCCCTGGGAAAAGGTGTCTAACTGCAAGGATTAGTCACAACAGAAATTGCTGCGCTAAGCACTGGGTATCTCTTGGCTCTGCAGATCCTGAGCCTGGCAGTGGAGATGTAGGGGAGAGGCTGGAGCTGGTATTGTGACCAAGCAGCAATCCAGCAGGCAATTCACCCTGGGCAATGGGTGCAGGGAACAACCCCTACCAGCCTTCTGCTCCCCTTTCCAAGCAGGTACTGTTAAATTGCAGTCGTGTTTAACGTGCTGTTAAACAGCAGGACACTTCCCATCCACAGGGAGCACCAAGGGGAAATGCAAAGGATTTCCTTTGAAAAAAGGAACGTCGACACTAAAAGCTTAGTCCTGAAGAGCTGAGGGAGAGGAGACAAGATGTTCTTGTTACAGGATCTGTTAGAGGTGCAGAGGAGGGAGACAAAAGGCTGGTTTGGGTGGTGCAGACTGCAGAGGTTCCTGCACTGGCAGTGGGAGATAAGGAGAAGCATAAGCAGGAAACCAGTTTCCCTGTGACCACCTCTTCTACGTGGCAGGGGAGCAAGCTGGGTTAGAGAGCAGGCTGCAAGGCTGGCACTCGGGGTACCCACCCTGCCCTGGGCTGCCTAAGGCACAGAGCTCTTTCTTCTGAGGAAAGTGCTTTACGTGTCCTGGCAGTTGGTGCTGTGAGAACACAGCTCTTGCACTACAAGAAAAGATGATGATTTGATATTCCTGTGGTCACTGCTCTTCCTCTTCCCCCACGTAATCTCCCCTCATTATCTCTTACTTGCTTTCTCAATTTTCATGTTTTCTGCAAACAGCCGTTTTGATTGCTTTTCCCTGTAAGTGATTTTTTTCTTTCTCTAAAACCTACCTTTCATTTTTATACACGTTTTGGATTTTCTAATATTTTTCCTTCTGAAGAGATATATTTTTTTTTAATTTATTTCCTGCTTCCTGTTTTCTTTAGCCACAGGTTTCTGCAGCTCTTACAGCTTCGTTAGGCTCTCCCAGCCTTCCCGGGAGGGGGCTGGAGCATACATCCCACTTGCCTTCCAAATGTTGACAAGCCTGGTTTGGAGGATGAGTGACTGACAGACAAACACCAGCCCCAAATACTCTGAATGCTCTGTCACTAATAGCTTTATTCTTGTCAACACCTCAAGCAAAATAACCCTTGAGAGGTCTAGGCCGTATTTTTAGCCAACTTTAAACTTGGCTTCTAAAAAATAACTTTATGCTCAGCTGTCTGTCTTACTCCTTGGCTTCATGTTCGCCCATCACACATCTAGAGGACAGCTTTTCATGTTGGGGATGCATAACTAGACCCTTGGAAGCTTGTTTTCTTCAGGCCCCTGGCAGTGCAGCATAGCTGGGGCTCTGAGGCTGACCTGCAGCTTGTAGCTGAGGATGAGGTAGGAGGCAGGACATGCTCATCCCTCACTTTGCTTCGTGTTTGGTCCCAAGGCTTGGACCTGCACAAAGGGACCAAACAGTGAAGTTTGAACCCCACCAAAACTAACTGATAAGTGCCAGGGTTTCCCCACCAGCTGCAGTCACCACCAAATTCAAAGCTTGACTGTTGCAGCGTATCTTGAACGAGTTAACATTTAGAACAGCTTAGGGAAGATAAATAAGGATGTTTCTGTGCCAGCCCTGAATGTGCATGACCTTGTCTTCCTCCTCTCCTATTGGTTTTAGGACGAGTCAGATTAAGGAGTGATCTCTTTCAAACAGTCTTCAGTTTGTTAAGCTTGTAAACAACAGCAAGGGCGGAAAACCATTGCAAGATGGATAAAGCTTAGAAACGCTGGCTGGGATTTCCCTGTGACGTGCCTGTAAGGAACGTGTGCTCGTTAACAGGGCTAATCGTCCAGTGAGCTCCCTCTGTCAGGTTCTCCTGGCAGTTCCTCTCCCAGACAGGTCCCTCAGGTCCCCTGTTCCTCACCAAGGCCACCACAGCCTTCAGAAACACAGACCTCTGTGTGTCCAGGAGGGGAACCTGCCCCTGGGGGAAGGAACAGGGGCTGCCTCGTCCCAGCCCAGCCGGGAAAGCTCCGTGGGGTCCCCCAGCCAGACCCCACAGTGGGACAGCCAGCCCAGCCCAGCCCTCGCAGCTTGGTTGGGGTCTGCCCTGGCAGCACCGGGGCCAGCACGTGGAGCAGGGCAGCACTGTGGGCAGCCTGCTCAGCAGGGGCTTTGCTCTCGCTGCTCCTGGGACGGGAAGCGGCCGGGAATCATCCAGCTTGGAGGGGCTGCTTTGTTGCCGATCGGTTTGGGGTTTTTTGGCCCCGCTGCCTTCACAGGGGGGACACAAGCGGAAGAGACTCTGCTGTGGCAGCATCAGAGGCTGCTGCCTTTGAAGTGCTCTCATCCACTTGTAAGGGATGACATGCTTATGGCAAAACAGCTCGGAAGCAATTATTAGGATGGGAATGGAAGGTACACCTTTTTCTTTTATGGATTATCCCCAAAGCTCTCAGTAGAGCTGGGGGGAAGCAAGACCACTAGCTTAGGAAAACAAAGAGGGATTACAGAAGTGAGTGTTGCTGTACCTGAACTTAGTAATGAGGGATACCATCACAAAAAATGATCAAACAGCTTACAAACAGCACCACGTAAGCCACGGTGCTGAGTGTGGAGTGAGTGTGCAGTGGGCTGCTAAGTGCCCACATTGTTTTTATTGGCTTTCAGACTGAGGGGATGTTTTTCCTGACATTGTCTGGTCCTGCTCCCAGTGCTGTTCAGTACTCCCATTCATGTTTGGTGTCGTAGTATAAGATACAACTCAGAGGAAGATATGGCTCAAAAAAACCTGGGGAGGAGCTGCAGGGGCTGCTGCGGACAGCAGCAGAAAGAGTGCTGCTGAAATAGCCTGGAGAATCCATGAGGTAAAACTCAGTAACAAATATAAAAGTGCTGCGTTCAAGAGAAAGAAACTAGACTGTCCCAGAACTGCAGCTGCCCTGTACGTGCTGCCCCCGGTGTAAGCCAGGTCCTGATGCGGGTACAGTCTGTACCAAGCAGCTGCCCTGTGGAACCAGACTCAGTGCTCTGGAGCCAAGAGCCCAAAGCTAGGTGACTCCAGCAAAGGAAACCTGCCCTTGCTGGCTGCAGGAGCTGTAGCTTTCCCTCTGTGTCAAATGGCCTTTATCCACCGTTCCTCACAGGTGTGGAGCACAGGGGATATCCCTCCTCGAGCATCCTCTGCTTTAAGATGCCACAGCTGCACGTTCACTCAGGAGGAGGAGGAGGAGGGCAACCCATGTCCACTGGTTACAGACAGACTGCTAGGAAGGCTTTTCTCTCCAAACCAAGAGGCATCTTTTCTGCTAGCAGGGCTTTTGCTGTTCTTTTGGCAGTTTCAGCTGGGTATGGAAAATCCAGCCCGGCTGCAGACTTTAAGACATTGTTTTAGGACAAGACCTGTCAGGAGGAATGAGGCGTTTTGATGGCGAGTCGCTTATACTGTGACTGTCACATGTGCACAGGAGAGGCTATGTTTGCCTTTGTGCCTGCTGTCCTTTCTGTATCTGAAAAAAGCAAGAGCCAGTGCAGTGTTTTCCTTTGGCCATTCAGCACTGAGTGTACCAATAATAGCACAGTCACACAGTCACAGTTTAGGGGAAGGGACTGTGTCCTCTTCACAAGGGACAGGGCCCGTGCACTCTGGGGATTGTGCTGCTGCTCAGCATCATGAACAGAACCTGACGGTCCTCAGCACATTCCTCCAGTTCCTTTTACTCTTGGCATAAAGGCTGGGTGCCCTTGGTACCTCTCTGTGGTATGGGAACGCGGGTGTGAAAGGCAGGGTCAGAATTCATATGCAAAAGCTTCCTCTAGTTTTAAGAGGAAAGGTCAGAACAAATTTCTTCAACCTTCAAGAGAGTGGTGGGGTGAGGGACAACCAGGTTCACTCTTGCTCGTTTCTGTTTCAGCTCCAGCCTGTGGCGGTAGGTAAGTGGGTCTAGGTGGAATCCAGCTCTGCAGAATTCAAACACCTTCCTTCTCCCAGACCAAGGAGAGATTGAAGAAAAGCTTTCAGAGGCCAGGGTGAGATGCTTTCAGACTTCCCAGGTTAGACAGTTCATGATGTGATTGCATTCATTGCCTTGCATTGCAGGGCATGCCTCGGGAAGCCCCATCACTCTTGAATTTTGCTGTGAACAAACCTCCCAAACCCACAGATGGCCACAAAAATCCACACATCCCTGTCTCACAGGACACCCGTGCTGTCTGTGGGGCCAGACCAATAAAGGAAAAGAAGTTATAGGGAAGGATGGTAGGGACAATTTCGCTGCCGAACCTTGACCAGCATCTACCCTGCAGACCTCCAGCCAAATTCTTGCCTAAGGGACTACCAGGTTTAGCAAATCTATGGAACCAGGTCTGTGTGCAGGTGTGAGTGAATATGAGACCTCAGAAGCCAAATGATTGAAATTCTCCCAGTCAGAGACTTTTGCCATCATTTCTTCAGTGGATTTTCACCTGTCACAAGTTTTTTTTAATTTTTCTGACCACTCTCAGGTTTTCATCCCTGTTTTCTATATATCTCCCATCTGTTCCCTCCGTGTGTTGTTTTCTCGAGTTTTTCTGAAGCCTGCTGCAAATCCAGCAGCCCTCGAGTTCACGTTGAACTTGTGAACCTACCCTGTTCAAGTGGGTGCTAAATCAGGCAGGACAAGTCAAGCCAGCTCTAATTCTGATGACAGCAATTGTGCTTTTGGAAAATAATTGACAAACATTCTGCATTGAGACAAAGCTTGTCTAAGGGAGAGAGAACGCTCATATTCTGCATCTCTGGTCTGCAGAGCACCAGTGTTCAAGTAGGACATTTTAATAACATCCTTCATGGACAAGTGTTTTGCTTGGAACCCTTTTTTTCCTCCCTCCACTCAGACAATTGTCAGCAAAGGGACTCACAGGGAACAAAATGGAATTACATCTATTCAGAAAATTAGAACAGCCTGCATTTCTTTCTTTCTGTGCTGAATTCATTACTAGCGGGGCTATAATCTGCATTTTTTTGCCTGAAGCACACTCCCACTCTTACCTCTTCACAGCAATGCTGCTGTTCTCACAGATAAACAGGTCCTCCCTGAATGGATTATAGCTCTCAGCCAAAGGCTGATGACAGGGGAAAAACAAACAAATGCGTTCCCAGGGCCTGATCCAACCCTTTGCCAAGAAACTGGGGACACTCACAGATTTCAGCAGAGTTTCTATCCCGCACTTGACAGCCCCTTTGCTGATGGCTAATTGCACAGGGCCCAGGAAATTTGTGTCACACTCCGAGAAAAGGAGAGTGAGCAAAATAAGGAAATGAGGGGCAACTGAAAGAAAAATAAGCCAGAAATACGTACGTCGAGATAGGAAGGTAGCAGGGAGGGGACAAGAGAGATCTGAATTGAATGCTCAGGAAATCTTGTTGGTTGTGAGGTGGAAATAGTCCTCTGAGGTGATGAGGTTGTTCCCCCAGCCCCGGTGCTCCCACACCAGTGGATCTTTGTCACTCCTGTGCTGCTGGTACCTCCTTCCAGGTTCTTTTTATTTCTCCCACTCAGTTCTTGTGTGCTGCTGCAGCCAGGGGCCAGTGCTTTCAGTGGTAATAGGCTCACTACTGCTTTGAATTAGGAGGACTTTTATCAGCCCACTGTCCCTGTAATTTACCGTGGTTTAGAGTGATAATGAGGATTTGGGTATGTAAAGAAACCCTGAAGTACACATGGAAATCAACACAAGGGAGTGCAACTCTGAGCCTTGGGCATTAGTGACTCTGAATGGGTGAGTGAGTGCTTAGCACAGGAAACCAAAACAGGGGAGACAAAAGCCACACATAATCTTCCTGGGCTGGGAAATGCCGTTTATCTTATTTGTTTAAATGACTGGAGAACAGAAAGCTTTTCTTTCCTTTTGTCGCTCTGTAGCTGTGTTACAGTTCAGCCTTAGCTGCGAGCAGTTGTTTGCATGATTTTGGCAAGGAAACCTTCCTGGGCTGGTCCAGAGCGGGACTGGGAGGTGGTCTGGGGAGTCCAGGAACCACGGGCACGAGTCCATCGCCCCGCCACAGAAACCAAAGGAATCGAAGGACTCCTTTCACTCTTATTACGTCTGTAGAACCGCAAACGAAAAACGAAAGGGAGGAAAAGTTCTTAAGATTAATGTTCTTTTCGGGTAAAAAAATGTGAAATGCTTCCTTGCCAGGGATAGTTTCTAGCAACAAACAGAAACTGCGGTCACAAACGCTCCTGCCAGTGCGAGTGGACAGTGGCATAACTGCACGTGCAAGTGGGGTGGGAGCGTGCTGGTTTGCTACCGGATTCCATAACTGTGCAAATCGTTTGTAGCGTTCTTGGCACTCAATTAGTGCTCCCATCTATAATTTCAGAAGCCTCGTTCTAAGGCAGGGGGAGGAAATACATCAGGCCTGTTATTTCTGCTGGCAACGCTGGTACTAAAAATAACTATGCGAATGACATTGTGGAAGCTGGTTTTGAGTTTGTCAATAGATAAATTCTGACTGGACAGCAGGAAATATTTCTAAGGATGAAATGTGCTATGCTGTGGGTTATTGTTCTTGGAGAAGAGGTGAAAGCCTCATTGCCCGTGAGCTTCTAAAGCAAGAATTTAGGGATGAAGAGCAGGGAACAATCTTGCCTCGTGCCCTGATATTCTGAGGGATTTGGGGATCCCTGAGAGGTCCCCCCAAGTGAAGAACAACAACGTCCATCAGCCAGACGATGCAGTGCTGTGGCACGAGCTGCTGCAGAGACCGACCAGGAAACTCGTCCTGCCCATGAGAGATGCTCCTGGTTGGCCTGGAGGTGTCTGGACAGATGCTCTTCATCCCTTGAAAGGGGCAACGCTGTGGTCCTGCGTGGCTCAGGCTCCTCAGGCTGTCACAGCCGGCGTCTTGGAGGCTTCCCTGGCGCTGGGGTTTGGTCCCAGCAGGGCGTGTTGGTTTCAGCAGGTGTCACCTTACAGAAGTCCCCAAGAGGCCGGGACACCCGAGGGAAGGGAGCAGCTGTGCTCCATCTATGCCTGGTCCTGGAGATGCTCACAGAACGGTTTTCCCAGGGGACCTCTGGTTCATCAGTCTCATTCCCATCTTCCCTATTCCCTTGCCCCTTCCTCGGGCTCTTGTTCGGGCGTTAGTTGGGATAAACGTTATTTCCAGCTCTCCAGTTCCCAAGCAGAGACAGCTGTGCCAATCCTTCCCAAGTGGGGACGGACTTGTCCTTCCCACCTGCCTCCCCCAGCCCTGGCTGCACCCCTTCAGCATTGAACGTAATCAGTGGATTGGTTAATGAGCCACTTGTTTGCTGTAGGTTACTCAGCACTGTTGCCTCTGCTTATAGATTAGGTGCTGCTTTTTATCATGCATTTCCCCATATCCTGGAGGTTGTAAATCTGTTATAGAGATATTAGTAAGCTACAATCACCTTGTTTAAAGGGGACGCTGGCAGGACTATTAGATGCTAAGTCAGCACTCCCTTGCCCATGTTTCCCAAGTTTAGATCACTGGTGTATTTGTTTTCTTTTCTTTGCACCCACATTCCCCAAAAGACACGGGTGCTCCCAGTTTGCCTCCCTGGACCTCACAGTAGCAAAGCTGGGAGCTGTTTCTTTTCATGGCGCTGCAGGTGAAGGGAGGGATGCTCGACCTGAGAGGAAAGGAGAGGTGTGTGCTGTTTGGAAAACTCGAAAGCCGAGAGAAACTAAGGAGTTGTCCAAGGCTTCCTAGATGCTTTTTGGAAAAATAGAAGTCTGCCCCATAAAAATGGTGCATCATCCAAATGCCAGCAGTGCACCCGCTCTGTGGGTGGGAAGAAAGAGTCAAAGGAGTCTACGCTCATTAGACCTCAGCCTCTACGAATCTAATCACGCCCCTCCAGAAGGCAGCAATCATTTACACCAGGGACAGCGAAATAATACTAGAGATAAGCTTCAACTCTGACAATCAGATGTGGAGTAAACTTATTACGAGGCAGATTTCCCGTATCTAGCTGGATGCCTTATGAGGCGGTTCAGACAGCGGCTTTGAACTGCCGTGCGTCTTCTCAGGTACTCTTGGGAAAGACTTACGGGCAAATTTGCAAATTAAATCAATAAGGGATTTCTCAGTTGAAGATAAGGACATGGGGGATGACGAAGACTGATGAGAGCAGTAGGAGGAACACGCTGGTTTCCTGAGGTGTTCGCAGCAGCGGTGGCTTCCCGGCATGATGGGCAAACGCACTGACACATCCACTCGAACGCGGCTCTGCTCTGCCTGGAAAGGGGGTGGTGGCTGAGCCAGGACCAGACCATACACCCAGGGGCAGCTGCTGCTTCTGCGGGGCCTGGTGGGGAGGGGAGGAGGTGCCAGGCGTGCTCTCGGCCGGCTTTCCCCAGGGGCTCTCTTCCCAGCAGGCTCTGCACGGGTTCTTGGTAGTGCAGTGCTCCTGGGGCTCCCATTAACAGAGTGTGGGCCTGGGAAGGAGAACTTAAGTGCTGGCCTGGCTCTAAGCCAGGCTTCAGATGGAGGAGTGTGTCTGGCCAGGGTACCCCAGATACTTGATTCCTGATCACTCATTCTCTGCTGGCAGGAGCTGCTGTGCCAAAAGCTGCCATGAAGCTCTAGGAAAGTGCAGGGACCCCGTGTCTCACCCGTGGGTGTGTGAGAGGTGTGCCCATGGGACCAGGGCACCCTACAGATCCCATCAGGGTGGCTCAGTCACCCAGGGGTGCCTGAGGGGAGCTCCTCTGGTTTCTGCCAGTGGGAGCCCTTGCTCTGCTGATTTACAGGAACTCTCCCAGTTGGAGCCCTGTCCTTCTCTCCCGCTGCCACGGGGAGGTCACAGGACAGCTCTTGGATCTGCTTACAAAGTGCCAGCTCACTCTGCAGAGTAAGGACAAATAATCATTTGTGGTCTTTTGGCAGTGGGTGCACTCGCTGTGGCACGTCTTTGTATTCTTCCGCTGCTGGCAGCACCCTGGCTCCCAGTCCCACCCAGTGCCCCAGCAGCCTCCCAGCGAGGCACTGACTGGCTGTCCCAGCTCAGAGAGACAGGAGCACAGGGAGACACACAGAGGCACCCCAGAGCAGGTGCCCTCTGTGCCGGGAAATGCCGTGAGGCGCTGAGGATGCCCGAGGTCTTCAAATCCTTTTTCAGATAGTATTGTGGTGGAACAGCTTGGCTGAAAAGCTTGGGGAAACACTGGAAAAAACTGTTTCTTCACCTTTCTCAGGGGAGTTTTAGGTGGGAGTCTCAGAGCTGAGGGCCTTCCCCCATTGCCACAGGTAAGGTACCTGTCTGGATGCATGTACTGAATTAGACCAGCCAAGGCCTTGTTTCCCCACCAGTATTTTCTAAACATCAGCTGCATTTGAGAATCCCTAAAGGGTTATTTGAATCCCTGTGGCAGGTGTCAGGAAAAAGCTGTAAAAGCTGTGCATTTGTCTTCCTTTCAGATAACCTGAAGTAGTGTAGAAGTTATGATTTAAATATATCCAAACGCACGTAATTAATCACAAGTGCAACATACCTCCTTTCTGCTGTGAAACCTTATTAGCAGTGTGGGCAGAATCCTAAAATACCTTATCTGCCGTGTTTCAGCTCAAAGTGTTCAGCTTGGAAAGCCTCAGCAGAGGGAGCAGAGGGAGCAGCCGGGCTGGGAGGGCTCAGCCCTTCACCTGGGGTTACCCAGCACGGGGCACAAAGCTCGCACGGCTCTGGGTGGGAGCGTGCCTTACCCCTGCCCCGCCGGAGCCACGCTCCAGCTGCAGACACTGACTTCCCTGGGGCTCCAGTAAGTACAGGCAGCAGAAATCTTTTAGCCCCAGTGCCAGAAGCAGCACGGTTAGACGGGCAAGGTTTGGTTTTATGCAGCAGCAGGAGGGACAGAGGCCAAACCGCTGTTCCTCTACCCAGGACTTCTATCACATCTACACCAGACATCCCCATTTTGACTGCAAAATTTGCCGTTGTTGGAGGATCCTTTGCAGTCTCCAGGGATCTTTCCCAGCAGTCAGATACTGTCCCTTGGACTGTGAGCCGTGGGGTGTTGCCTGATTACATCCTCTAATGGAAAGGCAGCACATTGCAGGACTGGGAACACCGTGACTCAAAGATCTCTGAGCTGAGATTAGTGGAGGCTAATGTCAGCTTGGCAGCACACCCAGGGGCTGGTGGCAAGCACACTGCTCAGAGATGGAGCCCCTGAGCTGTAATCATGCCAGGGAAGATGGACATGATACGAGGAATGGCATAATCGCTCTTTCCAGAGTTGATTCCTTCTCAGCTTAACGTGTTGAAACATCAAAAGTACTGAAAAACCCCCATCTGCCACCAGACCTAATCAAACACATCAATTATTGCTTCAGAAAGACAGTTGCTGCTAGATTTGATATCCCAAAAAAGCAAAGCTGCTTTAAAGCATCTTTTTATTTTAGCTGAGTGTTTTCATGACAGCACACAGTTCCTAATGAGCACTAATACACATAGGACACACAGAAAAATGTGTCAACTGTGCAAAGATCAGCTCTAGACACAAGAGAGGAACTCCAAATCCCAACGGATTTCAGTGGCATGGAGGGCTTTGGAGGACAGGTTTGCCACACGAGGGCAAGGAACCAGGTCCACTCGACCAAAGCCTTGCTTTGATACCCTGAGAGCGCTGTACACTGACCTGTAACGTCTGGGTAAAATACACGGGGTTGCCCTGTTCTTACTGTGGGATTTGATGGGGGGACTGGATTGTGAGGATGGAATACATGGGGAGATCAAGAGGCTGTGCGTGTCTCGTTTCCTCTGTTGTCCACAGAATATTTGGTCATGGAGAGCAACAGCTGAAAAGGTTCTGAAAGGCAAAGTCACCTTCCAGCTATCAAAACACTTCAGATGAGGCAGATGGGAAACCAAAAATATTATTTAGATTTGGGCAGTAAAACTGACATTGAACCCGTTTGCCTCGTTTTTCAGGCTTTGATGATAGTTAATGACAGCTTACAGAAGTTGTAAGTGATCTAAAAAAGCCATAAAAAGCTGCTTTGTGTCCTTGTTCAGGGGATGAATTTAACAAAACCATTACAGGGCTTTAAAACACTGTTTTGACTTCCTAGAACCAGCTGTGGGATGATCCAGCTGCAGTTGGATCCCCCTTGCATCTAAGAGAACATTTAAGAGGATTAATCCCAATAATTTTAATTCAACAAAATGACCTTATGTAACATTACTGAGGAATTAATGAGAATTCTCTCATGTGGGTCATCACCGGCCCGGTGGATTTTTTTTTCCCTGGGGGATCTCACTGGTCTCAGGCCGAGCGTGGACAAAGTAGATTGACTATGTAGCACATTGCATGGGATGAGAAGATAAGTCACTTGGAGCAGGAACCCTTTTTCCTTTGCTGAATTGTTTGGGAATGCACAAAAGAGAACGCAGCTGTCAGCCTCCACTGGTGCTATTTGAAACCTTTTTGGCTCCGAGGCTTTTTCCCCAGAAAAATGCAATCTGGTCTAATGCAAATGCTGCTGCAGGAGTCTGTGTAGTCCAGCTGGGTTTTTTTTTTTATCAAAAAAAAGTCATGGTCTAATTGTTTTTGACTGTGTTTCTTTGCTGTTCTTACTGAGCCGAGCAGGATGCATATTAAAGCTAATTAGGTGCATGTAGGGTATTCAATATTTGATCTTAATATTGAGGCCCCGGGAGAGGGCACATTATCAGAGTTAACCAACGGCAAATTTTAGTCAAAACAAACTGTGCCAGTGGCCTGACGTTGCATAAAATCTGAGTCTGCGCCCGCCCCAGCTTGGTGTGGGACGTGTGGGGCTGGGGCAGCCTCTGCCTGCACCCCTGCTTGAGCCCTTTGCTTCCCAGCCGGGCAGATTCGCCTTTTGGGAGCACAAGGAATCGATTTGGGGCAGCAAAAAAGAGGGTCTGCGTGTCACTTGCGTATCAGCAAGCGTGATGGGTTTTTCTGCTCCTGACTGCAGCCTTATCCTGCTGCCCGTGATGTCTCTGCTGTAGGGCAAGGCTCGGAGGTTTGGCTTTGGGACCGAGCCAGGCTCTAAATGCTTGCAGCTCCGCGCTGGGGGTCGTGTCCTGAGCCTGTGTGCATCAGAGGGGCTCAGCAGCCAGCCACAGCCTGGCCCTCGGCAGCTCCCCAGAGCCCAGGAGCTCGTTGGGACTGTCAGTGGGACTGTCGTGAGCACTTAGGAACAGAACGGTGCTTCTGGGGACCACGACTGCTCTGGGCACCACCGATCTCCGTAGGGAAAAGCTGCCATCGGGGTGACTCAGGTGGGCCAAGTCACTGGGGTGACTCGGTGCACCGTTAGTCCTGGTGTGGGTAATGCTCGCTGTCGTGGGTAAGCCGTGGGACAAGAGCAGGAGGCTTCAAGCTGAACCAGGAGAGGTTTGACTTGGCTGTTGGGAGGGATTGAAGGGGTTGTCAGGCGTTTGAGCAGGCTGCCCAGGGCAGTGGAGGCACCCTCCCTGACGTATTTAAAAAGACATGTCTGTATAGGTGTGACACTTGGGGACCCGGTTTGGACTTGGCACTGCAGGGGTGACAGTTGGAGTCGATGATCTTAGAGGAGTTTTCCTACCTAAAGGATTCTGTGATTTTCCTGGCTTGGCAGTGTTACAGTTCAAGGCATGACTGTGTCCCTGTTGACTTGGGTGGAGCACTAGCACAGTAGCTGACTGCTCTGCCTGCTCAACCTTGCCTTCTTTTGAAACACCAGAGCCAGTGTCTTTCATTCATCAGCAGTAATTAATTACTTTCAGGATGCAGTAGACTGTTTACACTCTTGAATTGGTTTTATACACACACTTGAAAACAAAGTATTTCACTCCACTGCTTCCCGTTGAAAATGTAAATGCTGAAACAGTTCTCTCGGAGCAGAGATGGGAAGGGTCAGTGGTGCATCCCCGGTGTGGGGTGCAAGAGCCAACCCAGCAGCCCAGCCCGATGAAGGACACGTGGCAGGGGCCTCAGCACGCAGTCCAGGGAGTCATCTCCCCTCTCAGCTGCAGCGTTCAACCGAAGCAGGGATCACCCTCCAAGACAGCCCAAAGCCAAAATCAGGCACTGATGTAGAACTCAATTAAAAAATAATAATAATTAAAAGAAGACTGCGAGCTGCTTCCGAAAAGCCGCAGGGCTGCAGGGACACAGCACCATGTTGGGAGCGCACTTTAGTGCACTGGTGTCTGCTTTAGGTCCCTATGAAACTGGAAATGAAGAGGATTCTGCATATATTTTATATACCTGAGAGCAAGCTGCAGTCAGAAGTTTTGAGGAGGATGCAGGGTCTGGCCCCTACATGTCTGGGGAGCGAATCATCATTGGCTCAATCGCTGCTCATCCACAGGGAAAATGAGATGGTAGCAACATCTATTTTGAGCAGACACGAGAGGGTTTCCTGTAACATCATTTCCAAGCTTTCTGGCCGGCAGTGAAGGTGCAAAAGCACATCAGAGTGACTTGCAGTCATTAGGCACAAATTTCCCTGCCTTAGAGGAGCAAGAACGCTCTGCCTTGTGCAGGGCCCTGAATCCTGTACAGTTGGTTTGAGGACGCTCGGCCATTTCCAGGGCTGCAGGTTCTGGCAGCATTTCAGTCGCCTGATGGATTTGCTTATTTTTTAACGTGAACCATCTGGTCAGTTAGAATAATATCTTTGCATGCAAGGAATACTTTGGTGGTAAGAATTCAGTTTTGAGTGACCCAAAGGTATTTCCTCCAGAAAGCAGATTTTCCTCAGCTGGGAGTCTATCACAGGGCTCCATCAGTATTTCTTGGACCAGTGTTAAAAGTCCCGGTCGAAAAAATTATGCTTTTTAAAATGAGCTCCATTTGCAGCTTTTACATGACCCTGACTAGGGAAGCTGGTTTTCTTCTCAAAAAAAAAAAAAAAAAAAAAAGGGCATGTAGGCAAACAGTCATTTTAATCTCCATCTCGGAGAATTTCTTGTGGGAATAGGATGTCCAGCATGGCATTGAAGTGCAGCCGGGGGGAAAAGGAATGAGAGTTTAGAGAGATTTGCACCCTGTCACGGAGGTCTGAACTGTGCCTTTGCAGTCTTTGAAACACAAGGTCATGGGCATCTGCGTTGATTTAGTTTAACATAATCCAGGAGTTTTTAATCGCATTTCAGGCTATTAAATGAGTGAGAAGAGAATCACTGGAATTTAGCTTCATAACTCCCCTGTAAACAAAGTTTTTAACCTCATATCAAGATAAAAATAAATTTAAAGTAGCTGATTACCTCTAGCAAAAGATTTTCCATCAGAATCTGATCATCCCCCTCCCTACATATTAAAATCAGATTTTTGCACTGTTTTTCCCCATTTGCAAACAAAGCTTGCAGAGTTTTCTTCAGAATTAGATTTTTTTTTCTTTTGACTCGAGCTCTGCCCATCCCCACCAGAACAACCTGCCCGATTCTGGTTATGGAAACAGAAATGATTATTTTTGAAAGAAAAAGAGGGGAAGAAGGGAGAGAAAAAAAAAAAAAAACAAAACAGAGAAGTTTGCTGAGCACAACCAGATTTGTGCGTGCGTTGGTTCCAAGACCATTCATGTAAAATCCACCTCGGGTCAGTCTGTGAGCGTGAGTGGGCCCCTGGAGAGCCCGAGCAGAGGAGCATTGGTGGGGGAACGCTCAGTTGTCCCTTTCACGCCACCTCCCTTCTTCCACGGCCGGGTCACCCCTTGGCCTCCAGCTGCCCTGCCCAGCCACCAGCGGCATCTCCCACCCCGTGCGCTGCCTGCGAGGTTTGCCCTGCCCACGGTGTGCCGTGGCCTTCGAGCACTCGGGGTCCTGAGCTTTCCTGACGTGGCAGGAGGAGGAGGCGCTGCCAAGGAGCGCGAGGACACCCGGGCCGAGGGGCCGTTCGGGGCTGCCACTGCCAGCCCAAAGCAGCTCGGTGTCCTGCAGCCCCAAGAGCTGAAACTCAGCCCCGAGGCTCTGTAGGAAAGCTGTGCCATGACCTTTACTCACCCTAACCAGTCCAGGTGAAGGTGAGGGGCAGGACTGCTCCTCTAGAAACCAGACCGTTAATTGATAAGGTAGTTGCTTGCGATACCTTTCGAGCGCAATAATCTCCTGGTGATTTCTCGCCTGGTTTTATTCAAGCACGTCACTGTAACTGTAGGGATGTGCACTGATACGGGAAGACTTCACTCAGCTGGAAACATCTTGCTGATTGAAAGTAAATCACCTTAGGTAAAACAGAAAAAATATGGGATTTATTTTCTCCGGTAGGCAGTTGGAATTCTCTGTGTATGCCTTTCGCAGTGATGCAGACAGTTTGAAGCCGCACAAAGTTCCCTGAATTCCGCAGGAAATACTTCAGAGGCACTGGCTCGAGGTTTTGGAGTGGTGACAAAGGGCAGGAGATGAGGCAGGGCTGTGTCAGTCAGGACAGGAGAACCCACATGTGAAGCCGTGCAAGGGATGGGATGGAGGATGCCAAGCGCTGGAAGCAAGAGGGGGAACAGGGGTGTCCACAGGCTCCACTGCTGAGCGTGCCATCTCCCTCCTCCCGGCACAAGAAAGACAAGTTTAGTAAGATTAAATATGTTCAGATCAGCCATGTTTAAAGCACTCCTCAGTACATACCTACCGGCGCCATCAGAAACACAAACACTTCTGCTCGAGAGCTCTTGGAGGGCAGGTGAGACACCAGGAGACGAGGAAAAAATGTAAACATGGTCTTCATCTCTAAACAGAGAGGGGGGAAAGAGGAGTCAGAATTATAGACCAGTCAGCTTCTGGAAGCTTTCAAGAGAATTGAACCATCAATCAAATAATTTGCAAGCACCTTGGAGGTAAAAAGGGAGATGAGTGACATCCAGCATGGATTATACAAAAATGAGGCATGTTAAACTAACCTCATTTGATTTCTCAGCAGAAGCAGGAGTGGAAAAGTTGGTTCTGTATCTAGATTTTGGGAAGGCTTTGGCACAGTCCCACTGGATTTTTATAAAGTGACCTGGAAAAACGGTCCAGGTAAAACTACCTCAGATGTGTCAGAACACTGGATGAGTAGCACAACTCATTCCCAAAGAATACGATCGTTGGTGGCTCGTGGTCAGAGCTGAGGGCTCCCTCACCCAGGACTCCACTGGGCTCACTTCAGAATTTTCATCAGAGAAAAATGGATGAAAATACACCATTACCCCCGGCAGTGATGAGGAGCTGGGAGAGATGCTTCAGCACATCAGAGGATAATCTTTCTGCCTTCAGACGATGTTGGCAGGCTAGAGAAGTGAGGTCTGGGTCTAGTCTGGGGCCCCGGGCCTCAAAGAGGAGGAGGACGACCTGCTTGGGGAAGGGGTAGGGAAGTGTCAGTGCATTTACTGAACCTGGCTGAGGCTGGAAGAGCTGGGTGGAAAGCACCGGAATAGCTTGGCTGGAACTGGTGCACGGGGACAAGGATGGCTGTAACCCCTGCTCCAGGAAGTTTTCAGGATGGATGGACACTCCCCCCAGGAGTGACCTGGGCAAAGCGGCTCCTCGGTGGGATCAGTCCCCAGCTGAGCTGGGCTCTGCTCCACGGGCACTGGGGCAGTCCTGGGTTCTGCTCCTCAGTCACTGGGACAGTCCTGGGCTCTGTTCCTTGTGCACTGGGACTGTCCTGGGCTCTGTTCCTTGTGCACTGGGGCTGTCCTGGGCTCTGTTCCTTGTGCACTGGGGCTGTCCTGGGCTCTGTTCCTTGTGCACTGGGACTGTCCTGGGCTCTGCTCCTCAGTCACTGGGGCAGTCCTGGGCTCTGCTCCTCATACACTGGGACTGTCCTGGGCTCTGCTCCTCAGTCACTGGGGCAGTCCTGGGCTCTGCTCCACGGGCACTGGGGCAGTCCTGGGCTCTGTTCCTTGTGCACTGGGACTGTCCTGGGCTCTGCTCCTCAGTCACTGGGGCTGTCCTGGGCTCTGTTCCTTGTGCACTGGGACTGTCCTGGGCTCTGCTCCTTGTGCACTGGGGCTGTACTGGGCTCTGTTCCTTGTGCACTGGGGCTGTACTGGGCTCTGTTCCTTGTGCACTGGGGCTGTACTGGGCTCTGCTCCTCATACACTGGGACTGTCCTGGGCTCTGCTCCTCATGCACTGGGACTGTCCTGGGCTCTGCTCCACGGGCACTGGGACTGTCCTGGGCTCTGCTCCACGGGCACTGAGGTGTCAGCAGGGATGGGCGGCGAAGTTATCCTTGGCTTCGCCTTTTTCCTGCGTTCGTTTTGTAGGGACAGGCTGAAGGCATGGAAGTGCTTTGTTGAACGGAAGCCAGAGCAAGCTGCTACGCAGAATGCACCCCCTGTTTCCAAGGATTTCATTTATTTTGTAATTAAGCAGTAATCGCCGAGGCGCTGGGCACTTCTTCAGGATTAATGACTTGCTGGGGGATGGCAGAAGATCTGATCTGTGGTGGAACCATTTTCCCCAGCAAATACCTGTCTGTCACTGCCATTCTGACACGAGTACAACAACATAACGTGGCAACATACGGGGTTTGTTGTTAGCAGCTGAGGGATGGGGAGCAGGCATTAATGGGTACCTTAGGCAATCAGGTTGCTTCAGTTGCCTCTCGCCATTCCATTCAGAGCACGGTGTTTCATTAGTCACTTGGTGAATGAAACGGCTTTTTAATTGCTCAGAATCACTTTTTTAAATTACAGCATTCTCTTGCCCCTCCACAGCCCCCGGGGATCCTCTTAAATCCCTTTTCTTCCTTTGCCCTGAAGAGAATCAGTTCTAGTGTGGCAAAGAGGAGCCTGCCTGCAGCAGTTTTGTTTGCAGTTCAGGCACAGAGAATGATATAAGCCATTTAGAAAACAGAGGATTCACATTTTTGGTGCTGAAAACGCTCTGTTCCCACAATTTGCAGGTTGCTTAAGGAGTAGCCCGCCCTGCCTAAACCTTTAAAGACTTGACAGTCTTGATGCACTGCTGACTTCTGGTAGTTCCCAGTGAATTTTTAGTGGTCGCAGCTCACTACAGCACTCAAACCCCACTGCTGCTCGTGTCCTGTGGCACAGGAGCTGGCTCAAGCCCTGTCCCACAGCAACAAACTTCCCAGGAGCGGTGTTGGAGCTTTAAATGTCCACTACAGCAGGCAGGAAGGAAGGTGTATCCCAAACGGGTGAGTGGCAGCGTGACCATTTCCAAAGGACCACGGAAAAAGCTGCTGCAGTATTTGAGCCATCAGATCACCAAGGCAAGCAAAGGGAGAAGCGTTTGCAAAAAGCATATAGGACAGTAAACCAGTTCATGGTGTCCTAGCAGGCTTTGGAGCAGGAGCCAGTGGGGATTTGCTGTCTCAGGTGTCAGGTACTGTGCTAACTGCGTGATTGATTATCCGTAGGTACTTCCTGCAGCAAAACTTCAATGCCGGCATCCACAGAGCTGCTTCCAGTCGCTGGGGCTGCATTCCCGGAGAGATTTCACACAGGAACAATTAGGGAGGGTTTTTTCTCCCCTCTCTTTCTGCCCCCTTTAAAAGCTTTGAAGGGTTGCCCGGCTGCAGCGTGTTCACTGAGGGATCCCAGAGCCACCCCCCAGCCTTAGCTCTGCCCCTTCAGCACAAGGAGCCCTTCAGCTGGGAGCTGACTGCCTTGGAGCACTGAGAAGGGAAAACGTCAGGCACAGGGCCAGAGACAGTGTAAGCTCCAAGGAAGACCAAAGCTCACCTCTTTCCCCATACAGATGTTCAGCCCTCTTCTTGTTTTCTCAATTCCTGAGTTGATGTCGGTCAGTGAAAGGCAGGAACAAAGCCAGCCCGAGGTGTGGGCTCACTTCCACCTCCTCCAGCAGCTGACCCAAACAAATTCCAGTGGCATCCTCTTGAGCCTGCGCTGCCCCTTGTGCCTGACCTCACCCCTTTTTCTCCCCCCTCTTATATTTTCTTCTCTTAGTTGCCCAAAACCCAACTTTTAATCTCGCTCGCCCAAAATCCAGCCCTGAGCCAACCGAGCAGGAAGAATGA
Organism: Pseudotriccus pelzelni; assembly: GCA_035584735.1. Lineage (NCBI taxonomy): Eukaryota > Metazoa > Chordata > Aves > Passeriformes > Tyrannidae > Pseudotriccus > Pseudotriccus pelzelni. Next base: position 12,435,322 of record JAWMRA010000020.1, read on the forward strand.
ATTATTCCTGGTGATGCTTTTGCTAACAGCCTGCCTGCCTCCCCTGGGGCCCCTGCTCTGCTGAGCCTCTTGCTGCCCTGCTAGTAGCTGGGAGGAACCGGTGCTGCACAGTCTCTTAAATTCAAACAGGATTGATGCAGATCCTTGTGCCTTGTGCCAGCCATAGCTCTTCAGGTCTGACTGCAACTTTTGGCAAGGAACTCATTTCCCAGAAGCTCAGCAGCTTGTCTGAGTACCAGTAAATGATCCATGAGATCCAGTGCCCACACACAGCTCTGCTGCCCCCCACTCCTCCCCGTTACTCAAATGCTGCTGTCCCGAACCTCGGCACGAGCACTGGACTCATGCAAAATAAAAGCTACAGGGTACAGGGTCTTCAGTTTGCCCATAACTCCAGCCAAATCCAAACTAGCTTTTGACATATTGGCACGTCTGGATTTAGTAAGTCAGAAAGGTTTTCACCCACCCCTGTCCATCTCAGCCCGGGTGGGGTGAACCAGCAGCCCCCTGTGCTGTTTCCAGCACACCAGCACCATTCCCCTTCCCTGGAGGGTACCCCTACAGGGGGCTCTGCCCAGTTCCTCACATCAGCAGCTTTAAAGTTTCCTGGTCACCAAATGATTTGAATTATCGGCTGTCTTTGCTTGTAGTCATATTTTTTTTTTGAGACTTGGGGTGTTGAGCAGCTCTTCCCAGGAGCTGAGTGTTCAGTGCTGAGCGAGCAAAGGTTGTGGTGGGGACAGCAGAGAGTCGGTCGCTTTGCGTTAGAAAACCTTTCAGTGACTTTCACAGCAGGGCAAGGAGATCTCTCGTCTTGGTCAGCGCGTTTCTACCAGCCTTGTTCTTCGTGCAGTCGTCTGTGGGTAACGCAGGGCTGGCACACAGCCCCGTTCTCCATCCCAGCACCGTATCTATTGCAAGCTCACAGTGATCCCCACCAGTGCTCCCTCTCCCCTGGGAGATGCCAGCGCTGGTCGGGACTTTCAGCTGTGTGTATCTGCTTGAGAAAAAAAGGCATCACGAGTCCTGTTACTGCCAGGGTGCGAGGTTTTCTCAGGGACCAGATCTGTTGCTGAAAGGCTCTCTGTTGTCCAGTGACATCTGAGGATGAGCAAACAAGGATTTCATTTTAGCTGAGCAGCTCATCCTCTCTTCTGACATTTCAGACAGGATCATAACTTGTGTCTTCACTGGAAAGAATTATCGTCAAACACAATTAGCTCTGCAAATCCCGGCTGTTTTCTAGACACATCCAGGCTTAGTTCTTGAGTTACTTAGAGATGAACAAATTACAGGGGTCAGTCTTCTGATCTGAGCAAGGGCCTGCAAGAAGTCCCTCCATCAAATAGTTCAGTAGAGACCAAGGCAAAGAGCATCCAGCGTGCAGAGCTGGTAGGACTGGGGGTCCCATTCCCGTCTTGCTTTGGGGAGGGGTAACGTAACACGCCTCAAGGCAACAAAAATCCCAGCACTGTTTGTACAGGGGAAGGAAGGAGGGGAAAGGAGGTGGGGAGGGTTGCAAATACTTTAAACGCTGCATAACTAAGTCGCTTCCCCTCTCCATGCCTGTGTCCCCGTGCGTAGCAGGGGTATTTCGACTCTAGTTCCCGTCATAAGGCACCCCAGGAGCTCCTGTTAAAAGGACTAGACAAGAAATGGGGGTTTCTATCACTTGTTTCAGTGGTTGAGATCTGATCTGATCTGATGGTCAGTGTAAGCACTGAACATATTTCCACAGACCTTGACTGGGAAGGTAATGTGGGATCTGGAAACCTCCCCCCTGTGAGCAGTGAGCTTGTGAACTCAAGGTGCTCCAGGTTCCAGGCTCCAGTGTTTGCAGAAAACCTCTTTGAGAGAGAGCAAAAGGGATGCTAATTCCAGCCCTGGGCTCAGACACTCCTGGTGAACAACCAGAAAGGTTTAAAAAGAAATGCTGACTAAATTAAGCAAATCAAGCTAGCAGATGTGCTCTTCAGAAGAGCACAGCTGCCTGTTAAATGTCTCCCCCGCTGAAATTCCGTTCTCAAGAGTTTTCTATCCTTTGCATTTTCTTCAGGATCATCCACGAGGATGGCTTCTCTGGAGAAGACGTGAAGCAGTACAAGCCAGTGGTCTACAGCAACACTATACAGTCCCTGGCAGCTATTGTCCGTGCCATGGACACCTTGGGCATCGAGTACGGGGACAAGGAGCGACGGGTGAGTCAAACCACTGCTGGGGGACCGACCAACAGCAGGCACTGGCACGGCCTCAGTACCTGGGAGGGAAAAGGAGGGAGTGGGGGAATACTGACATCACCTCTGGGTGCCTGTTGCACTTGCAGTTTGTGCAGCAGAGGCACAGTTGCATTCACGTGCCGTCTGTGCACCCGTGCTGGGCACTGCAGCCCTGTGGCACAACAGCCACACTCCCCGTGCCCTGGCACCAGCCAGTCCAGGGCAAAAAACCAACCTGTTGTCTCGGGACAGCCTGGACAGACGTACCCACAGAGCTGGGGAAACAGTGGGGACGTCCTGCCAGCTGTGCGTGTGCTGGACACACGGGCTGCACGGAGAGATGGACTGGGGAGAAGGCTTGCTGCTTCCACCAGCCCTTCCACCAGCCCTTCCTTGTAGGAAAGCCTTTAGGGTTAACTTGACTGGGGCTTGACTGGCTTTTACTCCCACGTCCCCCATTTGAGTGTACCCAAACGGCAACTTCCCCTGAAAACAAGGGGATATTTTACTTCAGTGGGGTTGGTATGGCCAGGCTCTTAGGCAGCAGCATTGGCATGTGTCTTATCAGAACAGCTCTGTGATGCCCAGCAGCCTCTCGTGCCACACACCTAGGCCAGCCTGCCCTTTTACAGTAGCTACTCTGTGGTGACTTTCACCAGCTCTCTATTTTTAAACAGTGGCTCCTCTGTGAGGTGCCCCTGCCAGCCTCTGCCTCGCCTTTTTGCATTTTTGGCTCGGACCAAGCCCACACAGAGAAACCCAGAGCCTTAGAGAGAAGTCAAGACCTCCCTTTTTGTGTGTTGCCATCCCAGAGAAAGTAAAACTACTTGGTTTCACTAGAAATAAAATAATTTCATATTTAAGATCTGGTAAAAGCAAAGTCCTATGTGCCACTGGGTTTGTCATGACTATTTTTAGGAAGCTCTCAAGTGACAGATGTACGACATACCCCCAGCTCCTTATCTGAGGGCTGATAATAAAGGCATTCACTAGCAGGGATGCCAAAATCCTGCTGTGGTTTCACTGTAGGCAGAGGTACCTTATTTCTCCCAATGGCAAGGAGCTATTTTGATTTTCTTTGCATCTGGGGATTTTTTTTCCTAAGTCCTGGAGACATTTCCGTGCCGAACGTGGAGCCGATACCATAATGGAGTTCTTGTGAGCCTGCCGAGGACTAATGCTGATGGCTTTGAACCCAGCACATTAATCTGTTGATTACTCGGTGACTCAGCTCCCAGCAAGGCAACGTATCTCGTCTCAGCTAAAAACCTGTGCCCAGGAAAACAGAAACAAATCGTTCTCCACGTCTGATAAATAGTCGGTGGCAGACAGCTTTAAAACATAACATTTCTCATTTTTTTTCAACGCCCGAAGTCCTGATTCGAGGAGGGAAAGCTCATCACTGCTTTAGTGGCAGGCCTGGCACAGTGCAGGGTTTGGAGGGGGAGAGCTGTTATCAGGACTGCCAGGAACGAGAGGTGGAGTGCTGGTCTGCACAAAATGTCGTGTTTGTTCGTATTCCCATGGCAAAGACGCCAAATGTTCCTGGGATCATGTGATAGCTCGGGCTGGAGAGGAGCTCAGGAGGTGTCCAGCCCAGCCTCCTGCTCACACAAGGTTAACTCTGAGGTCAGACCAGGTTGCTCAGGGCTCTGCCCAGCTGGGTCTGAAATCCTTCAGGGATGGAGACTGCACAGGCTCTTCGGGCAACCTGCTCCCCTGCTTTACTGTGCCCGTGGAGAAAAGGTTTGTCCTCACACTGATGGGGCCACTCTTGTTTCCATTCATGTTCTGTGGCCGGGGGGCTCCTGTGTTACGCCTTGCAAAGTAAAAGCAAGTTAGATGAAGTTCTCCCCAGCCTGGTTTCCCCTAAGGTGTGCAGTCCTGGAGGAGTTACTCCTGTCCTGCGGTGCTGTCATGCTGACTGTGTCAGACAAAGCCTGCCACAAACCCTCCCTTCGTAGATGGCAGAAATATCTCTTCAGCAGCGGACAAAGGGGAAGGCAACTGAGTCTCTCAGGCTGTGATCTTCCACTTGCTCCTTTCTCTTAGGCAACCTCCCCAGAAAGTTGCTGGTATTAGCACGAAATAGTATTTATTTTAATCTTACAAAGAAGCACATGGCTTCTGCTACCCCGCTTTTGTTATTAATGCACAGCTGCTGTAAAGAGAGGCCATTAAACAGGCGATTTGTTGAGTATTATGCTACGTGGTTCATCCCTTTTCAGGCAAAGCTTTTCTATTTTAAAAGTCATTCCTCGGCCCAGGGTTTCCAATGCAAATCTTTTAGTGGGGGATTTTCCCCTACTCATCACTTAAGCCCCCAAGGAGAAGAGAGCTCGGGAGGGGGACCCAGGGCTGTGGCTCAAGCCTGATTCAGCAAGCAGGAAAGGAGGGGACACGTTCCCGGGGACCACTTGGCTATTACCACTTCCCCTGTCTCACTTCCTGGGAAGATGCATCTGCCCCTCTATCCCTTCCAAATGGCATCCTGACCATGTTCGGAGTGAAAAAAAAAAACAACCCCTTGCCTAGTTAGTAAATGGGAATGAAATTATTTGTGCTGTTCTTATTGAGGGAAAAAATAACCAAATCCTCTCTCTCTGTTCTCATTTTTCTCCTGCCCATAATTGTACCGCCAGTATTTAGTCTAATAGCAGTAAAAGACTGGGGGAAGAGCCCAGACTAAACCCCCGTAGCTTTTGGCAGTCGAAGTGAGATCGATGTGGGAAGTAGGAGCTAAAAAGACAAAATAAACCACAAAAAGCAGAAGCTCCAGGTCTCGCTGACCCTCTCTGCTGACAAGGACCTGTCCCCAGGTTAAGAACAAGACAGCCTGCGTGTAGGATTTCATTTTTGTACCCAGGGCAGCGGGTTTTCCTGCAGCCGTGCCCGGCTCACGGAAGGGTCACGGCCCGCGGGCAGCACCCAGCTCCTTGTCTGGTGTCCTTCAGCGCAGGGAGGCAGGAGCACATCCTGCCAGCTCGTGGCACGCGGTCACAGCGCGGAAGGTCAGTGGGAGAGCCAGAAAAGCTGTGCCGTGCGGAGTCACAAGTCCTTGAAGTGTTGCAAGAGGGCGGGTGAAAAAGGAGCAGTGGGTGAGGAGACGGCGGGAGGAGGAGCGGCCGGGGATGCTCCTCATCTCCTCCCCTGGGCCTGCAATCCCCACCAGCCAAGGGCTTACACACAGGAAGAGGGACAGAGGATTAGTCTTGCCTGGCTACTCAGGACCCTCCAGCTGGTCTGTAGGGCACTACTCAGTCCTTACCTTTATAATCAGATTATAGGCAGGAAAGAGTCAGGCTGTAACGTGTAGCCTCTGGATTAAATGGTCCTCTAAAGTGCAAATGTATTAATAAAACGAGCTCCTCACTGATTCCACTTCAGCGTACCCAGGCAGAGCAAATGGGAAACGGAGGTCTGAAGCCAGGAATCTAGAAGTCAGTCCAAGTGTTTGGAAATGACCGAGCAGGAAGGGCAGGGGAGTAATGGATTCTCCTATCTCTGTTTGGAGAGCTGTGTCTCAAAGTCTGGCTTCAGAAATCCCAACCAAAAGAAGCATAAATTCCCTTCCCGAGCGGGTCGGTGCTGAGCCCAGAAGCTGCTGGGAAAAGCAGCACGTGCAGTCCCACCTGGGTGCAACGCCAGAGCTGCAGCCAGGCTGGGGGGCCTGGGGGCGTCTGCAGGTTGGAGGGGTCGGTCGCTGGTCACAGTGAGCCTGCCAGGCAGACACCCTGCCCCGTGCAGGGGTGGTATGAGAACTGCTGAGGAGCGTGCTCTGACGTTCACAAACCAGGCAGAAACAGGCTGAAACGTTCCAGAAATTGCTCAACGGAGAATGCAAGTATCAGTTGCGGGGCTCAGACCCAAGTGTCTGAGGTGGCAGGTCACAGGTCCAGCACTCGGGGTCCGGAGGTGGCAGGCAGTGACCTTCACACTGAACTTTTTTCCCAGTGTGAGTCTGGACATGTCTCTGCTTCAGCTATGAAAGGGAAAACTAAAAAGCTGCTAAAGCGTTAAAATATTTTGATAGGGATTTTTCTTTTTGTTTCTTTCGGACTTTGTAGCAAAACGCGTCCGTGGTGACCTTCTGCCGCGTACAGCGTGTGACTCCTGAACTGTGAGCCAAACAAAGACGTGCCGGGACATTTTAAAATACCGGCTAGTGGCACGTAAAAAGATGTCTGCAGTGTCACTGAACAGCCTGGCCGAGGTGGCTGGCAAAGAGGGCCACCTCAAATCGCTTCTGAACACCGAGGTGTCTGCAGAAACCCGCTGCCTCCAGCCCCATCCCCTCTGCTCGTGCTGAAAGGGGGTTTTAGGAGCAGCCCTCTTCCTCCTGCTCCTGCTTGGCAGTGGCAGGAGGGGGGTTGCAGCCACTGTCACCTGCTGCCTTCCAGGCGCTGGAGGGGAGCAGCGTGGGGGAGGATCTCTCTTTTGTAAGACCTGCTCCTGTGTACCTGGATTTTTCTACCCGTCAGCTCAAGACATTTGTGGAGGTTACTTCATTTCAGTCAGGTATCTGTTTAGACCAGCTGGCTCCTGCTGCGTGTCCCTAACCCAAGCTCTCTCAGAAATGCAAAAAAGGCTGCTAATAAGTTTGGGGAGGGCAGGTGAGGTTAATGAGGCACTGCCGTGCTGGTAGGAAGCCTCTGCTAGCTGGCTGGGTGATCTGGGGGATGGACACAGTATTCCTGGGTTTGTGCTGCTTTCCTGAGGATGCAGCCAGCCCGTGCTGATCTGCTGGAGTGAGCAAAGAGAACATCACCATGGTGAAGCAGAACTTAAGGGCTGCTTTGTAGAAGGGCAGGGTGGAGTGGGAGAAAAGGGAAAATGGAATAAAGGGGTGGCATTAGACACCCCATTTTTGCCTGGTGTCAGCATTTGTTGGGCCGTCCAGCTGCAGCTGAAGTTATATAATCATTCCTACTGTACTGGGTCTGCTGGTCTCAGACCCATTACAAATATCCAAGAGACGGTCCAGGACAAATATTTCAGCCTGCCCTTCCTGAAGGTCTGTCACTCTTTTCCATTAAGGCTGGAGTCATCTTTCCCATACACCTCCCTCTTGGTCCCTCCACGAGGTGCATTCCAGTTGCCATCAGTCGTGTTTCTGAGCAGTGGGGACACATGAAAGGCAGGGCATTTCTGGAGAGGTGGGAAACGTGAGAGGAAAGCGCTTGTTATTGTCGCAGCCTGCCTGGTTGCCAGGGAGATGGTTGGCTCATTGAAGAAACGTTTGTGATTGCTGGCCAAGGTGGCCAATAGATTGGGAATCTTTGTTGCAAAATGAGGGTGTGGGAGAAAGAGGGAGACAGCAAAGACCAAGGGAAACCCCCGAGTAAGCTCTGCCTGCCTGGTCATGACCCATGTGCCCTGCAGCAACGCTTCTGAGGTCTCTCTAACCAAAAGCTGCACCTTCCACATCCCAGTAATGTCGTTTCCTCCTTTGGAAACGTCTTGAGCCTCTGAGAACACAAAATCTTTCTCAAATAAGTGATCGCAGTAAAGCACCAGCAGAGCCCAAAGCCAGTTTGTGATAACCCTTTGTGCCAGCTGAAACAGCCTGGAATGGTCTACTTTGCTCTGCCTCCTGGGGAAGAGTCAAACCCTCTCATCACCAGGAGAGATCCCAGCCAAGTCAGCTGAGATCCGTGGCTGGACGCAGCAGACCTTGCTTCACTTTGCTGCAGCAGCACCGCCTGGCCCTGGGCTCCTGCAGGGCTGAAGTCGTGATCGCCGAGCCAGTGACACGCAGTGATCTTCACACAGCAAGAAAAGATCCCCTGCATTCGGTGTCTGGCTTGCTGTAGTCATGCTGCAAGGAAAGACAGCCAGCAGAAGGGAGAGCAAAGCAGAAGGGAGAGCTGATGTCGTGGCTATAAACACATCGGGGCTTGCTCTTGCAGACGGGGTTTGGCCTAGAAGAGCCACCCAGTTAAATAAGCAGGTTGTAGGGCTGGGGGCTGCCAAGTCTTCACCCAGAGTTCTGCTCAGGTTATTCAGGACAGCAGTCTGTCCTCCTTTCCAACCTGGGTGATTCCAGTACAAAACTGGCGATTCGTTTAGGGCTAAAATGCGATCTCAGCTCTGGCACTGCACAGATTTCAGCTCTTGACAGGGCTGCATTAGTGATGATGGGCAGCAGTCAGAACCCCAGGCTGCTGCAAATGTGGGACAGTGCTCGTGAGCAGGGAGACTTCTGGAGGGAGATGATAGCAGCTCTCAGGAAAAGGGGAGAGACGGGGACTTGAGCAGAAATAGCCCAGAAAATGTAATGGTAGTAGAAACAGCTGGGTGCTCTCGGCAAGAGACTGAACTGCATGGGTAGCGCTGCACCCAGAGGCAGTACCAGTAACCTTTCTTTCAGCAGAAGACTGTCAATCACTCACAGGAGCTTCTAAAAACCCAAACTTCCCCAGTTTTGGCGGAGATTCCTAAAGAATGAAAAGAGGCCCTCTTGAAGGGGAGCCGAAGGGAGGCAAGGGGAGAGTGGGCGGCAGTGGCGTAGCACGTTGGAGCGCGTGTCGTGGGGAAGGCTGCTGGCAGAACGCTCCACCCTGCTGAGCTTGGTGTGCCAGAGTGATGTTTCTCACACTGGTCCTGTTTCAGGTTGATATCCCCTGTGCTGGCACGGCAGTGCTTTAACCCTCACTCGAAGGAAACTCTGGGCCTGCTTTCTGGCTTCTCCCAGGCACCGTGGGTTGACAGGGAATGGGCAGCGGTCAGGGGGACGGGGCGGTATAGAAGTTCATCTGGTCTTCCAGTCCCTCCGTGCAGCCACGAATCTGTTCCCAAAAACCACATTTCTAGAGGAAAAAAAAACACTGCAAAGCACTTGAGCGTGATTTCTAAGTGAGCCAGATGAGAGGAAGAGATGTGGTCACACCTTAAAATGCTGCTCAGATGTGTTCCTTTGGTGAGCACTTGGCACCAGCCAGGCACTGTAGGTTGGTGATACTTGCCGTCCGTGCTGTCTTCCCAATTGTGAGATGAGCTTTATAGCTAAACATCCTACAAAAGCACTGACTAGAACAGATGCCATCAATTAAAACTAGCCTTTTAATTTTCTTTTGAGGAGAAACAGAAGCGATAAAGAGATGTCTGAGGGGATCATTGATAAGAGAGGGATCCCAGTCACCTCACTCCAACTCCAAGCTCCAGACTGAGTCTAATCACACTTTTCACCACCTAAAGAGGGCTTTGAAGAAGATGGTGCCTGTGTGTTCCCAGAGAGACACAGGGAGAGGACAAGGCAGCAGTCACTGGGGCCAGGAAGGGGAATTCCAGTCAGAGATGGGCTTGGGCTCATAGCACTTTTCCTCTTCTTCTCTCCATGGCATCCAGAGGGAACAGGACGGTTTGCACTTGAAGGGCTGCTCATCCCTTTGGGAATTAGAAGAGTGGAGGGATAGGAGAGGTCTGAGGATGGTTGTGTATGGGAGAATCAGCGAAAACAGGAAATACCCAAAAGGTGATTTTTAAATTACGAGTATTGCCTTCCCCTTCAGCCAGCTGCCAGGAGAATGGCTTCTCAGGTGAGCTCTCCTGGTGTTGTCTGCTCCCTGTCTGGTGGAAAACACAGCTCCTCGGGTACAAATCCATATTTAGAGATGCTGTTTTTTTCATGGCGCTTCTGCTGTCCACTGCCGTTTCAGGCTTGATTTCTGGGGAATGAACAACACTAAGACCTCTAAAGGATCCTTGAAAAGGATCCTCACCTCGCCTAGAACTGTCCAACACCCCTGTTCACCTGTGAAAATGCACACCCTGTGCCGAGGGAGGCTGGACTTTTCTGCTCCCTGTGTGCAAGCTCTCTCTTCACTGAGAGAGGGATGCATTTTTCCCCCATGAGCTTTATGTGTTCGATACTGATTTTTTTTGGATGATGCGGTGAATATTTTTAGTGTGAAAAGAAGCAAAAAAAAACCCCACCCAGCCCTGTTCTGGGGAAGAAGGGCTAGCCTGCCTTCCCCTGTGAGATTTGTTGCTCAAAAGCAGCTGCAGTCAGGGCTGCCAGGGCGGTGCTGTGCCAGGGGAACGCTCGGCACACAGGGGAGAGCGAAGCAGCCCCAGGCCCCTGCCATTAGCAGTGAATTAATGAGAGGTGGGCTGCTGCTTTCCGTTCCCACAGGACACCCGTGGAACGTGGCACCTCTGGGAGCCCCTGCAAAGCACCAGGGCGGGACAGCACAAAAGCCAAGGTGTTCAAAGCTCTTTGGCAGAAGAGCTCAGCTGGAGCAGAGCCCTGAGGAGGTGAAAACCTCCTTGTTGCGTGCCAAGGGGCTTCCTGGCAGTGCCTGGATCCAGGGTGGGATGAGGGTCAGGCGAGGGCTGGCTCCACACCCCAAGCCACTCCTTGCTGGTGGATGGCACAGCCTGGCCAAGGTGGATTTCAGCCCATCAGCGGGCTCAGCTCAGCTGCTCCCTCAGGGCAGACGGCGTGGCCTTGCCCTGGGTAACATCTGGTGCTGGTGAACAGTCAGATACGGTTTGTCCTTCGCTAGAGCCTTTCTGTCCATAAAGGGATCGAAGGGCCTGTGAGCGAGCCAAAACAAAAAAATACATCTAGTTATTTGACGTGCTGCACCGCGGAGGTGCTGAGGGTAAACACCGGCACGGCCGAGCCGCCGAGATGCTTGTACGTGTTTCTCGCTGTGTGGGTGATCAGGCACTCCCCCAGCTCCTTCCAGAACGTCACTACCAGGTTTGAGACTGAAGGTCGGGTTGCCTCTGGCTGCGGGCAGGATTCTGCCTTCAGGTATGATCGCAAGTCGGCTCTCCCAGCAGCAACTGCGGATAACTACAAACTACTCAGCACATTTCAAACACATGTCAGTTATTAAGTGGATTTATTTCCATCTCTTCTGGGAAGCGTTGGGAAGCGCTGCTGAGTCACGCGTCTTGCTCACCGGTTTTAGGGAATGCCGTTTAAAATATTTGTTTTCTGCATGCCTTCTGTGATGTTCCTATTATTTTGAGTGTCTCCAGATGTAAAATGAAAGCATTTATATGGGGTATCCCTGGTCTTAAGCAGATCTCTGGTGCATAGCTCACAAAAAGGCACGAAACAAGGGAAGGGACCTATCCCTTGGCTCTGTTGTGTGATGCCGATTCACACATTGTGGTGAGGGGTACTGCGGTCTTTGCTCCCAAATGGCAAGACCACGGGCAGGCTGGGCTTAGGACAGCTTGGGAGGGAGGAAGGAGAGCATGGGCAGCTGCCTTGCTGTGCCCAGGCACACGGGAGAGGAGGGATGGTCCGTGCTTACACCAGGTGCTCTTAACTCAGGACACAATATTATCCTGCCAAGGTCTGCTCTGGCCACAGATCCCGGAGCAGAGCAGCCCCTGAGGGAGCACCAGGTCCAAGGGCACAGCCAGCCCGGCTGCCTCAGCCCTGGGGGAGCAGGTTTTGCTGTCAGCTGCAGCGGGGAGGTGTTGGGAAGCCTCGCTGACAGCCCGCTGCCTTCACACCCTGAAATCAGCCCGGACAAGGGAACACGCCGGAGCAGAGGAGCCGTTTCGTGGCCTGTGGCCGTGAGGTCCCTCCTTCCAAGAGGGGAGTTCTGCTGAGCCAGAGCTCCCAGCTGCCCTTAGGGGAGCTAAAATGTGGCACCCGGAGCTCCCGAGGGGAAAGCTGCCCTCCACGGGGAGCAGCGAGGGTGTCACCGCTCCCTGGGCACAGAGGGATGGCAGCTCCTCCAGCGTGGCCCTCGTCCTGCATCCCTCACGGGCACAGCAGCAGAATCTGCCACACGGGAAGGCTTTGTTACCTGAATACGGGTTCTGCTGAGGCTGTTAATCAGTGTTGTGTACCTTGGTAATAACTGATTAAAGATACCACGAAGGGAACTTATTTAACGGCTGTGATTACTGCTCTGAGCTCAGCCTGACCCGCCGAAGGGGATGTGAGGATGCCTCAACCCAGGGCTGCAGGAGCCCAGAGGTGCCGTTCAGCCAGGTCAGCGCTGCTGTGGGGGCAGACTGGGCAGGAATTTTTGGTGTTTCATTAAGAGGAAGGAGAGAATCAAGCTCTGGATGAAGGTTAGAAACAACGAAGCCTCAAGAGCTGCCCTAAAACGGCATCATTTTGCACCGTGGCAATGTTTAGCCTTGTGGTCAAAGTCGGAGAGAGAAAACGTGGAGGAGAAGAGCGCAGGACAAGTGAATTAGCCTGTGTCTGGTTTAGGGTTTTTGATGGGTAGTCGCTGGGGGCCCCAGGACGCCTCATCCTTCCCCAGCAGAGACCCACATCTGCGTCACGTCGCCCCGAAGCCGCTCCAGGCAGCACAGCACATCCCTTCCAAGTGTCAAAACCCACTCAGGAGCCGAAGAAAATCTCACCCACAGGCTTTGAACAAATTTCCTCCTTTCTGCTCTGCTCTTGGTCTTCCAGGGCTATGGGAGTTCCTGGTTTGCAGCATGTTGTATCTGTGTTGATGGCATGCCCGTTGCTGGATACTTTTCCCTTGCTAAGAAATAATTCCCCGAGCTTGGCTATTTGTAATTAAGTCCTCATTTTCCTACAGATTGGTTTAAGACTACATTAACTCCATTGATTAGACGGGAATTACTCTTGATTTACGCTGAGATCATGGGAATGGAGAATCAAGTGACACACAGGAGCAATCCCACAGTAAATGTTACCCACCTTGCTGCATTTGAAAACTGCCTGAGCAGATGTTTGCTCCTTTATGTGAAGGGGGGTAGTAACTCAGTCTTGCCTGCTGGATACACCTTACAGATGTCCTGTTGGGTATCCCAGGTGCTGAATACAAGCAGTTACTCTTTAGTTAGCCTGATAGTAAAACAGGAGCAAGACTGCCCTCCAGAGAAATGGCTTCCAGCTTGAAGAGGTTTTACGAGTAGGGATGGGAGGGGAATGTATTGCACAGAGGAAAGGAGGATCCAGTAATGAGAGAGAAGATACAAACAGGCTTCCATCTCCAAAATAACTCTTTAGAGGTTTGGGAAGGAAAAAGAGTCCCATCCTGCTCCCTCCCACTTGCCAGCAGCTGCTACGCTCCGAAGGAAGAACCTTCTTCCCCAGCCTTCCTCAGGAAGGGCACAGCAGGACACACCCACGGTCACTGCCTTTGGATCACAGCTCAGCCCAGCTCCCACCCGTGACAGAGGCAGAGAAGTGGAGCTTTCTGAGTCCAGGGGAGCGTTTGGCTTTTACTGAGGTTTTATTTGACATTGTGAGGGCTTTCAGTGCTGGTAAATGGTATGGCAGACAAGGAAAGAACTTGTTTCTGAGAAGGGGATGCCGGTAGCCACCACTCAGCGAGTTTGAATTGGTCCCGGAAAGTTATGAATTGGTTCCTTCCAAGTGAGGGTGCCATGATTACGAGGCATGTTTGTGACTGGTGATATTTGTGCTGTCGTTATTGGAGTCCCTTGGTTTTAAACAGGCCCTTGTCTCAGTGCAGGCAGCCCCCGCGGGGGCGCACACCTTTCTCCAGCGAGCTCAGGTGCTGCGACTCTGAGCTGCTCTGGCTCCTGTGTGTGTTCCCGTGCCAGCTCCCACTGATGGGACCCTGCATCAGGGAAGGGCACGAGGTGAAACCTGCTGTCTGCAGCTGGGGCGTGCCTGCTGCTGGTGCAGCCTCTTTGGTTTGCTCCAGAGGCGAAAGAGGCTGCAAAGACCGTATTCGGCGTCGCGGCGGATCGTGAGCCAAGTTCAGGCACGTCTTGTGACCAGTGAGTAGGCAAAAATCCTTATTTCCTCAGCCTTCTCTCCAAGAACAAAACCTCAGGGAGGCTGTAGGACGATTTGTAGCAGCGTGCAGGGCTCTGCAGGGCTGAGCTTTTGGCTCAGGTGATCTTTATGTTGTTGTGGACTAAGTGAGGAGCATCTTCTATTTCTTGTTGGTGATCCAAGCAAAAAATTTGCACTCATTAAACAGTCCTAATGCTAAAGCCCTGCACTGTGTACAAGGAAGAGGGAGTCTATCCCCCAGCGTGAGGACTCAGCAATTTCAGCTTCAAGGCTCCCAGGCCATGAGGTTTCAGAAACCAAGAGGCACCAGACCCAAACCACAGCTCTGCTTATTTCAGTCCTGGGTTGTACACACAGATATTTTCCGCACTGAATCAGCTTCAAAGCCGCCTCTTACGGTGACCCTGCCCTTTTCTGGCTCCCCTCTTTCCGTTCCTGAAGGAATGTAGGGTGCAAAGCCTGGCCCTGCTGGGGCAGTGCGTGGATGGCCGAGGAGCCAGCCTTGCCCACCGCCTTCCAGACCATCACAAAGCATGATCAGCTGGTACATTCGTTTGTAAAATGAAGAAAGATGATGAGGAGAGAGCTGCTAAGAGTAATTCACACAGGCAGCAGCTCTGAGCTACCTTTTCACCACTAATCATCTGTCCCCTAAAATCCCGGGCAGGCCAGACCCCAGTTGTGGGGTCACGCTGCCTGTCAGCATGCATTTTCAGCTCCGTGTCTCCAGGCCAATCCAAGAGCACAAAGGATAGAGAAAGTGAACCAGCTCTTGCACTGTGTCCCTTTCTCCTTTGCCATCAACATTGCAAAGAAAGAGTGGGCAGCAAATAAACGGTGAAGGCTGATGGGGAGGGGAAGCCTATCAATCTGCACTATCATTATCTGACTTGCCTTGAGATCCTTCAAGAGATCACCAGGAATTAGTTCCAGTACTAGATTAGGGAGTCTTCAGTGACCCTTTAGGAAGAGAACTGACCTCAGGAGCCAAGTCCATCACAAAGCAGCAGCTTTCCGTGAGCTAAATTCCAGATGTAAACAGATGTTCTCCCCAGCAGCCCTTACAAACCCTATTATACGCATCAGGCAGCACCAGCACACCGTGCAGTTATAAGCCCTTTTCCATAAGAAGCTGGAGGGTATTGCCTGGGATCAGGAAGAATTAGTCCAGCTAGTTCCTCGAGCCAGAAAAATCAGATTTTGCTTCATACTGATTATGCGGCTCCTGGTTCAGACCAGGAGTTATGACCAGTTTGCTACACTCAACACTGCAAAGGAGGTTTAATAGTGCCAGGACGGCTTCCAGTGAACCATTTGTCCCTAATGCCACCCACCAGCACTGAACTGGGTTCTTCTCCTGGCTGTTCTGACAAAGGGGGGAAACACACAATTACAGCTGTAAATCCAGGGCGTCTGAAGCAGTGCCCGGCACCTAAATCTGGATGGACATATACTAGGAGTGGTCAGAAAAAAAGGGCTTGATGTGTGGAAGGAAAGGAGATCCAATTTCATGTGCAGGACCACCGGCAAAGATTCTTAGATGGTTGTTTCCAGCTCTCACAGGAAAGAAAGGGGCAGTAGGTTCTCATTGAACGCTAAATGGAATAGCAGGTAGGGGGGTGATAAACGTAGCATCTCTGTAGCTGCAAAAGGTTGTTCTAAAGGTCAGATCTGCATGTACTCTCCTAGGCCTGTGAATAGCTATTCCTTTCATCCACAAGTTGAGCTTTTGGCTGGGACAGGCTGGAATAAACAGGGCTAAAGCTGTCCCATCCATTATCGCCGGGAATGGCTTGGCTCCAGGAGCAGGCTCTGCCTCTGCAGATACGACACACAACATGGCAGAGAGCAATCCAAGAGGGCAGATGGCTCACGTGGACCACCCTCACCACCCAGCCTTCATCCCTGGGCTTCAGAATGCCACAGTGCCCCTCTGTGGAGGGTCAACGGGGCCGTTGTGCTCCCTGCCAGCACCCCTGGGCACAGACCTGCTGGTCAGCATCCCTCCGAGAGCAGGCACAGGCCAGGAGCCTTTCCTTCTGTATGCACTGCCCAGGGCTGTTTATCTGCAGTTAGGCTTCCTTTTCCACCCCCTGAGGTGGATGTCAGGAAAGAAACTCTGGCAGCCCTGCCTGCATGTTTTCTCCCTCTCACAGCAAGTCAAAACAGAAGGGCCCTGCAGCCCTGGTGACACAAATGGACAGATGAGCCTGGGGGTGACACAAGCCTGCTCTTCCCATGCTTTTATGGATGTCCTGCTGCTGTGGTGTCGATGAGGCACTTTAACTGGCAACTAAGAAACAAAACTAGACCCCGGTCAGTTTATGAAATGTCAAAGCACGTGGAGGTGTGTCACAGAAAGGATCCCAGGACACTGAGTCGGGAGTGCAGGGGCTCTCTGGGTGTTCATCAAGAACAGGGGTCCTGTGGCAAACAGGCAGCTGTGCCAGAGGGGAAGGGGACAGTTCCTTTGGGTCTGCACATGACCATCATCTCCGAAGCAGCTGCCCTGCCTTCTTCACACGGCGGTGCAGGGGTGCTGGAGCCAGGCAGCCCTGAGGTACCTGTCTCAGCAAAGCCCTTCCTATGTTAACACGTAGCTGGAGGAAGGCAGATATACCTGCAGGCTGTGGTAAATCTCAGCAGCCTGCACAGTGAGGTTATGCTGCTGACACCATCTCCGGGTGCCCCAGAGGGAAAGTTCTCAAAGAGGTGCTGGAGCTGTGCCCGTTACGGACAGAGCATCAGGCCCAGGAACCCTCTGTACCAACAACCCCCCATGCCTGCCTGGCTGATAGAGGTGCAGTAGGCTGGGAGATGATTCCTCAGCGAAAGCAGTTCATCTTCAACCAAAACCTTCAAAAATGTTTTCAATGACCCCTTAGTCTCTGCCCAGAAGAAAATATAAGCTGAAAGACTTAATATGGGCTTGTGGAACTAGAGAAAATAATCTTTGCTATCCTGGGAATCAGCTATCCAGGGCTTGAGCCAGGGAGACCATAAATTGCTCTGGTTTCTGGTAAAAGAGCTGATCCTATAATACTCTTTGGCATCACAGGTTTCAAGAAGCAACTTTTTGTTAGGCTATCCTGCTGTCCTATTTATAACCAGCTTACATATAATAAAAAGTGTATCATCCACAGCGCTTTCTAATTAGATGTTGTAACTACAATCCTATTTCACGCCACTCTAATTTGCTCCATCACAGTATTTTAGAGTTTTGTATTAACTGTATCATGCAGGGCAAACTCTTCAAGGGTTTGAAGCCAGCAATTACGTGCCACTCTGATTTGTACATAAAGCTGATGTGAGTCCACATGGCAACATCCCATCTTGACGTCTGAAAAACCAGGATTAAAAGGCACTGTTGAAGCTCTGTCCAAAGTCAGGAGTCACTTAGTGCAAAGCGTGGCAACTCAGAGCAAGCTTGCCAGGCTAGAGGATATTTTGCAATCCCAGTCACTCCTGACCTTTCTGAAAGGACTGAATTTTGAAGAGTCCATATTTGGTAGATCTCCAGAGCAATCTACATCGAAGTTTGTGGCTGACATTCAACTCTCTAAAAATGGAAATGGGCCTTTTGTCACTTGAGCTTGGAGATTATTCATTGTAGAGGGAAAGGTCTTGGGAGTAACTGGACTAATGTAGTTAAGCAAACATGACAGGATTAGCACAGGGCAGGATTAGACATTCCCCCTTAACACACTGGCATGTGCAAGAGCAGAAGGGGTGTGGGCTGAATCTCCATCTTACTGTGAGTGTCGGTGTGTGTACAGCTGCTCACCTTGTGTGTGCAGATCAGATAACCACTTCGGCTCGTTAAGAAACTCCTTGGTAGGTGGGAACACCAAAGATTTGTTAGGTGCAGTGGCAAAATTAGCCACGGTTTTTCCATGCATGTTTTCACCTTGGCTTTGCTCAAGTGTTTATTTTTTAAAAAAAATAAATAACCAAACACATCTTCCTGTTACTCACTGATTGAAAAAAACATGGTACGACTGTAGAGTCCCTGTGATATTTTTGGGAGCTGTTCTCAGCTATCTATTCAGCTTAAGCGTTCCAACTTGGGAAAAACAACGATTTCTAAGAGTGCCCTATACCTGCCTTTGCCTCCACCTCTCTCTTGAAGACCAAAGCCTTTGAAATCCTGCAGATGTGTGTTAACGCAGCAGAATTGGTCCTGCCAAGCTACCACGTTAAAGAGAGCAGCAGCTCCGGGGTAGGGCCTCTCTTAGCTGAAGTGTTGGAAGAACACAGCAAAAAGGTGCCCGAGGATTGTCCCTCCCTCTCCCCTCTCTCCTCCCAGCCCTCGTGCCCCAGCCACGCCAGGCACGAGCGTCCCTGTGCGGAGGGACCAGCCTCGGCCTGAGCACATCCAGCTCCCTTGAAGTCAACCTGGCCCCAAGGATTGTTTTTTCTGTTTTACAACAGAACAAATAGAGCCACATTTCGTAACGTTCTAATGAGGCACATTGAGGAATGCCCAGGAGACAGAGACAACATCAGTGTTCCTTGGCACACTGAGAAAATCAAAGGCATTTGTTTGTTATCTGAAATGTCCGTCTGTGTTCCTTTCAGTGGTGGGCAGACATTTTTTTTAGTGTAGATTCCTGGAAATACTCAGATGTCACTGTCAGTGTGTTCTCAGAACATTATTTATTTTCAGATGTACCTATAAAAGCTGAGACTGAAGCACGGAAATACTCCAAGCCATTACAGGATTATTAAGTTTTGAGTAGCATTTTGCACTCTGTGTGGCCCCAGAAGACCTAACATTTGTAGACCTGTTCTTCCCATTGAAAGAGAATTTTATCATTGACTTGAGAAAGCCTTAGTGAGAGAGGATTCTTTGCCCACTAAATCACCCAGGGTGGAGCCACCCCAGCAGAGTCGGAGGAGACCCGTGAGGATCCTCGTGTCCAACGCCCTGCTCCTCGCAGGACAACCTAAAACTAAACCAGGTGACTGAGAATACGCTGCTCATCCTGTCAAGCTGGGTACTTTTTTCTGAAGTTTAAACATCTCCCACTTCTCTCGCCTTGGTAATCGGAGACATATCCCAAAGGCAAATTACCGATGTCAAAATACCTTTGGAGTCTGGCTCAGGCTCGTGCTGGAACAGGCGCTGGGACTGGGGCTGGATGCATTTGCCGGGAGGAGCTGACAGCAGGTGACCTCAGATGAGTCACTTCAGCTTTAGGCTCAGCAAGCTCTTGAGATGTGCCCCTCAAGAAAGCAGCAGAGTCAGACCGGGCTGCTCCTCCTCGCCCTCGCTGGCAGGGGATTGTTTGCCCGTCTGGTGTAGCTGCTGTTCCAGGGGATAAGGGGAGCGTTTGCTGCCATGGGAATCCATGTGCTGCGGGATGGGCGCATCCAGGGAGTGCCAGAGGAGACATCCTGCAGGTGGGCTGATCAGACTCGAAGCTCCGGGAGGCTGAGCTGAGCTGCTCTTCAGAACAACTGATAAACATCCTCTTTACGCCCTCGGACGGTAAACGCTGCTGCACTGCTAAGAATCCAGAGGAGTGGAAGGTGTTACCCCATTGAGGGAAGCACACCTCTGCAAAAAGCATTCCTGAGCAAGTAATGCTGTTCTGCTGGGGTTGACCTCGACAGAGATTTCTCCGTTCTCGTTTGGGTCTGGGAAGCAAGTACGTTAATGAACTCACTACTGAGAAACTTAGTGTTATTCTGTGCACTCTACTCACTCTGGAAGCCCAACTAAGCATAAGAGAGCAGGGATTTTTTGGCCTTTTTAATAACATTTTTTCTGAATGCCACTATTTAAGAAAAAAACGGCAGATGAAATAGCCCCTTTCCCCTCACCCCTCCACACCAAAGCCAAAATGATCTCAATTAGGTCAGTTATGTTCACTGTGGTTTCTCCAATTAAAAAGCTATCATCCTTCAGAATTGTAATCATGCATCCATCAGGACTCTTATCAGCCATCCAGCTTGTAAAAATGAACACTCTTCTGTTATTTTTGAGGACACACAGGCTGTTCCACAAGATCAGCTCGTGCCCACTATTTCAGAATGCCTCTGCAAGAGATTGAAAAAAAAAGCAGAAAAGTGGTTAAAAAAAGCAGTTCAGACATTAACAATGTCATGGCAACAGCAAATTAGAGCCTCAAAAGCAGAGCTCAGCTTGGGAAGGTTTAGGGAGTCACTGCACTGCAGGACTGAATGAAATATTCAGCACATAAAAGAGGTCCCCAAATGTTTTTTGTGTTTAGGATAATGACACCAAGCTGGCTGCTATTTATGTATACTTTTGCCTAACCATGGATTTTTTTTCCTGCAAAAGATTTAAAAATAGTATACTTGTCAGGTAGCCACGGGTCTGTTTTGATTCTTGGGGAACTTTGGCATTTGGAAGTGTAATCATAAACATCAGCTTTTGCTCAAGCAGAAAGCTACTGCTGCAGGAAAAACTGATAGAAGGAAAAACTGAGCATTTGGGGGAAAGTTACCCAGCAAGAGATTGGTGTGTTGATAAGATGATGTGACGTGAGGTGACAGCCTGAGCTGTAACCCATAGCGGGGTATGGAGTCTCAGTTTCTCTGTTTTCACCTAATGCCGTGCAGGGACACGAGCAGACAATGAACCTCCCTTGCTGTGCTTCTTTTCTCTCAGTGCCCTGTAGCTTCTCTTTGAGGTCTTTCAGGCTTTTTCTTCCCCGTGAGGTCACTCATGTCAGGCTGTCCAAGTATCTGGGGGCCATTCCCACCTCCCTTAAGCTTTGCATGGCTGCTCTTTGCTCCAAGTTTCGTTCTAGTGCTTAATCTCTTGATGATATTAACTACCCAGGGCCGGTACCAGTAATGGGATGGGATCAGGGGGGGAAAAACTGCATTGCAAAAAATAGCCTTTAACTTATGCCAGGATGGCAGGGAGAGAAGTCCAGCAGAGTGTGTTCTGCACACTGTAGACTCAGAAGTAAAGTTGTCTTGGGTTTGTATCCTTTCTGACTTTTGGCCTCCACATCTCTTAACTTGATTCCCCTTTCCCTTTGCTGTACTAGCTTGGGAACTTGAGACAAGGTTTGAAGCACCTCAGGATCTGCCTGTGCAAATGGTATCTCATGGAACACTCCATGCTGGTGGTCTGCAGGGTCACTGCTAACGTTTCCAGACTCCTCTGCCTGGTGCTGGGTGGGAAAGTCTCGGAGCATCTGAGGCTGTTACAGTATCTGCCCGTTCAGTTGCCACATCCTGAGATTCTCCTGCCTCTGAAGATGCTGGGTGTCTTTTAGCTAAATCTCTACTTCCCATTAGTCCTTAAACTCCTTCAAATAGTTTCTCACAGTGCTGGAATCTTCTGGTTTTGAACTTGACCTTGAAGTTAAACTTCGTACAGTGCTTACACATGTACCCCCTGAGTCGCAGGGTCAGGGCAGTTTGGAGCTCTGAACTTTCCCATTGTCTTTCAGAGCAAGTCCTGCCTCCCAGTGACTCAGTTCCAACCAGTAGCACCCCTTTCACCCTTCCCACACAGGCACTGGGGGAGAGCAGCCTAGTGACGTGACAAGCTTTTATGGTTTGCCAGCCGGGCACTCCCGATACCTGGACCCAAATCCGCTGGCCTCGGTACCCCTGGTGGGGCTGGAAAGCGCCTGGGGTTTGGATCAGTCCTTTCCAGAGCTGCCACTGAGCGAGGGTGGAAGCTTTTAGTGGTTTGTGCTGTTTAAGCCTAGGAGGGACAGAGGGCTTTCAGCCCCTGCAATGCCTGAAGTTGGGGCGTGGCATTTCACAATATGCTGTTTCTTCGTTTCTTGCCCGTTCGCCGTGGCACTGACTGTGGTTACCATTGGCACAGCCACGGGGTTGTGTGATGGAGGGGGTTCGTGGCTGGATCTGACCAGTGGGATGCTGAACAGCCTTAGGGTGGCAAGTCAGCCCCAGGTTTGCAGAAGGTGAGCGGGGAAGCGGCACATCCACACAGCGGGGTCTGAGCGGTATCAATTAGAGCAAAAACCAGCTGCAGAGAGGAACAAAAGGTGTTCAGGAGTCAAAGTCAGGGAAGTTCCCCAGGTTCCAGCCTCCAAGTTTATGGTGCAGTTTGCCATTTCCCACTTCTTGAGGAACTTCAAAACCAGCAGTACAAGGGCTTAGATTTCACACTTCCTGGGTTTCCCTCCCCTCCGTGGCTGAGCTCCTGACTGCTCTCACTTGCAGGAGCCTTACAACCAGAAGTTCCTCCCACACTGCTGCAACACCCAAGCAGCTGAGCCAGAGCCCAGAAAAGCCTTTGTTGTGAAGGTGGTAGAGCTTATTTATCTTCCAAAGAAAAATGTGTCTAAAACTTAGTTTCTTCATCTCAAAGCCATGACCTGGGCCCCGCCATGCTTTCAGCGGGGACACAAAGCTGCCTCTAGATGGGTGTCTGGAGAGGAGCAGTCAGGTTGCAGACAGAATTGACAGGGGCAGATATCTTGGGTAACCCTTATGAAATGGGCATTTTTATTCTCTCCAGATTTAGAGAGGTGACTGTTTTGGAGCACCTATTTGCATGCAGGTGGAGGCTAAAAGGGTTGGGAAAGAAGGATGCAGTAAAGGGAAAGAAAAGACATAGCTGTATCCCTCCAACTTGTAACCTGGTTGCCTATCAACAGCTCCATCTTGAAGAGAATAACTCTGCTGTCAGCAGCTTGAGAGCCCCTCTGTACTCTGCTAATCTCCTGTTATTGCTTGTCAGAAGCCCCTTAAAGCAGAGCATGGATTTTCTAACAAGAAGCTCTAATTGCTGCGTTTGAACACGGTGTGTCCTCTCCAGTACATAGAGCCCGTGGATTATTTTAGGCAGCAGCAGAGAGGTGTACCCTGAGCTTTCCCTCACACCTGCTCGGCCCTCCAGCATCCTGCACTCCTCAGTCCCCCGGAGCCGAAGCCCCTTGGCACTCCACTCTCTGCCTTTATGTGGCTCTGCTAACCATCACCAGGTGAGCAGTCCTGGCTGTGTCATCCCCTGACAAAGAGCTCCCCCCGGCAAGGCCAGGCCCAAAACGTTTGTCGGAGTGTCTTTGGGCTGAGCGTTGCTGTAGCTGCTCCTGGCTGTGAGCACGGGGTGTGCTTCCCAGCCTGCCTGCCTGGTGTGCCCACAGACACGATTCCTGGATCCCACACGTCACTTCTGCTGGGGCAGGAAACATCTGTCGGCTCCTTCACTTCGCTTGTTCATCTGCCTTTCCCACGGCTATTCCAGCAGTAAGCCTGCAGGGTCCTGGGAAGGGGGTTCAGTGCTTTGTTTTGTGCAAGGCCTGTGTTTGGGTGAGGCTCAGGCAGCCGCTGTGCCCCGTGCAGGTGCTCACAGTAGTGCTGTCCCCTGTGTGCCGGGGGAACTGAGGAGGCTTTAGCCTTATCCTTATCCTTATCAGGCTCCCCAGGAACGTAGGAGGGATGAATGCAACCGAGGCCATCGCAGCAGTCTGTTCCCCTGACATTTCCTTGGAAAAGCATGGCTGCTGTGTGAGCTGCATGGGGGCAGAGCTGGCTCTGGGTACAGCACACATCCCTGCTGCTGCCCGGGCTGTGATGTTACACGTGTCACTCTGGAAAGCAGTTTGCTGTTGGGAGCACCCTTTCCTCCACCGCTTCTTCGTCATCACCTCCAAACCACCTACTTCTCCATAACTTTACCTTCCTTTCAAAATTCCTCTCAGGCTAGATTTTCATCAGCATCTTCCAGCAGAAGGGGCTGCCAGCCTCACTGTCAGCCCATATGTGTGTCAGAGCTACACCATCACCTCTTCTTTCCCTCCCACAATACTTGGTACCAGTAGTGGCCAAGGAACCTGAGCAGCCCAAGATCTCCCCTGGCCCTGCTCCGTGGTTCTCAACCTTTGAGGGCGCGGTTTTAACCCACTGCAGAGCCCCTTCTCTTCGCCCATCCCACCCCTGAAATGCAGCAGGTGGAGAGAGCAGGAGGCAAAGGGGGTGTGCTTTCCTCCCAGTAAGGTGCAGGTGGCATCACCAGTGCGGAGCTGAAGGATGGAGCGGGATGTTGCTCCCCAGGGGCAGCTGGTCTCTCTTGGTCTTCTGTTACTGTTCAAGGATAAACTTTCCCTCATCTTGCTGTCTGACACGAACACGCTCTGAATGACGGACAGGAAACTGATACTTTTGGACGTTTTAATCATCCAAACAAATCAGAGCCATTTTTTTCCTGCACAGCCAAGTGATTGAATTTAAAAACAACTCCCCTTCCCTTGGATGGAAGGAGCTGAGCTAATGCCAGCACATGCACTCTATCCAATTTTTTTTTTATTTCCCTGAAAGTAATTTTCTGTCTAAAGATGCAGCCTTCTCAAAATCGCACAATTTTCAGGAGAAGTGGTTCTGCTGGAATTTTTGACAGTGAAAAATGGAGCAGGGCAGTTTGAATATCTTAATTTTTGCTACATAGCCATAGCGATGCTTACTTGATAAGTGGAAGTGAGATGGCTGGGAAAATTAAAATTAAAAAAATAAAAGAGAATATTTTGCCGTTACTCTAGCACAAACATTTGGTACTGCTGAAGTGAGAGAACCTAATATTAGCTAAGCAGGGCATGGAGAGAACCACCTGCCAAAATCTGTTGACGCATTTGTTTTGCAAAAACCAGTGTAACTCCTTGTCACGGCGCTGAGGAGAAACCCCAGCATCCAGCTGGCTCTGGGGGACATGGAATTGGCAAAGCCAAATAGATACCTCGTGTCAGAAAGGGAAAAAAAAAAAAAAAAAAGAAGCCTGGGTTAGTGTGAACATCATCTCTCCCTCCACACCTCAGCTGACGAGAGCGATGAGTGATCCCCGTCTCTGGGAGTGCTGAGTGCAGTTCCGTGGAGAGGCTGGTGGCACCCACGTGGGCAGGGTGAGAACAGCCCCTGCTCCCTCCTCTGCAGGGCAGAGTCCTGGGCGTGCAATGTGCTTGGCGCTGCTTGTTCCTGCCCGGAAAGCAGACCCTTGGTCTGGCCCCTGAGCCTCTCGGAGCGGCTGCAGCCCTGCTCCCTACCCAGCATCTGCCTCCTGGTCCCGTGGATGGGAGCGCCCCAGCCTCCACCTCACACATTCCTGCAGCCTTGAGGGAAGGAGGTATCACACAGACCCAGCGCAGTGAGCTCGTGGCTCTCATCCTTCTCTCCTGTATTTTAAACGTGAGCAGGAGTGATTTTACCAAAGCCACCGGAGAGAGGAAACAGGCCCTCCATCTGTGTCCTTTTCGGGGCTGGAGATGTTTACCCTCGACTAGAGAGATGGGGAACTAGAGGGGAAAGTGGAAAGTGTCAGTGAAGAGACAAGAAACATGCTTGGGAGGACAGCAAGAATAATTAAACAAGGCTGAGAGCAGGCATCTATTGTACTTGTGGAAATAAGCATCTGAAGTACGGGAAGAACTGAGTGTTGCTGCCATGGTCCCAAGAGAGAGGGGCACACTTCTCAAAGTATGTGAGCTTCAGAGAGGCACAGGCGTCTGTTATGGAGATGAAGCCTATATTTTATTTTATTTTTAATTAAAAGGGCGGTTTGAATTTTTCCCACTAGCTGTTCCATTTCATTCTCCGATCCAGTCAGAAATCAGCTCCTGGACCGGGAGAATAACTCAATGGGAAAACACTGACAAACCTGTGAAATGAAGGAAACGCGGCACAAACACAGCACAGGGAGACACCCCCGTGGGGCACAAAGCATCTCTGCTGTGGGCATGTTCCTCCCCACTGTCTGCCTGAGCCCTGGGAGGTGCCCTGAGTGTGTCTTGCAGGAGGGAAAAGCCTGGCGTTTCTCTGCTCGTGGGGCCCGCTGGGAGCAGCGTGCCTGTGCTGAGAGGGACGTCAGTAACTTTCCACGTCAGCTCCATGAGCACAGCTCCTGTGCACAACTGTCTGAGCATCTCTGCTTCTCTGAAGATCTCTGGGATTTCAGCCGCTTCCTTTGACGATATAAATAATGTGCTCTATTCTTGGCTCCATGGCAGTATATTCAAATCTTTATCTGAATTCCGCAGAATTGTCCGTTTCAGATGTTTGGGCTTCCAGAGGCAGACTGCTGCTTATCCCATGCGTGCCATTATTCCTTTGATGCATGATCTGAAAATTCAATTATCAGATTTTTCTGAAATTTACAAGGAAAATACTAAAGTTTGATTAAGTGAGAATTCCCACTGGACTGATCAGCAGAGAGACCAAAATTAAATTGTGTTTTTAATAGCTCCTTCCTCTTGCAGTGCTTGGGGAGTATATGAATGTGAAAGCCCATTGCCGAAAACCGGAATTCTGAACTCTGAGCAGTTCAGAGACCCTGAGCAGAACTCTGAAAGACATCTTTCACTCATCATAAAAATGAGTACAGGCTGCTCTAGTGCCAGAGCAGGGCCAGGGGTGTCAGAGGTGCCTTTGCAGCGGCAGCACTGGGAGTCGGTGCTCCATATGAATTATACATGCAGCTGGACCTAGGCAGAAACAAGAGGGGGGGTCCTAACCTTTGGTGTTACAAGGTGCTGAACAGCATATCCCGGGGAGGAGCAAAACAACAGGAAAATAACCACTTCTTACCTGGAGCTGGACCTGCAGAGTGATGTGGCACCTCCGTCCCGCGGTAACTCGGGAGAGCGGGGCCGCTCCAGGGCTCTGGGTTGGGTGCCTTGCAGCAGAACCAGGACAGAGCTGGCCACGCTGAGCCTCTCCAAAATGCTGGAGGGGGTCACTGGCTGTGAGGCACGTGATCCAAGAAGCCACTTTTGCATGGTGTAAAGGTTTATCCCTTTGACAGCTCCCCGTGACACGAACCCGGGTCATTATGGGCAGGTAAACATCTGGCTAGCTGTGCCCTCCCAGAGGTGGGACTCACACCTTAAAATACAACACTTGCCCCCCAGAGAGGTGCTCACAGCACCGAGCCTGACAGGGCTCAAGAAGCTTTGGGCAGCACTCTCGGGCACAGGATGTGATGCTTGGGGAGGGTCCTGTGCGGGGCCAGGAGTTGGACTCAGTGATCCCTGTGGGTTCCTTCCAACTTGGCATGTTCTGTGATTCTGTGGATTTGCAGGTGTAAAAAAGCAAATTTATTTTACACATTTGCTTGAGGAACAGATGATTGAGTAAAGAGTAAAGGACAGAGATGCAGATACCTGCAGTTGCATCATCAATTAAACAACTGAAATCAGCTTAGAAACTCTGAGCTCTGCCAACTGCTGGTTTACAAGCTTAGTAGGAAGGTGCATTGCCTGAACAAGATCTGTCTCTGGACCTTCTGCCCTCTCTGAGTCCTTGCAGGGACTCAGAACAATGTTTCTTACCAGGGTTGAAGGTGAGGATTTGGGTGTTTTCATCTACTGATGACACGAAAGTGTTTAGAGAAAGGAGGGAATTTAATAAAGGGTGTGGAAATGTTTGGATTCAGTCAGAGGTGTTCGTGTGAGGGGAACAGATCCTTCAGCAGCCGTGAGGCTCTTCCCACTGCACCGTGGCACTCCGTGTCTGGTACAGGGGCTCTCATTCCCCACCTCCACAATATCACTCCATCTCCCAGCATGACAATGGGGAGTAAGGAAAAGCACAGAAAAGCCTTTTAACCTTCAGTCTCCATCAAATCAGAATTTCCTGATGATGCATAATGCATGAGCACTTAGTGAGTTCTTCGGTGGAGGGGTTAATGAGTGAAACGAATTGTGTCGTGGCAGGGCCTGATTCCTTTGGATGGCTCCTCTCCCCTTCCAGAGCCTCTGGATTCATCTTTCTTAAATAAACACACTTCAGAAATCTTTTGGAGTGTAAATAAGTCAGGGCAGCAGCAAGAAAGCAATTGCCAGTGAATAATTTGTAGAGCTGCTTACAGCTGGCCCATCCTCCTGGGGCCAGACCTGCTGGTTGGCAATGCCCTGTTTATACCTTGATGATCTTGGTGCATAAGCTCTCTCATTTAAAGAGTTTTCCATGATCCCCACTCATTTTTTCCCTCTACCCTCCCTCCCTTTTTGAGCTGCAATCGCCAAGACACCGTTGACTGCGAGTACTTCAAACAATAACCTTCTGAATGATTTAGCAATGCAGCTCCTTGAGTAGCAGGTTCTTCTTGGATGAAATACGTTCATATTTATGTAGGACAGAGGTTTTGGAATGCTATTAAATTTACATGGTGAGCTGGCAGAGCAGCCATCTTCGTCTGATGCGCTGAGCAGGCAGAACAGCCTCTTCACAGGGGCAGGGAAACATTTAGGAACACAGAAAATTCCTGCCCGTGTCCGTTACCGCAGCTGGGGGGTGAGGATCGTTCTCGGAAAAATGGAAAAGCTGCTTAAACTGTGAGTCCCTCAGGCTGGCCTGGAGGGGTGGGATGAAGTTTGGTGGGTTAGGTCATGCATGGGTGTTTTTCACCTGTTTGACCAGGCCCTGGTGTTGGTGGGGGCTTTGTGCAGCTTTTCACAGAAAGGGAGGAGAGAAAGAAGACTTGCTGGGATGCGGTGAGAGCGGGGAGAGATCACACAAACTCTGTTTTGGGTATGGATAGGCAGGTGAAAGTAGCATGGCTAAAGGTGAGGAGAGGGGAATCAGCACTCTCACAGAGCAAGCAAAGCTTGGTCCAGTGCGCAGTGTCAGACAGAGAAGCACCTGACACCACAGCCTAGAAGGATGCTCGCTGCAGAACAACATTCCTTAGGAGTTTGTTATCCCTAACCCAGCAACATGCGGAGGTCCCGGGTGAATTTTAAAGGCAAGACTCACCAGCCCCATGACAGTGAACAGAAACCTCCTACGTCAGGGCTGGGATCAGAGCTGCTGGGGATGCAGGGCTTCGAGCACTCTCCACCTCGGAGCTGGCCTGCTCCTCCCTGCAGCATGAGGGGCCCCGTGTTGGCAGGAGAGATGTGACCCCGAGCAGCTGAGTGCCCGTGACCTTTGAAGGGCCTGTGGCACTTCTTTACAAGAGCAGGGAGACATTTACAGCGGCGCCGTGGCCGACCTCCAAAGCGTGCAGATTGCTTTTTGCCTCCTTAAATATTCTTTGCGGTGTGCGTGAGCTCTAGAAATGCCGAAAGCGCTGGAGCAGCTCCAGCTGAAACAGATAACTTGGTGTTACTCGTTTGGCAGAGCGGCGTTTTCGCCTCCCGTCCTAAACGGTCGTGTGTGGTGACCGGGCTGTTCCACGTCCACACGTTTAACCCCCAGTCACTGACGCTGTGGCAGCTCCCTGGGAAACAGGCAGCTGGAAGTTAGAAGTAGTCTGGCAACGTACAGTACCTTTATTAAACTCACTGGGCTGTAGGTGGCAAATAACTTCAGCAATTCCCAAATGGCCTCAAAGCGTAGCGGCTGCAGAGGCAAATTAGTCATTTTATGCTCTAAATACCTAATGTCAGCGCTGAAAATGAAGAGATGGAAGAACGTCGTGGAGAAGCGGATCAGGACAGAGCCGGAGACAACCCCCATCCTCACCTGGTGTAACTGGATGTGGAGCAGCAGCAGAACCAATGCAGAGGTGCTGGTTGAAAGCCACTGCCCAGCCAGGTACACGGCAGCGCTCTGGAGAACGACCCGTATTCGGTTCAAATGTTGATGCTGAAAGACAACAGTCTGCTCTTGTTTCTGACCAGGCAGAGTCTGAAGCAGAGGCCAAAAAGATGATTTCAAAGGTGCTGCCCACTGACAGAGCAAGGGACGTGAAAAGCACAGCATGAGGCTTTTCTGCTGGTGTGGGAAATAAGGAGGGGAGGGATAGGAAGCTGGCACCGCAGGACGGAATTTAAAAAAAAAAAAAGGAAGGAGCAACAAGTCCAGGCTGTGGTGTGCCTGGAGAGGGATCAGGGTGGCTAACTGAGGCAGCAGGAATGCCCACGGCTCCCACCCCGGGACAGCGGAGCAGGAGCTGCTCAGCCGCTCCGGCCGGCGGGGATTGTATCCGCGGGCTTGGAGCTGGGAACACAGCCTGGTACTTGGGCTCTTTTCCTTGTTTGATTAGCTCCCTTTCCTTTGGCAGCTGAAAGGACACTTGGCAGCACCAGGGCTTCGCATCTTGTTGAGCTGAATAGGAGGGAGCAGGGTTTTGGCAGGGACAAAAGAACATACCACTGCTCCATCAATGGCCTCATTACCGAGTGCTGTGGCTCACAAGGAGTGGCGAGGAGCGAAGCAGAGCTTGCTTCTGGTAGGCAAACACGGGCTGGAAATGCATTTCCAGCTTGACCTATTACTCTGAAGATATCAGCTCAAAGGCAAGTTAAAAGCTCGACAGTTTTTATCTGCTAAGGAGATGTAAGCGTGTATTGTCTATGCCCAGCTGAGGGCCTGGAAGCCAGTCTGAGTGTGTGTGTGTCTGTCGAGGCCGAGCCAGGGAGCTAAGCCATCTGAAACCGAAGGGTGGCAGAGAAAATGAAGGGGCAGACAGGTTTTCAGGAAGGGGTTGGAGTGCCCCGACTGCTCAAGGGGTGCTCATCACCTGGTCATGTTAGGACCGAGGGTAACAGCTGTACTGTCTCCTGTTCAGGCCTCTTGAAAAACTGGAACCCGAGACATCTGCCAGCAAATACTCTTTAGAAGTAGCTGGTCACCCAGCTGGCTGTATTTTAGTTCCAATTTATTCTATAAATTTATTATGTTATCAATCAATACTATTTATTCATTCAGACATAATGACAAGACTGCCCATGCAGATGCCATTAACGACCCGAGCAGATACATTTTTAAAGACATGTAGGTGAGAATTTTTAACAAGCCAATAATAATGTATCCTGCAAAGTCTATGTTCTCTATCATTATGTCCAAGCAATGGGATTTTCAGGAACATTCATTGTTCCCTGATGCTAACAATTTACAGCCAAGCCTGGTGTGAATCAGGTTAGGTCAAGACCAACTCCTGTATTAATATTCTCAACTATTTTGAAAGCCAGTTATACAGAGGGTGGCACAAACCACACAATGTATGTCATGGTTAAGTGGGGCTGAGCACTTTGAAAATGGTCCAAGAGTATTTGCAAGTGAAAACTTGATGCGGTCTGTAGGAATCATTTGATGCAGAAGTGAAGTTTAGCCACGTAGGGATGGAAGGTATGGCAGTGGGAGGTGGTCCAGGAACACTGCAAAGGGGTTTAGGGCAGGAAGGTATGAGTTGTACAATACTCTTGATGGGTACTTGTAAGAAGGAGGAACTGGGGACAAGTCAAATGTCTGCGGTGGTTTTGACGCAAACATCCCAGCTCCACGCTCTCCCAGTTCTTAAATCAAGTCTTATCCCTGATGGACCATCCTCAAGCCTCGGTAGCTGCCCGTCATCTGGGTTTGCCCCACTGAGTGTCCTCTGGGAAGAGGGGGAGCAGAGCGACCCGTCGGACTGGCCATTCCCGGCTTTTCCAGCCGCCTGTGCCTCCGGCCCTTCGCTCCGCGGGCACGGGGAGCCGGTGCCGTGCCCAGGGCAGGGCAGGAGGCAGAGCCCTGGGGGCAGGAGATGTGGTGGCAGCAGACAGGCCAGCTGGACTTGCCCTCAGGCAGACTTCATGTGGCAGCCCTCCAGCTCTGGGCAGGGCTGCAGGGACCAAATTCCAGCCTTGCTTCTCCAGGGCGATTTCAGAGGAATTCCCCGGAGTTAAGCTAAATTTAAAATGGTTTCAAGGAGGAGGAGTGAGGAGCAAACCTCATCATCTCAAAACTTGCTCAGATAGAGGCTCTCCTCGGCATACCAAGATGAATAATAAATAGCAGTCATCCATCCGTGTGGATGGATTGGCTCTGCCCACAACAGAGAGTGTGAAAAAAAAAGTGTGAGGGGAACATTTCCCAGCAGCTCTCCCTCTGGAAACCTCTTGCTCACATGGTATTGATCGAGAGAAAGTACAAAGAAAAGACATTAGTTAAATAAAATGTTTTAACATCAGGCGGGACATCGATGGTCGAGTTGTTCATCATCCCAGTGTTTGAGGAAAAGTAGAGGGAGAGCTTGAGCTCAAGGCTGGCTCCAGCCCAGGGCAGAGACCAGCACCAACACACCCCGTTGTCGTCCAGCCCTCCTGGCCACACCAGGGAAACGCCAGGGCTCCCTCCTCCTCCCCCTCCCGAGTGGAGAGCCCACTCCTGGCACATTGTTGGAGCTCCCTGTCAGTTGTGCTACTGATGAGGAACTCCTGACCCAATGCCTGCCACGTTCCCAGGGCATCCATGCCACCTCCTGGGACACAGAGGAAAAGCTGCAGCAGCTCACTCGGCATCATGATGCTCAGCTTTCAGGCACTCCCAGGAGGCAGAGGAGAGGCAGGAGCAGTGTATCTGCAGGCAGGAGTCTGGGCTGTCGCTGGGAGCCTCTCCCCTCCCTGCCTGATACCAATCCCAGGCACGATCCCAGGGGCATTTGACTGCGGCAGTCACTTACGTAAGGGCGACTTGCACGGTGGATGCACCACGGCGGAGCCCAGACCTGCTCACCTGCCCCCTTCCAGGGGGGCTGAGGTCGGACTGGGGCCCTGGGGTGTCCCCGGTGGGACCTGGAGGGCAGAGGGGTCCCTCTGTCCCCCTGCCCCACGCTCCAAGTCCACTCTCTGGGCAGCCAGCTCGCAAGGCCGTGAGAGCAAAACCACCCTCTGCAGTCGGATGGCACACGGATACTCACACAGCGCTCTGGAAACGGTGCAAAAAGGGTGAAAACGTGCTCCTTTCTCACTGGGAAGAGCTGCAGGGGTGCTCTGTTGCTCTGGCACCTCCTGCCTCACCGCCCTGTGCTGTGGAGGGAGGAGGCAGCTCTGGCAGTGGGAATCTGGGGTGGCCAAAACTGATAGTGAGTTGCAGCCCTGGCTGGGGAGCTGCTGGGACCGGGGAAGGCTCTGCCTTGGACAATGGATTATTTTTAACTGGCTCCAACCTTCAAACACTGTGGCTTAAAAAAAGGGGGGAAAGAGAAGAATGGCTGATTTGTGCAGGCTCCCCTGCTCCCATTAAGTCGGTGGAAGTGGTGCTCTGCATTTCAATGGGGGCAGGACCGAGCTTCTCATGAGATAAATTGCACCCTGTCCCTTTGCATGCTCTGTGCAGCTAGTCCTGGCTTGCTCAGCTTGCTCTTTCCTGGCCCCCCTACGGACACCCCTCCCTCCCCGAAACGCTCTCCAGCAGATTTTTTTGTTGTTGTTGTTGTCATTTAGCTATTCATTTTCCATAGGCTGCCTTCATTCCCGTGGCCTTTTGCAGCTAGGAGACAAGATGTTGCCTTGGAAACAAAGCCCCTTCGATGTTTGGAGTCTCTGGGATTGCTCTGTCTGCTCCCGAGTACTTTTAGGTTATTTTTATTAACCACACAAAGATGCAGCAGGCTCGTAGCCAAGGCAGAAAGTAGCCCTGGGAGGTGGAGGGAGGGCGAGCATCTTGCTGGCATCACTCCCTCCTCTGTGGGTATTTTCTCGTGATGCACCGCGGGCTGAACGCCCGCGAGAGAAACGGCATCTCCAGAGAGCGCTGCACAGGCAGGGCTGTTCCTGGGGCTGCCATGGCTGCAGCCAGGCAGAGCTGCAGCACAGC
Source organism: Pseudotriccus pelzelni (assembly GCA_035584735.1). Taxonomy (NCBI): domain Eukaryota; kingdom Metazoa; phylum Chordata; class Aves; order Passeriformes; family Tyrannidae; genus Pseudotriccus; species Pseudotriccus pelzelni. The sequence goes on from JAWMRA010000020.1 coordinate 12,468,733, forward strand.
CAGGGAGAGAAAAAACCTAAGTAGCCAAGGCAGAGAGGAGGTAGGAATGTCAGCCATTTGGATTTCCTGGGATTTCTCACATTCCACCGACTGGCCATGCCACGGAGGGACCCCCCTCGCACTCTGCTGCCGAGATGTGCATGGTGGCTGTAGACCTGGTCTGCTGATTTTAGAGAAGATCACATTTCCAGACCCATGAGGCAACTGGGAAAGTCTCTGCTCCAAGTTTCATTGGCTCTGTGCCAGCGGGCGAGTGAGGGGCACCACAAACAGACCCCAAGCCTGAGCTTTGGCCCCCTTTGGGCCAGTGCAGCACATTGGCTCCTTCTGCCCCGAATCTGTCTGCAGGACAGGTCTGACCCCTTCTGCAAGGGGGCTCTGGGAGGCAGTCAGAGGCTGTACTGTTCCCATCTCCCCTTATCCACCGGCAGCACTGCATGACGCTGCCAAATCCCAGTCCCTCCATGAAGAACATTTTGGAGTCGGCTTTTGCTCCTTCTGCAAAGATGTAAAAAAAAGGAACGAGCCAAAAGCAGATTGAAAGAAGCTCCCTAATCCCCTGATGGTACTTGAAATATTTCCAGTCCAGCCAAAGTATTCCGGAAAATGTGAATATGTATTATTTTCCGACAAATAATCAGTCCAGCATTAAGCCTGTGCCTTGCTCCTCATGTCGGCACAGTCCTCTGTACCAACACGAGGCAGGGCTTCCCACTGCAGTGGCTGCAGAGCCAGGGAGGCTGGCACAGAGAGAGGGGGAGCACGGAGGGAAGGGAGGAGAGCGCTGAGAGACAGCAGGAGAGGACTGGCAGCACCCACTGGGCAAGGACACCCGCAGGGATAACCTCCAGGTCACAGCCGCGGAGAGCTTCGGCTGGGTGGTGCTGGGGAGGGTGCAGCCATTTCCATCCCTGACTACAGGCGGGCACTGGTGCCATCCCCACTGTTCAGCGGGGGTTGAGGTGACTTGTAACAGCAGCCAAGCGTTTCGGGGGGATCCACCCTCTGTTCCCCGCGTGTGTCACGTAGGATTGCACACAGAGGGAGCAACTCCGCTGTTTCCTGGCGTTTTCCATCGGAGCTGAGCCTCACAGATGCCCAGGCTAGCAGGATGCTCACAGATTCTCTTATCCCTTCTGGTGCATCCTCGGAGAGCGAGGAAGTCTGCCTCATCCTCACGAGTGTTATAAATGCCGGCTGCTTTTTTTCCCCATTGTTGCCGATTTTCCTTGTCAATAGTACATGATGCCATGGTTACAGAGATGTAGGACTAAGCCAGTGACAGCAGGTTAGGAGCTTTTTTGGTTATGACATTCTTTGATGCTATATTTGTGCCAGAAGAATAAATAATAAATACACACAACAGCATCAAAGATTTCTTCCAGGCCCCCAGCCTATTTCTGCCTATCCTTGTTAAGCTGTTAGAAAGATAGTTTTCTGCCAGCCACTTATTTTATGAACTATCCTCTCATCTAATGATGCACCTGAGGTCCCATTTATCCATTCTCTCTGCAAAGAGCACTTAATAAAAATAAAGTTCCTGTTAATATCCCCGAGAACAGCTTCCCCTGGAACAGCAATGCTCGCACTCAGCCTAACAGGTCCCTTCCCCTCCCTCCTCCCTCCCTTTCCCTCTTCTTGCTCTTCCCACCCTCCCTCTACCAAAGGGTTGGAGAACTTTCTTGATGCTCTCATAAGGAAATTATAGAACATTTTTCTCTGCAGTAGCCTGAAACAATATATAAGCAAATCTGTTGGTGTGTGACGTGCCTCCGCTCCGGTAAGGAGGAACTTGCTGGGGGTTAGTTCTGTAATCCCTGCTGATCAAAGCAAGAGCTCCTTCAAGCCTGTTACGAGCGCCCAAGTCTTGATTTTGCTGGAAATACAGCAGCACAGAGGAGATTTAACTAAAAATTTGTCTTTCATCTGCTCTGAACTCCGGGGCTCCTTCTGGGCAGGCACAGGCACCTCGACCATTCACTGCTAACCCTCAGCCCCATCAGATGCAGCTTTTACAGCAGAACCTCAGCCAGATGCTCCTCCACCCCCATCCCTTGGGAATCCTGGTCTTCCTTGCAGAGAAAGGTTCACAGTCACCTGAAAATTAAGAGGGAGAAAAACTGAAGAAACGTTGGAGTAGTTCCTCTGCACCCAGCGGTGATCATCTCGTAAGACGTTTGGTGAAAGAGCAGAGCACCAAAGCCCAGAAAATCTGAGGTGGTGAGAATTCAAATTAAACCAGCAAATAAGCTGTGAATAAAGGACTCCTGATGAGAACATTCTTGTTGTGCTTATTAACAGACCTGGACAGAAATGTTTTATGAAATTGCTAAAGAAACCGAAAACATCTGTAAAATCCAGTCAAAATGTACAAATCCAGCAAAAATCTACAGGTAGTCATGAACAAGAGGAAATGACGTGAGAATTTTTCAAAAGGATTTTGCATTCCTGAAAAGGGCAAAGTATTTTGCTTTCATTTGTCCAATTTTTCATTCAGAAACAAAATTTTTGTTGGAAAATTGACATAAATCTAAAATAATAATACTGAGCACCCAAATAGCTCAAAATATTTTGATAGGGCTTAAGGCAAGTGCTTTGGCTGGATGTGAAATGAAATTTTTCAGAGGACTTGGAGGCCAATGGAGAACGCAGGGGAATATGTTTCATCCAAGCTGATTTTTCACACCACCTCATTTTTCGGTTCTGCTGCCAAGTGGAAGCATCAGCATCCTTTGGCTGCTGTGGTGCCTGATGTCCCACCAGCAATGAAAGAAATAATTTTTAGACCCCCTCATCAGGCAGAAGGCTTGGGTATGAACAACAGACCCACCGACTGCTGTAGCTGTTTCAGTGGAGAGCAGAAAGAAATCCCTGCCCAGGTATCCCAGAGAAGGGGCAACAGGGAGCGGAAATTTAACAGGATCGGGGTGAAGGGAGATCTGGATTTTTCCTCTCCCCCTACTTATACCCCATTTAAGTATAGATCTTCAACGCAGATCAGGAAAACGGGACCGTAAGTGAAACCGGGCTCTTCCTGACTGAGACACCGCTGCTTTCTTCAGGGACAGCTGACTGCAACCCACAGACTCAGCCCTTCGTCCTGCGGGGCACTGGTAAATCTGCGGGATTAATCGTGGAGCGCCGATTAGCGCCCACCGTTCGGCATCAGGCGCTGAGCGCTACCCTAATTGCTGGGTGCCCGCACTGCACGGCGCCCTGGCAGCAAGGCACTGCCCCAGAAACCAGCGCACACGGGCGGCACTTAGCCAGAGGTGGTACAGAAATCTGTCCTTCTCCTGGGAATGCACCCCCACCGGAGGGGCTGGCTTCCCTTTCTGTCCCAAAGACAAAGCCTGTTCTCCCCCTTTTGCGGTGGGGAAGCTTGGAACGAAAAGCGCGTGTCCCCCTCCCCTGCCCTGCCACCCTTGCGCAGCCGCCTGGAGGGATGTTGGTGCGGAAAATCTTAAAGGCGTTTGAAGAGTGGAAGATGTGCGGGCTGAATTCCCAAACCAGAGCGGGTTCCCAGGGCATCGCCGCCACCCCTGCTCAGCCCGTGCTCAGCCACCGGCGTGGCAACGAGTGCCGATTTTACAAATGCCAGGAGCCAACGCAGCCTCCCCACCTGCTCTGCCACTGTGGCCCCTCGGGCATTCCCCTGCCGTGTCCGGCAGCACAAACACTCCGGTGCCATTACATCGTGTGGACTTTCCCCCCAGCAGAGGATTTTGCAGGCAGGAGGAGGGCAGTGAGCTGCAAGGATTGTGCTCTCCGTGCCTGCCCGTGTTGCCAGCCTGCTCCTCGGCACTGCGGCAGAGCCCTTCCCTGCGGAGCATGAAGCCATGCGGCTAATGTCCCCCATCTGTGACTCTCTCTCTCTCATCCCCTCCCTGGTGGGCAGCTCTGCCTGTGCCTGCCTGGCCTGGAAGCGCTCGGTGAGGAATGACGTTCGGGCTGGCAGGTCCCACGCTCAGCCCCTTTGCTCGGTGCCAGCAGGACAGAGGGCCCGGCGAAGCCGCCCTCCCAGGGGTGCTGGTGGGGTTTGCAGTGGCTGTCATTCTCTCAGAATGCCCTCTTCTTGAGTTAGAAGAGACTGGGATGGACAGAGTGTGGTTTTCTCACCTTCCTGTGCAGCTCGTGGGTCAGGACCTACTCTGAGACCATTTAGCACACACGCTTTCTGGCTTTCCCATCCTTGCTTGGAAAAATCAGGTCAGCTACCCACCGTGTTTGTCTCGCCCAGTCCAGGAGCTCTTCTGAGCTCCTCAAGACCAGGGGAAGACCCTGAGATTTCCTAGAATAAAGGAAACTTGGGAAATGACTTGTCATCCCTCTTGCAGGTTGAGTTCTGTGTTGTTGGGTGGTGGGTTTTTCCTCCTCTCCGGTGAGTGAAGCACTATTTTCTACAGGACACAGAGCTGTAGGAACCCTTCTTATGGTGGTGGCCAGCTGGCAGCCCGAGAGCTTAGTCTAGTCCATGCATTATCCAGTCCCTGGATTGCCAGATAGTCATTAGTCCAGGCAAAGAGGGAATATTATTTTACGTGTGTTGCAGGAGGGGAAGAGAAGGTTATACCCACATAAGGGCTAGCAATTTTCATCTGATCGGCTGCAGCATCACACAGAATGGGTAGGAATAAAGGTAGGACTGAACACAGAGCAATTGGCCTGCTGTAAGAGCCATAATAATCTGTAATATCTGTCCTGCTCAATGTCTCCCCAAATAGGAAGCAGCAGACAGAAAAAAAACCAGCTGTAACAAGGTTTCAGGCTAGAAATCCTAGACCACATCCCAGACACACAGAACTGCTTGGCCAAGCCAGTCGGAGGTGATGGTGCCATCTTGGCCCCAGAAGGATATGAAAACCAGGACTGTGCTAATTGATGGCCAGACAGCACAACCTCGGGAGGAGCTCTGGACATCACCCTGGCTGTCAGGTTGTGTTTTCCATGGAATGGTCTGTCTGCTCACAGACAGACAGCAGCCCTTCAGCCTTGTATCCAGTCAGCCAACCTTTCTGTGAGCCATCACCACAAGCAGGGTAGAAGATGGCTACTGTGACACTGTGGAAAACCAACCATCTCTAACTTAATTTGCTAGGCTTAGCTTTGCTATGTGATGCAAATTGCTTGAGAGCATAAACCCCTTTCCCAGAGCCCTGGGATCTGTGTCTGGGGATCTGCAGTCCCACCTCCAACTAATGAGCGTGGAGGGCACGTAGTTTGGGTGCCCACCTCAAAGTATTCCCCAAAGGGATAGAATTTAATAAGCTACTGGATAGATTTTTACCTGCTCAGTGCCTTCCAGGATCTCTCAGCAAGCCAAATGCCAAGCAGAGGTGGGAGGCCTTGATGAAACGTTGTGAAGGCGGATGAAGGGGTGGGGGAGGAAGGGAGAAGGTTGTCTCTCCCGCGATGCACAGCAGCTGCTTCTTGCCAGACAGATTTCCACAGATGGAGAGGTCAGCTCTGAAACACAGATGTGTGAGGGAGAGCGAGGGGGAGACTCAGACGTGTAGCTACTCAGCGTCTCCAAACACTCCTGTGGACTTGGAGCTGGGCCCTGGATGTCTCTGGAAGAGGCATATTCACCAATCCTGCTTTGTTTCCAGGATTTACTCGGGCTGCAAATGTTGTGAAAATCACTGGCTTTTGCTGTGATGCAGCCACACTTTGGCTGGGAAGCAGGTCCAGATTGCTGAGCTACTCTGTAAGGAGGAGGAGGTTTGCAGTTTATGAGATGTGTTCTACCCTACATTATGGGACGTCATTTCTGTGGTAGCAGAGCCACGTCCTGCTGTGCCCCGAGGTCGGGATCTGGGTGCCCCATGAAGGTTTCCTTCCAGGGACGTTCTTTTTGGATGCTGGATGCTCTCAGGACATCAGTGTGATTTCCCCCAGGTCCATGGCTGATGATGGGCACTCCTTTTTTCCCGAGATTGCTTGCTGATGACCAGTACCGTGCTGATTTGTTTTGCGCCACCAGCCAAACTTCAGTGCTGATCTTTTCCCCCACTGCATGGGTTTTCTGAAATGTTGAGGTGCAGCTCTGAGTACAACCAGCCACCAGAGGAAATTGCCCCAGAGGTCAACCTTTGAGGCAGGCTGAGTGACAAGTATCATTAATCGGAGTAAATAACAGCAAAAAATGATATTTACTGGGGTTTAGTTCACCAGAGGGAAAGGACAGCACAATGTGACACACTGGCTCAGCTCTGCTGTGGGTGTAACTCAGTGCAGCTCTGGAGGGTTTAGCAGATTTGTACCACACAAGGCTTTGACTCTTCCTTAAATTTCCCCCCTTCCACAAAACTATTCCTTTTTGAAGAAAAAAAAAAAAAAAGGAAAAAAAAAAGTCCCCTAGTGAGTGTCCAGGCAACTTCAAAGGATTTAGCCAGGATTTACCCTGGGATAGTCAGAGATAAAGACCTGGGTCTCGCTCCAGTTCAACTCTACAGCAGCCAGGGCAGGAGCAGCTCGGCTGGAACCTTCATGGGCGCTGGCTGTGGCTGGTGGTGAGGAACAAGCAATCAAGGGCGGTCTGTATTGGTGTGATGGAAAATAACTCTCTTGCAGAGGCAAACAGGACTGGCAGTAGCGCGAGGCCGATAGGAGGGGCCGCTCTCCCTTCCAGCGAGGTAACGCATTAATCGGGCGGCGTGGCTGTTGCGAGAGAAGTCACAAATTCGCGTGCTGAGCACAGGCTGCCTGCCTGGTGACAGTGACATATGGGAGACAATTAAAGAACTGCCTTTCTGTCCAGGGTAGGGAGAGAGCAGTGCCCTTACGAGCTGGATTTGTGCCGTGACTGGTGCACAGGTAGCTGCACAGCCCGGGGTCAGGAACGAGGCACGCTGACTTCCTGCTTGTTTACAAGCTTGTTGTTCACATCTGCCTGCGGGTTTCAGACCCTGCCCTGGAACTACTGAGCCCTCTCCATTCCTCAGCCAGTGCGGAGGTTTGTTCTTTAGCAAAGGCTTATCTGATCCTTTGGCTTGGTGGCTGAAGTGTGGATATGTGTTTCACCTTCCCAGGGTTCTCTGAGCTCAGCTGCCTTCTCAGGCCCAGCCCAGCCAGCTGTAATTCTTCTTCTGTAGGTGGACAGATTCAGCATTCAGGAGTGACCCAAAGTGGCAAATCCCACTCTCTGTAAGGAACAACCTGAGGGCAATCCGCTCGGAGGTCAGGGTTTCACCTGCTATGGAATGGCAGCAGGACACGTGGGAATGCTGCAGGGATGGGCTGGGATGCTCCTGCTGAATAAGAACCAGCACGAAGGAGACCGGCCTGAGCTCTTACCCTGCTCCCAGACGGGAGGCAGAGGCAGCAGTGGTGGGAGCAGCCCTGCACCATTTTGTAGCTTCTTCCAGCAGTCCCAGGAGCCGAGGGCCGCCTATTTTTAGCTCCCGAGGTAGCTGAAATACCACCGTGATATTCATTAACGGCAAGCCTGTGGAATGGGAGCTGCAGGGCCTGGGTTGTTTTGCTCTCTTTAATTGCTGGCTGCAGTGCAGAGGCCGAGCGTGGCGGGAGGTTCAGCTCCTCTCACCTCAGCGCAAGCGGGAGCGCCAGACCCGGGGGAGGCCGACAGGGAAAAGTCAATCAGGCAGTATTTAAAGATCTACCTGCTGGGCCCAGGGTGGGGGCTGGAGATTTTAATGTCATTCCCAGCTTGAGATGCAGCCTGGAGAGTGAGAAAAGAAAGGGATGTCTTCTCTTCTTGGATCCGTAATTGCTCGTTAAATCATTAACAAATGCCTCAACTCCTGGATGGCCCCATGCTTCTTGACAGAGGGGCTTCATCCTTGGCAGGGGAGAGGAGTATTTTTAAAAACACTCATTTCACCTGATTTTTCTGGGTCTATAAAGCTAGGAGTTCAACAGTTCACTCTGCAAAATAAAACTAAGTCTGGAATATTTTTATTGCCGTTCAGCAGGAGCAATAAACTTTCCTCCAAGCCGTTCCCCTGCTCCAGTCTGCTGACTCTCAGTCTGCTCTGCAGGCAGGTGTCCATGCTGCAGGAGAGCAGCCTCACCTGTCCCCAGAAGGGACCTGCAGTGACCACAGAGGAGCATGTACCAAAATAACCCCCTGCCCTACACGCTGAGCCCCGCTTCTGGCCCAAGCAGACCTGAGGACCACAGGCAGAGATGCCTGTCCTGCTCGCTCCCATTCTGCCCTGTCGTTCCCTGTTCGTCTGTGTCTTCTGCTCAAACTGTCCTGTGCTGGGTCTTACTCACAGGGAACTGCCACAAGCCTCAGTAGTTGACAAGGTGAGGCAGCTATTTCCCAGCACAGAAGACGTGACAACCGTGCCACTCCCTCTGATGCCTTGCAGAAAGCAGCCTGTAGTTAAACCCACAAAGCGCAGAAGAAGCCCAGACCCTGCCCATAATGGCTGGAGAGCTTCAGATGTGCTTTGCCATTACAGACAGTTGGACAGATCTGGGACTTATACCTATAACCCCCCCCCCCAATAGTCAGGATAACACAGAAAGACCTCCTTCTACCTGACTGAAAGCAGGGATGCTTGTCCTGCACCACCCGTGCACAAATAACGGGGCCACGCCAGACCACAGCCATTAGCGGGTTTTATGTCGTTTAGAGTCTGTGAAAAGAGCAGAACTGCAGCTCCAGCAGGGCAGGCGAACCATACAGATGATTTATGAATATTCACTGAGCTCACGAAGCACTCCGGGGCAGAAAACAAGCTTTTGAAATTAACTGAACTCTTCAAGGTTCTTTGTTTGTCTTGGCTTTGAGGTGTGAGTCACCAACACTGTTTCTCCGAAATGAACAGAGTCTGTACAGAGGGCTGGGCACTAAAATATGGAGTTAAGTACTCTGTGAGACTTTATGTTCATAAAGCCTTCAAAGAGGAGTCCACCCCATTAAGTTTTATGGGATACAGTACTGATACATACAGTACTGAGACTTCTTCAGCCCATAAAGGCTGGATGTTCGGGAGACTTGAGGCTCTTCCACTGAGCACCGAAATCTCCAGCAGCTTCACTCTCCAGTGCCAGCAGTTTGGTGCCCTGCAGTTTTTCAGCAATTTCAGTGCTCGGTAAAGAGGAGTTTTGATCCTGGACGTGCAGACCCTGTCATAGCTTGTCATATCCACCCATGCAATTAGTTTGTTGTGGTGCCCTTCAGCATTGGCACTGCTGCACTCCTAACTGTACCAGCAGAGCAGAGCACTGCCTGCACTGCCCTCTGCCAAACTCGTGTTTCGGGGCTGCCTCTGCCAGTTTGGATCAAACACCCTGGAAGGTGAAGATTCCACCTGTGTTTGGCCAGAATGGGCTCCATTCCTGGCTGACAAGGTAATGAAACAAGGAGGTTGTCTTCACACGTTTGCTGTACACACATAAGGAATAAGAGCTCCTCTTTTCCAGTTAGTTATAGAAATAATAATTGGGTTTGTTTCGGCCTGTAGAAATGTGAGACATTTTTGAAGGAATGAAAGGAAAATTCTGCAGAAGCTCCAACGCCCCAAGGGTTTCCTGAGTCTGTGGGGGGTGTGGGAGATTCACTTCTTGCAAAGTAAGCAGAGGGGGTCATGAATTTGGGTGTCCTGCTTCTCAAATGAGTAAAGCATCAGCCACTGTGGACTATTACAGTGGGCTGAACTCAGCTATTCCAAGGCTGTCTAGACATTCCCATCCTAAATCTGAGACATCTTCCGGACTCAAGTTGTGTCAGAGCACCAAAGTTGCTGTTCCAGTGAATCTCATTTTTCTCACCAGAAAAGATTCCATCTGAAAATGGCCAGCTGGCCCTTCCCTCCCTGCCATGCTCCTTACCCGTGGGAGATTCCTCTCCCTCTGAGTCACAGAGCACCACAGCCAGCCAAGGTGGTCTGCATTAACAGGAATTAGCCCTCGTAGCAGGGGCTCATAGCAAAGAGCAAGAACTCAGGAAAAGCAATAAGCCAGCATCTGGAAAAAATTGTTCCTGGAGTCTTGCTGCCGTCCTTTCTGATACAAAGATTTTCTCTCCTTCAGCAAGGTCCCACACTTGGTTAAAGCAGGAGTCGTTGCAGGGTCTGCGTCACTTTGACAACAAATCCAAATAACTTTGTACATATATGCATTTCTTTCTGCTCCCAAAAAACTCCACACATGTGCACTGCAGACTGCTTTGTCTGCTGGACAGAAATATTTGTTGACATGGGGTGGGTTGCACAAACAACCTTTTTCCTGGTGACTTCCCTGCTCCATCCTCCTTTGCCCTTTCTGCTGGATGCTAAAGCCCCATCCCAAGAAACACAGCCTCTTCATTCCTGATGGTTTAGTGAGCTGTTTCTGAAATCTCTGGCTCCAAATTCTGCCTTGAGCATCCCTGTGACCTCCCGTTTCCTTCCACTGCAGGCTGATGCCAAGATGGTCTGCGATGTCGTAAGTCGGATGGAGGACACAGAGCCCTTCTCTCCAGAGCTGCTGTCAGCCATGATGAGACTCTGGGCAGACTCTGGGATCCAAGAATGCTTCAACCGGTCCCGGGAGTATCAACTCAACGACTCAGCTCAATAGTGAGTATCCCTGTCCATGGTCTGTCACCTTGAGAAGGTGCATTTGGGCTCGCGAAAGTTTTAATTGAAGTGAGTGCCCTCGTAGCAGTGGAACTGATCGTGTCTCTGCTTACAGACTGGGATGTGTGTTGTGTCACAGGTTGCTGCGTGGCAGAAAGGATCAGGCAGGACATTCATGTCCCTTTCTGGCCAGTTGGGGGTCAGGTCCGTCACCCCAAGGCCAGGTTCCCAAATTGCTCTCAAACAGCTTCAGGTAGGTTTCTGCAGACATGGATCTAGTGAATAGAGGCAGATCAACCCATGGGCATGGCTGATGGCTTCCCTGTCTACCTGATCGTGAGCAGAAGGGTGTGATCACCTGCTTTGTACAGCTCCTGGGTTTGCTTTTCTGATAGGTGTACAGCGTACCGATAGATCAGCTGGGTTCCAGCCAAGGGTGAGGGACCTCTTTGCTTTTCCAGTGGCATTGTGTTACTCCTGTAATACAGTCAGAGGCATCTTTGCCATTAGGGACCACATCCAGATGTTTTTTAATGGCAGTTGTCTGGATCCATGGCTTTGGTTTACCCCATCATGGGGACAGAACATCTGCCCGTAAGTGGCTGCTCTGGCTCTGAAGAGCCACTGGTTGTCTCTCTGATGATAATTCAGTGGATCTGTTTACCTCCACCTAGGCCAGGTTGCTATCCCATAATTTCAATGCAGCAGTTGTTGCAGTCGGGCGAAATGTCCCCTGGCCGTGTCCTGAGTCCTGGGCAGTAAAAGGTGATGAAGTGTAAGCGTAAGGAGCAGGCAAGCCCAGAGCAGCCACTCCCCCACTTGTACCCTCGGACCTTTGGCAGCCAGGGGAATAGAGGCTTCCCAATGGTGTGTGGGCAATGCCACATCCAGGCTTTTGGCTTTCACAGTATCCCACATCAGCAAGTTCACCAGCTGATTCACGCGCTTCTGGAGTTTTGGTTGTGCGTCTGGATTGTTTGGCAACTCCACTTAGGGTTCTGCTGGATATCTGTCGGAGCACGAGCCCAGGCAGTGGGATGGCTGCTGGGTTTGAGCTGCGTGGAGGGCCTGGTGTTCCAGCCTGTCCCAGCTCCTCCCATCCAGCTGGCAGGGCAGTTGGGGAGTGCAGCTCTTGTGGTGCTGCGGCAGGAGGCGAGGGATGACACATCGCTTGGCACTGATGGAAAAACAAACGGGAAAACCTGCAGATGTGTGGTTGGTGACACAGCACCCAACCCAACCACCCTCACACCTCAGGGATGATCCCGGCATTATGCTGCCTTTTAATCAGTACAAGGTGGATGTCCATGTTTAATCTATATTTCATTGCCTGTAATAGCAAAATCAGCCTTCTGTTGCCAGCAGCCTTTTCTTTTTTCTTTTTTTTTTTTCCCACAAAAGAAGGGTATGATGGCATAAACATACCTTTGGAGATATAAATTATCTAAAATGCCAGTCCTAATTGCATTACAACCTTGTGGAAAATTCTTCAATTGTTTTAGAGCCAATTACCTTGAGGAAAGTATTTTGATTTTCCTTCCGTGCGAGATAGCAGTCGAAAATAATAAGCAGAGCCCTCCCAATGTGACCAGCTGCTGGGCAATTCGTCAGCAAAGAGCTCTGGAACCACGAGCAGTTTCTACATATCAGCTGAAGAGGCTCTGTGCCGTGGCGTTCACAGCAGTTCCAGTGTGGGGCTGCAGCCCCGGCAGCGAAATGAGTTCCGATGTCTCTGGCACGATCACCTGCACCCAGAGCAGGACGGGCGATCCCCCTTGCCGGGGGGGCTGTGGGTACGGCTGGGCACTCGTTTTCCCTGGGCTGGGTCGGGTAGTGAAGCTGAAGACGGCCAAGTCCGGGTCGTTTAGAGCCCTGCTGGAGTTCCCGTCGCTGGGAGCAGAGATGCCCTCGCAGAGCAGGGCTCTGTAACACATCCTGCTGCACCTCTGGGCCCCGCTGCCATCACACTGGATGGTGAGGCGAGTGAGAGCTCACTTGGCACTTATTCACACCCAGTGGACTCCCAGGGAAAAGAGGCATATTTTTCATTTAATCCTTCGAGGCTTTGAGGTTGTTTTCTTTTGCGTGACTGAAAGGTTTCAGACAGTTTTATGCGGTTTTTTTCTCCCACCCCGGGAAAAGGCTTATCTTTGTTGACACTGATACTGGATTTAAAACACTAACGACTACAGAATGTGTTTTCGTTAGGGCTAAGAAAAATAAATTCCAGACAAGAACTGAATCTGAAGTTCCCCAAAGTTTGAAAAGCACTGACAGGCAGTGAGCTGGACTGGCATCGCTTTGTTTCAGGCCCCTCTTGGTGCTCAGCCACGGGGACTGGTGTTCTGCTGGCAGGAGGGCGAGCGAGCTGCAGGGATGGAGATGGTGCTGCAGGGATGGAGATGGTGCTGGAGGGATGGAGATGGTGCTGCAGGGATGGAGATGGTGCTGGAGGGATGAGATGGTGCTCCAGGGATGGAGATGGTGCTGCAGGGATGGAGATGGTGCTCCAGGGCTGCTCAGGCGTGTCACAGAGCCCGGAGTGACCGAGGCCAGCACGGGTGGGACCTTCAGCAGTGACACCTCCCTGCCCCCCAGACTCCCCCTGCCACATGCCCTCTCAGCTTTCCCCAACCTCCCCCCTGCCTGGCTCTCTCTGAGGCAGTGCTGCTGTTGTTCTTAATTGCTCTTCCAGTGCTTTACCTTGAGGTTTTTGAATGGCTGGGACAATGGGCCTTCTGTTAGGGCCCCTGGGAGACCCAGTCACAGGCTAATCAGCAGCCTGCAAGATCAGCAGCGTCGCTCTTACTAGTCTGCCATCAATTTTCACTGAAAATAAATTTAACATTTTGCGTTGGACTAAACAAGAAGTGAGTTGTAGCTCTTCTCTCCCATCAGAGATGGGCAGGAGCACATTGCTTTCTAGTCTCAGATAGACACTCCCTTAACGCCTTCCTGCAAGGCTTGGTTTATTTTAGGCTCTGAAGTCTGCCTGTCCTTAGCAAGGATTTTATATCTACTGCAAAGGAACAGTAGAAAACAGCACTTCTGCAAAGAAAAAAACACAACTGAGGAAGAGGGAAGGTTCTGTAATGGACCTCCCGTGCCTTGGACTGCAAACAGCATAAGGAGGCAAGAGAAGGGAAAGGAGTAAGATGTAGCAGTTGGTTTCATCTTTTTTTGTTACTTCATTTTTTCATAGTTCCCTGAGGCAAATTTACGGGTGGGTTGCGTTCCACATTCCTAATATCTTGATTATGTTTTTATTCCTATTTTGTCTCCTCTTCCTTTCTTGTCTCTGTGCCTAGGAGCTAAATCTACCTCTGATCATCAAAGAGTCTGGGCACTGCTGATGTCTTTTTCTTCTCCAGCCAGTTTCTGTCTGGGGAGGCACATCTGTGACCCACATTTTGCTTTCAAAATCAGCAAAGTAGAGGTTTCCAGCTGGTTTCCTTAATCTCCTACTTTTGTTCAGATTTTAAAGTTGTCTTGTGTTTCCTAGCCTCGAGTCCCTAACTAGCCTGGTCAGTGGAGTGCGAGCACACAGGGCAAGTCTGATCTCGAACACCCAGGGACGGGGACCTGCTTTGAACAGCCTCCAAACTTCAGGGGGGAAATGGAGCAGACGGAGCATCCGCACGAGCTCCGATTTTCCATGCGCATCTCCAAACAGGCACAGGCCCTGCGAGATGTGTAGGCAGAGACAGTTTGCAAGTACACAGACACAAAAAAGCCAGGATCCGTCTCAAGTTATTCTCCTCCTGCTTCCAAGTACTTTGAAAGATCATTTGATAATGCCAGGGCTGTGAAACTACCGTGAAAATGTAAAATATTTTAGGCCTGCGTTCAACCCATCCATCTTCACACATATCAGAGGTGTCAGGGCTAGGAAAGCTTGTTGCCTTTGGCTCTCTCTGTCAGGAGCAAAGGGAGGGAGAGATGCCTCCAGAGAGGGATACAGACCTCACTGCTCAGTGGAGAAAGAGAGGTGTGGTTGTGACTGCTGCTCTACCACAGCTGTCCGCAGCCCTGACATCTCAGGTCTGTGCCAAACACCAAGCCCAAACTGGACAGCATTTTTTTTTACTCCCATCTTCAAGAACTGCTCTGGCAGAGCCTTACAGAAAAGCAGCACCAACCTCAGAATAAAATACTGCAGTGCCTTCCTTCTCACCCCATCTTGTGTGGGACTGTTCTCTGATCTATTTTCCTTGCAAAAGAATTGTCTTTGCACGATGCTATCACCTTCCCTACTGATACTTAGTGCATCCCACGTGCCTGCACACACTTTGCATCAAAAAAGCAGTTAAGAAAGTAGAGCCAGATGTTGTTGTGATGTGGTGAACAGCTTCCAGATTGAGCCCTGACAAGGCAGCACTGAAAAAGCTGCCCAGAGAGGCTGCAAAATCTCTGTCCTTGGAAATGCTCAACACTGAGCCACCTGAACTAACTTTCAAACTGAATTTAACTTGGGCCGGATGAACTCCAGAGGTCCGACCCACGCTGGCACTTTTGGGGTTGTTTTGTTCCCATCCCTCTTTCTCTGATAACACTGTGTTTAAAGGAGAGGGAAGGTCTTTGGGGTTGGCTGCAGTCTCCTGTTCCAGCCGTGCAGCTCTGTGGCAACGTCCACATCCCTCAAGTCCCACGGTCTAAATGTTTGCCTTGCTGGTGAAGCCAGCAAGGTAAATGTTTAGACCGTTGGACTTGTGGGACATGGACATTATGCACGACTGTCAGGACATGATCCATTTTAATGAGCTGCAATTGTTGCTGGCACGCTCAGACTGAAGGAAGAGAAATTATAGGTCAAGATTTTGCATTAATATTCCCGTCAGGTGCATAGATTCCATTTTCTCATCACAGCTTTTGCATTAGAATATGGTTTTCTGCACACCCGTCTTACTCGTGCCTGTCACTTGTGCTCCCTTGCATTTAATTGGAGGCAGCAGCAGCATAAATGGAACAATCCAATTAATTGGGATGACTTGCGTTGCGCTGTTTATTGAACAACCCACCTTTGTGTCTTGGAGCCCAATAAAGCAGAAAGGGAAAATACATCACGAGTGTAGAGGTAGGTACATTTGTCTGAATTTATGGTTTAATTTACCCCAGTAAGTAAATATGCCCACCGGCTCTGAATGATTAAGTTCCCCCTACAATAAGCAAACAAAACAGTCCATAAAGGCCAGAGCTGGTTGACTGGAATCACCAGCCTTGCTCCATTCCCACAAATGAGATGCAAATGGATTTCCAGGGAGGAGAAGCTCTGCAGTGTCTGCTGGTGTTGGGTCTGGAGTGGGGCTGTTTCTTGTCAGTGAGAGGTGGGGGAGACGTGGGCAGTCTGAGCTGCCTGGTCCGGCAGGCCTTGGGCTTGGTAGAGGTCTCAGATTTCATTATTACCCTCATAAATTAAGGAATTGCGGTAGTTACATGGCTTCACCGAGGGCTGAGTGTGAGGTGGAGGAAGGGCACAACAGGAAAGACATTGTCTTTTACATCAGCTGGACGTTTTCTAGCATCTCACCCTCAGTCTTCACCCACCTGGAACACCCAGTTTCACCGAAATTGGGTGCGGTCTGTCCAGAGGCTGCCTCTTTTGGCCCAAAGCAGAGCGGATGGAGACATCATCACAGCGTCTTGAAGGTGGGTGCTAAGCAATGCCCACCTTCCCATCCCACCAGACGCAGCCAGGAGAGCAGGAGGATTGAGCTTCCTCGGCAGAAAACTCCCTCACAGGCAGAGAAGTTTAGTCCCAGGGCCAGGCTCTTCCCTTTACCCTTTCCCAGCCACTCATGCAGGTCATCAGGGAAAGGGGGAACCGTCTCAAAAGACATTTCCTGCCTGAAGTTCCTGCAACCTCTAAGGAAGATGAAGGAGAAGGGAAATCAGGACCTTCTCTCCCATGTGAGCACCTGGTTTCTGAAGGACTGTATCCCCTCTTGGTCCATGGGAGAGTATCTGGGATGCCATCAGCCCCCACCTGGAACACCAGGAAAGCATTCAGCAGCTGAACCAGAGCTCCAGTGCTTTGCTCGCTGCCTTTCCATGCGAAATGCCAAATTCAGCAGCCAGCTCCGCTGAAAACTCAGCTCTGCTGTGGATATGGATCCTGCAGGTACAGTGTCGTCACTTCCCCTCTTCTAATCCTTCTTTACACCCCAAAATTTCTCTAAAATCTCTCTGAAGAGACCTGGGAGATAGAGGCTGCACTGCAAGGAGGAGCAGAGAAGCTACATGGGTAGTTCATGCCTTGGAGACAAAGATGTAGCAGGACCTGCCACCTCCCCGGCCTTTTTCATTGCTGTGTTGTATCGTAAGTGTTGTCTTTGGCCTGGGGATTAGAATGAGCTTGACACCTTGACTAAATAAATTGCTATTTAATGACCCACGATACCAATCAGGGCTGTCCCCAGTATGGCAAAGCTCCCACACGAAAGGGAGGGTGCCGGGGTCGTTCACTCTGCCTGGAGGAGGGAGCGCTGCAAGGATTTGGGAACAATCTCTTCTCTTTTCACATTTTGCTAAGCGAGAGGAGCAGCCAGCACCACCTCTAAACACAGCACAGGGCATCCTCCCCCCAGGAAACCTGCTGAACCGTAGTCTTGAACCCCGGATAATCTGTTCTCGTCTCCGACTGACAGACCCAACAGGAATTTCTTCCTGCCTGGCGAAGGGCTGTGGGTGACAGATTCGGCACAGAAAGATTGGACTTTTTTTGGCTGGGTATTTGCGTATTTTTAGGCTGAAACGTCCTTACGAAACCAGCTGGAGCTGGCAGGCTGCCACCAAGGGTTGGGGTTGGGTTTTTTTTTTTTGCTCGGTTCAGTTTGTTTTTTCACTGCTGGCCCTGGTGCTGGCTGCAGCCCCCGTCTCCCACTGGCTGTGCCCTTCGGCAGGCAGCGCTCGCAGCCTGCCCTGAGCCCCCTCTGCGGTCTCCCCGCTCTCACCCCATCCCTCCCACGCGGGGCCGTGGCAGTGCTGGGATGCAGCTTCACGGCCAGGGAGTCCAGGCTCTCCTGGGAACCTGCAGCCCCCACTCCTCCTCTCCTACAAAGCCAAGGAATCCAAGCTTCCCTCTCCCTTTCCGCACCCTGCGGTTCGTGGTACCCCGCAGCCCCAGCCCTGCCTCCACAGCCTGCCCTGCGAGACAAACAGCTCCCCTCGTAGGGGCGAGGGCAGGTGCCTTCTGAGAGGTGCACAGGGAGGCTTTCGGGGTGTCCTGTTGCTCTTGGAAGCTCCCTGGGGAATCGGGTAGCTCTGGCAAGGCGTACGTCCCCCTGCGTGGGTGAGTCCTGCTCTGTGCCAGCACCCAGCTCCTTGAGCCCTGTCCCCCCACGGCACTCCCGCGGGACTGCCCGGCCGCTCTCACCCTCCTGATCCTGCAGGCAGAGCTGCCAGGACACCACCGTGCCGCGGCTCTTCACATGACTGGCGGCAGGTCTGGCACCATCTGCGAGGCTGGGAGGTGAGCGTGGCGCTGGCACGCGGTTCCCCAGCTGTTTGTTATCTGTTTGAAACCCTTAAATGGCAAAGACCGGCAGGAACGCAGGGATTTCTTTGCAGCCAGGCTGGGGTGGAGCGAGCTGCCTTCCACAGGCTCTGCAGGCAGCGGCGGTGACGGTGTGACAGAGGGATGCTGCACAGTCCCCCCACCGCCATGCCCAGGTCCTATCCCAGAAATCATTCCAGTTTGGAAGGTAAAGTTGCAAAGGGACTTTGGAGCACACAGCAGCACACTGGGAGCTCTGGGGCAGAGCTGCCTGCACCAGCCACGGGATGAACAGCCCAGGAGGAGCCACTCCAGCCCAGCACAAGCCCTGCCCAGCAGGACTGATCAGCTCTGTGTGCTCAGGATGCAGTTATCTCCCTTTCCCCCTCCCTCAGAGTTTCATGCCCACAACCTTTTCCCAGGTTTCTCAGGGGCAATTCCTCCACAGGTCAGCCTGGCCCTTGTCCTGTCCCTGCTCAGGACATGTGCAGTGCCAGAGCAGTGTGGTTGGTCAGGCCCACAGGGATGTGCAGTTGGTGCCATTCATCCTCCCCACCCTCTCTTGGGGGCCAGACAAGATTCAAACACACCCCCCCCGTGCTAGAAGACTGCAGCATCCCTATGCTCAGGGTAGGGGTTTTATCCAAAATCCAAGTTCAGGGTTAGGAGTTAAATCCAAAACCAATCACAAGCTTAGCTAAAACTCCTCGTTTTTCAATATATATTAAGACAACCATTGGAATATTGCTTTTATCTGCTCTTCCTAAACCCTTTGGCATGTACTTTAAAGCCTTTTGTCTGCGAACAGGACAGCTGGAAAGTCCTTTTTGTTTCCTTAAGCAAATAGCCCATCTAATATCCACCCTTGAGGGGCTGAGGCTTTAAGAGAGAACAAAACCAAAGGGAAAGAAAAAAAAGGATGCAGCGAACACTGTGACGTGCCGTACAATCCCAGGACTCGGCCAGGACGGGTTTGAGGCGGCAGCAGATCCGTGCCCGTGCAGAGCCCCATGGAAGCAGAGTCCCAGCACCTCCCCAAAACAGTCCTGCTGACTGGGATTCACCTTGTGGAGCCCAGGGCGCCGAGTGTGTCACGGACTAATTGGTACAATAGCCCTCATCAGCCCTGGGGCAAACATCACTTTGTGTCTTGCTCATCCAGGCCAAGCGCTGAGCCAGCGTTCAACCCCCAGCCAGCGATTTCCTGCGGCATTTTTGGGGGGGAAAAGGGGCGATACGGGGTTCTTTCTCCGGGGTTCAGCACCAGGGGCACCTGTTGGGGCTGGGTGTGCGTGGGCACCGCGGAGGAAACCCGGCCCCAGGGGCGTTTGGGCACAGGCAGCGCGGGCGGGAAGGGCTGGGCTGTGCCTTGGGGTTTCAGCAGAGCCCCGTGGAGAGCAGCAGGCACGGCTGCTCCCAGCACCATTCCCGCAGCCCCCCCAGAGCCAGCAGGACGGGGGGACACACGAGCTGCCCCGCTGGGGCACACACCAGGGCAGGGACAGGGCCAGGGATGGCCTTGCTGCCTCCTCCCTCTCTTGGAAAGCTGACAAGGGGTTCCTCGGGGACTGCGTTTCCCCGGAGCACATGAGATGAGAGGACCATTGATTTGGGCAGGGCGGCCAAAGGCAGGTGAACGTGATGCTGCCGTGTTACCGCTCGCCCGCCGCTCTCCTGGCAGGCTGGGCCTGAGCCAGCCAACCTGAGACGCTGCAGGCAGGTTTTTTTACCTTCTCCTATTATTAACATTTCTTCTTTTTATTTTTGCCCAAACACGCTAGTTGGGACTACCTAATGCTAGGTCCATATCAGTGCATTCATCCACACACTATCGCAGTGAAAATAACGCTGAGACTGTCAGTGAGCTGACACTGTGGGCTATGATTTCATCTTCCCCAGGTGTGCTCCTTGCTTTCAGACCACTGGCGTAACGCACGGATCCAAACCCACAACTCCTCTATTTTGTCAACCCCCTCAGAAAATCCTGTTAAGTCTCCCCCTGCCTCTCCACCTGCCCCAGCTCGGGCTCCCGGGGTAACTCTGCGGGGGCTGTCAGGGACGCCAGGCACAAACTGAACTGCGGGGCCACATCCAGGAAGTGTCAGCTCTGGTTTTGGTGGTTAGTCCAAGTCTTGCTGGGGATTTATGATACACTTCACCTTGTTGTAGCACCTTCCTTCCTGGGCTACGTGTCCACCCCAGCACTGAAAAGGAATTCGGTGCTCTAAAACTGCAAATGAAACACCATGTGAGCAGTCACTGTAGCTCTGAGGCTCTGACCGCACTTTTAACGGCATAAATTGCAATTTCCCAATCCCTCAGTACTGCTCTTGGTATATAAGGTTTGGTGATAGCATAAAAACCATTTCCAAATCCTCCTTCAGGAAAATACCAGCCAGTACATCCTACCAAGCAGCATTAATGTCAGTTTAAACGTTTTCAGTTAAACAGCTCCAAGGTCTTGCAGTCCCAAATATGAGAAATGCTGCGCCAGGGAGTGTGCTGAGCAGCGAGGCCAAATCTGCAATGGGCAGGAACAGGAGAAGGAAAGGGAAAGAGGAGGCTGATGCTAGCTACAGATGCTGAGAGCTGGGAACCAGTAACAAAGTCCAGGCAAAAACCTTTGCTCAAATTAAACTAACCTTGGAAGCATCAACTTTGCATGAAGGAATCCCCAGAGGACCTTCCCATTGAACAAAAATGCGTAAACGAAGAAATGGCACAAATGGAGAAGCTACCAAAAAAAACTCGGGAAAAAAGGCTCCACGTTTCTGCCCAGGAGCTCAACTGCCCGAGCCCTGCCCAGGGGACCACGCCTGGGGTGGAAGAGCCTCCTCCCCACACAGGACAAAGAGCTGCATCTCCTGGTCCCCCGTCTCCATCCAGTCCCACCTGCACACAGGACCAGCAGCACCAGTCCCAAAGGTGACTGAGGGGAGCATCCAGCGCCCGACACTCGTGTGTCTGAGCAGCCTCTCCCCACCTGTGGCTGCTCTCTGGGCTGGGCTGGACGGGTTTCCCGTTTGCCTGTGCTTCCCAGCACCAGTGGGACTACCCCTGAAGGGGAGCACACGGGCAGGGCAGCGTGGCTTAGCCCTGCTCTGTTCATTCAAACATCTGCTTAGAATAGTTGGTAGTGAATAGAAAATGTGCTAAATGCAGAGGTCACCCGCATGACCTGTTCATCTTACCAGGGGTTTCTCTGACCGCAGTGCAGGCACTCTGAGTGCCTGAAGGAGCTGCCCAAATCTCTGCTCTGCCACTCCTGTCTGCTCATCCCGCATTTATCTTCCCTTGCCCCAGGGCAGAAGTACCATCGGAGATCTGTAGGCTGTGCTTTGACCCGGCTGACTCTGGTTGATGTGTTGCTACTTTGCACCAGCTTGGCAGGAAATCTGAGTGCAGGATTAGCACCAGTGTCCTCTCTGCAGTCCCAGCAACGAGAATCACCGAGTGGGACTCCCTGGCTTGCCAGGGCATCCCATGGTGACAGTGGGGAGCGAGCAGCTTTGCTCCCTGGGAGGGGAGAGCTCCTCTAAATATATAACCCACATCAACAGGGGAGACCTGAAGGAAAATTGGACAGTCTCCAGTCTCTTCCTTTACACATGCTACCTCGCATCCCCTGCCACGTGTTCCCATAACAGCAGGGCCGCATTACGCACCTCTGTGGTTTCGGCTGCGGTCCTGCAGCTGCTCCCTCTGTGCCACGGCGTGGCACGTCCTGCTGGCTCCCTGCCCCTGCGTGCCAGGCCTGGGCACGTGGGAGATGAGCCCAGGGAGCACTGGCTGCCCGTTCCCTGGCCCCTTTCTCTGCTTCGCCTCCTTCCTTTTCCTCACTTATGCCTTAATCCCATCAGTCCCGTCCTCAGCCCTAGGGACAGGTGGGTCGTGCGGTGAGTGTGTGAAGACCCCACATGAACAACATTTATGGGGCGCAAGGGCAAGGGATAAGCAACAGTGTAGGTATGACCCAGACCCACCCTGCAGCCCTCCCTGTACGGACCTAAGTGGGCAATCCTGGGATTCGGGGGTTATTTCTATTTTCACTTTGCAGTGGGAGCCAAAAATCTCTTTATTTTGAGAAGCTTCAAACATTGATTGGATATGGCTGATCCTTCCATCAGCTGGTGCGGTGCCACCAGATGAATAAATCTTGCATGCGCCTGTAATTACTGCTTAGCTTGTGTTTAAATGCACTGTCATTGATCTGCAGAACTCATCAAAATCCGTATGGGAATGCATGAAATTATATTGGATGAAGCAGAAAAGTACATGACAACATCCATTTTTGGCCTTGTTTGTTCGTCAGAAAAAAAAAAAAGAAAGCATTTCTTTATCTCTGTTCAAATTCTTGGGTTAAATTGTGATTTAATCATCAATTGTAGCACCATTTTATGGGCTGCTCTTTATGTAGGGAATATATTTCTTTCTTATAATAGGCCTTAATATAATACCTTAAATTTCTACCAGCCTTTCAGTATCTGCCCCTACGTGGGCAAAATCCCTATGAAAAGCATGGCAGAATGTTGCTTAAGGGTTGTTAAGACTCAGTTATGGACAAGCCTTGTGGTCAAAGCCACTGGCTGCAGTTCAGGGAACCCAAAGTGACTTCCAAGTGCCACCTCAGACTTTGCATCGTGTCCTCAGGCGAGCCCTCTATCCCCTCAGCACTTTTATTGCTCCTAAAGCTAGTGTGATGAATAGTATTTCCCCGCTCCAGTGGGAGGCTGGGAGCACACATCAGTCCTGAGGTGCTCCAGCAGCAGGGAGCAAGGACGAGCTGGTGCTAAGCAGCCGTCTGCTCGAGGTGCTCTCCTTCCCCTCCTGCTCACCAAAAGCAGCCATTGGCAATAAAGCCCACGTTGTCTGGAAGAACTCCTGATGTTTTCCAGACCTAAGGCTGCTCTGGCCCAGCTCCATCCTCCCACTGGCGGGGGAGCACTCCTGGGTCCGTTCAAAGTTCTCCCACGAGCAGACAGGAACCCCTGGGGCTCCCGCCTGGGTCGCTGCAGCACCTCGGCCCGTGGCGATGTGGCCGCTGAAACAGCTCCACAGGCAGGCAAGCAGAGGCTGCTTCTGGCAGGGACGTGTGCCCAGGGAAAGGCTGCACAATCTCCCCAGCCCCCGTGGAGGGACGTGCCTCTGAGGGGGTGTCCTCAGCTCATTTCCCGCACAGCAGCCCCGGCTTTGTGGCTGGGCTGTCCCATAAGGAGTATCCCCAAAGGGGGTTTCTCATGGCACGTGTCCCCGATGCACCTTCAGCTGAACACGAGGATCAGCCCACTCCTGCAGAGACCTGGCAGCAACCTGAACCGCTGTCTGGAGGACTGCAGGAGCCTAATCCCCGGGGTGGGTGTGTGGTGACAGGAGAGTAGGATTACAGACCTCTGAGGTTGCTTGTGCCAAGAAAAGAGGGACAGAGGAAAGGTGGGGGGTCAGCAGGACCATCTTGTCAGCACAGCCTGGGCCAGGTGACAGGTTTTCCTGGTGGGAACAATCGAGCTATTTTGATACGTGACAAACAAATCTTCCCTAACAACGATTCACCTGAACATTTCCTAAAGGGGTGAGAAACTCCGTGAACTTTCCCTTATGTGTCTCTGCTTCTGGATCCAGCCTGGACTGAAATCAAAGTGCTGCAGCACCACAGGCAGGGCTGTTCTCAGAGGAGCCTCAGCCTGACAGCTGCTGAGAGGGAGCAGAAAGTCCATTTGTGTAGCACAGGTTTTGCATGCCCAAGAGATCCACCTATGTCTGGGAAAACCAAGAGATTTTTTAGCCTGCGGCCAAGGGTAAAATGGCCAGGTTTTGCTTTTGCTGCCCGTGGGTCACATCTGTCCATGGCAGAGCGTCAGCTAACTTTGGTCCCCATGTTTTGTGGCAGGGATACTTAAGTGGGATTTGAAAGCAGCAATCCCCATAGCTTGCTAATAGATCAGGAAAGTGATCTAGATGAGAAGATCCAGAGATATGATTCCCTCTCCGTCGCTGGCAACACGGCTCCCTCAGTAGGGTGAGTGGATAAATGAGGCCCCTGAATGAAGCCAGCTCCTGACAGACCCACCCAACTCTTCATAACTGCACCACGGTCCAGCCATGGACATCCTCCAGCTACTTGATACGAGGGACAGATCTCATTAACTGGGGCTTTCCTGCACTGCATTACATCTAAATCCCTCAGCGGTGCTATCCCTGCTGCAGACAGACACCTAGCACTACAAAACTGCAGCTAGAGCTGATTTTTTCCTCCTAGCTTAGAAAAGGAGATGTTAATGCTACTTCCCCAACTGCCACAAGTGTGTAAAGACATGTCCCAGGCCTTTGTGCACACCCTGATGAATATCTCTGGCCAGGGGCTGATCAAAAGGTTAAAGTCTGTGGGACTGGTTTCGTCTGTGGTCCCAGCTGTCTGCTTTCCAGGATTGAAGTAATTCTGAACAATTAGCTCATTTGGCCTTGGGGCCGAATTGGACGGGCAGCCCTGTGCTGTGAGGAGCACTGGGGCGAGCGATGCTCCGTGTGTGCTCGCTGGGGGCTGTGGCACGGCAGGCTGGGTGCGTTGATGTCTCTTGCCCTGGTTGGGCTGAGCAGATGCCTGCGAGTGTACCAGGAGCCCTGCTGCAGCACAGGGCCTGCGTGCTCTGAGCAGGGGCTCCAGCCCATAACATTCAGCCCTTCATTATCCCAAACTCCCCGGGGCTTATTTTTAGCCCCTCCTTTTCTTTCCTTTCTTTCTTCTTTTTACAGCACAGAAAATCATCAGCTCCACTGTCAGCAGGTTTATAACAGCAGTCCTGGAGCAAAGATAAAAAAAAAAAGCTTCAAACCTACTGACTGTTGCATAAAGGTTTGGGCACGGATCCTGCTCACCTCCAGGGTTCTGAGTCCCACCATTCCTCATCCCTTCTCCGGCTCAGCTGCTGTCCTGCAGAGCTGGGCGTCAGAGGGGAGCAGGGACTTGCGTAAAGCAGGAGCTGGGCTGGAGTGTTGAGCCTTGCTGTGCTCCAGCCCCAGTCCAACCAGTGCCTGCGCCGTCCCTGCTGCGCAGAGGACACCCGTGGGCAGGGCCACGGGAGACAGCCAGCCCCCCGGGGAAATCTTTCGCTTGTAAAACGAAGGGGAGGGTGCCCCCCTGGTCAGCAGCTCTGCCCTAAACAACGACTGAAGTCACAGGGGCTTTACCCGAACCAGCGGCGTTGCCCAGATGAGGGCACAGTGTAAGGGATGTCACCGCGTTCTGTGAGCCGTGGTCACCAAACCTGCCCTCCCAGCAGCTCTCAGGCTCTGCAGGTGCACTGTCTGCTGCTCCAAGTAACGTCCTAGTCGCTGACCATGGAGCCTGTGGTTACTTACAGAACAGGACAGCTATGGCTCCCTCCTTTTTCCACCCCAGACAGGATTCAGGGCACGAGGAAAGCCCCTTCCTCTGTGGTGGGAGCTCCAAAGTGCTTCCACGCAGGTAGCGGAGTAAAGATGCTTCCCAGGGGATGTGCAGAGGTCTACAGAGATGTCTACGTGGAAATAAGTGGGGGATAGGAAAAGAGAGAGGGACAGCTGCTCCCATTCAAAAATTAACAAAGTTAAACTCTGACATGGCAGTTTAAAAACCAGAAAGAGGCAGTTTTTTACAGACAGGGTAGCTGAGCTGGGAAATTACTTGCTGCAGATGTGGCTGTTAGAAGTTTAAATTGCTGCAAAAAGTGCCTAGGCAAACTTCTGGAAGAGAAATCATTGAGGGGTAATAAATATAAAGATATAACGCTTCTCTTTGAAACTCTGTTATCCATGTGAAGCACTGGAGGCTGGGGTGGCTGAGTACTGC
The DNA here is from genome assembly GCA_035584735.1 of Pseudotriccus pelzelni. NCBI lineage: Eukaryota > Metazoa > Chordata > Aves > Passeriformes > Tyrannidae > Pseudotriccus > Pseudotriccus pelzelni. Next base: position 12,494,582 of record JAWMRA010000020.1, read on the forward strand.
ATACTTGCCCTGTGTTTGTACTCTTCTCTCCACATCTGCTGTTGGACACAAGCTAAGCTAGGTGAGTCACTGATCTCATCCAGACACATTCTTTTTCTCCTTTGTAAGGGCTTCAGTATGTAAAATTTAAAAAATCTTTATCATCCCCTCTCACATCCCATCCAACTTTCAAACTTCACTGCAGAAAGATGAGCCCACATCTGCTTTCCCAGGGCCCCTCCAAACCCCTTTCTGAGCGAGTTGTTAGTGCCGGATTTTCCTCCAAAGGCCCTCTCTGCCCCCGCCAGAGCTCTCTGGTCACAAACTCAACCCAGAACACAGTGGCCTTTTATTCCAGCAGTGAGGAGACCGTCACAGATTGGTGACCAAACCACCACCCATGAGCAAAGCCAGCCAGCAGCTTAGACCTGGAGACCCCTCGTGCCCTGAAGTGTCTTTGTTAAGTGGATGCTATTTGGTAACTCTGCTCATCCAAATGTGATGCTAAAAATGATTCTGGATCCAGTCATGCCTTGGAAAATTGCAAGTCTAACTAGGACAGCTAAACCCCAACCCGCTTTTGTTCATTCCTTCTGCCTATCATTAGTATTAATATCAACTTGTCAAGTTGATCTTGATGTACAAGTCCTGTACAGCCCTGCTTCAGTGCAGGGCAAAAAAAAGGCATCAAAAAGCAGCATCGCTTCTGTCACCTTCTTTAATAGCAAGGGACCATCCTCCTCATTTCCCAAGGGAGAGTAACGAAAACCCATGGCATCCAGCAAGGTTCTTTCAGGAAAGTAACCCCAGTAAGCCCTGAGCCTGGTGACCATCACTGTTAGCAGCCTGCAAGAAGCAGGCACAGAACTGATGTGTCCACTGGTTGGATGTAGCTCGGGGAGGGAAGCTGGGAAGTGTCCATGCTGGTATCTCATCTAATTGGGCATTTTCATTAGGAGCAGCGGCAGGACAGCAGAGCCTGCCACGTAATTCATGTGGTCCCCATCAAGGCACGACTGGCTGATCAGGGAATACTGCCAGAAACACAGAGCACGTTGCCCAAAGTCCAGGAGCAAATTCCCAAGACCGCCCTTCTCTGGGCTGGGCTGAGAAAACACCAGACAATGTTCTTGCCCTCTCAGCTGAGTTACTTATCTGCTGTGGTCTTTTCCCTGCCTGCCATAACCCACCTGGGAGCACCCGAGGAACAGGATGCACCACTTTGTGTCTGGCTTTGTTAGGGGGAGAGGAGGGCTGTGCCCAAGCGTGTGCACATCACATCCCTGCCCTTAGGTAGGATCGATCCTGAAGGGACGTGATGCCACTGCTTGGCCACATCTCACACCTTTCATAACTGATGATTATTTCGGACACCAGTGACATCGCTGCTATGTGTGCAGGAGAGGTGCTGGATTCTGAGAACGGGCCGTGCGTGATTTTCCCCCTTCTCCTCAAATATTACAGCAGATGTGGCTGGAAAAACACCATGGTGCCATGACCTCTGGGTGCTTGCCCAGCGCCAGCTGCCCCGGGCAGCCATACCAACCTGTATCACAGCTGCAGTGCCCACAGTTCTTTTCTCTGGTAGGAGATACTGGCAGAGCTTACTGTGCCGATGTAGAGGCGCTCCTGACACTCCCTAAACCCAGCGCTTGCCCTCTGAATCCTTCCTTTGTGGTCACTAAATATTAAATGGTTTTGGTGCTAAATGTACATTGATTCGTGTGCTCACTGGCGAAAGGAAGGAAGAAGGTAAGGTGGAAGCTAAGATCAGAGGCAGGTAGCCTTCCAGTCAGGAGTGAGGAAGGAGTGTGCCAGTGGAGACATCTTTACATAAGCATCTAGATTTAGATGAGATGGATCCTGCTTGTGACAGCCTTGATTAAAAACTCAGCATTTGCCAGGACACAATGTTGGAGCTGCCCCTTGAGTGCCTCAGTACACAGAGTCCAAAATAACTCGGCAGTGACTCAGCTGCGTGTTGACAAGTGGGGATCTGCTTCCTCAGTCAAATCCCACGCAAAACTACAAACTGGGGCTGGGGTATCCCATGCACACACAGCGTTTCCTTCACGGAGGAGACCTGGACAGAGGTCAGGACCGCCAGGATGGAGGAGCCACTGGGAAGATGACACTGTCCCCAGGCTTGCTGTCCTGGAATCCCGTTCCTACTCCCTGCAGACCTGCCCCAGACCAAGACCCAGCTGTGGCTGCTGCTGCACCGCAGCTTGTCGAGCACCGAGGACCTGAGCTCGGCATTGGCACAGTGTGAGCACCTCAGGTGCGCAGGGAGAGCTGGATGCTGCCTGCAAAAAGGCTGCCACAGTGTCACCTTGGAGGCAAGAAAAGCCCAGCAGACGTTTACCCATCTTCCTGCCGTTAACCTCAGCAGATGTGAATGTACATCTGTGTAAGCTTTGCCGCAGGTATCCAGCTTTGACCACAGCCTGCAGCCTCAGCTGCGCCTCTTCATCCAAGAAGGCAGCCAGTGGAGCCTTTGGCACAGGCAGCCCAGCCCTGGGAGAAGCTCCTGTGGTGGCAGAGAGCCTGGGGAGGGGTCCCTGTGCACGCACTGCACGTAGGCTGCTGCCACCGGGCTCTTCCCATGGGACAGCTTGGACAGAAGTCCTTTCTCCATGCGGTGTCTCTGGCATCAACAGTGCTGCTGCCACATGCTGTGGTGGCGAACGAAGGGGCGATATGACTGTGCAGATATTCACCACCAGCTAGTCCGTATTATAGAGCTCCTGCATTTCCCAGCCTCCGTTCAATGAGCTCCTCTCCCTCGATTTGGGAATTGCCATTTCTTCTGCGTTTTGGTTTTGGCAGCACAATAAAGTTGGGCTTCACCTCCCTGAGCCTGATAAACTGAGTGACTCAGAAACCTGCAATCTGCTTCGAAACAAAGCATTTAAAGTAAAAGATATAAGCGGTAATGGAGCTACTCGTCTCGGGAGCAGAAATGCTAGAGGGTTACTCCTGTGCTCTCTTCTAACCTTGCGTCGCCTTTTTTTAACCCTTGCAAACCCTGGGCGAGGCAGGCTGCAGGCAAGAGCTGATGTGTCATTCCAGACAGGCTTGCAGCCCAGCGTGCAGACCCTGGAGCTGGGAAGCAGGAGCACACCGATGCCAACGCCGACGACGCGCAAGAGGGAGAGCCGAGCTCTCGCTGCGCGGCCCCCGAAGCGCTCTTCTCTCTGCTGGTGAAAGAGGTGCCAGCTTCCGAGGGGATTACGTGTCATCCAGCCTGTTGGCTGCGACAACTGATTATCTCCCACAACAGTTTGGCCTTGAGATTTGCGGTTCAAAGGGCATACCCACCAGCGCCGCCACCCAGCGCCATGTGCAGCCATTCGTCCCCGCTTGGGTTTCCCCGTTCCCAAAGGGGCGGTGGCACCCCCAAGACACCCTGTCCTCCCCTGGCTCGGGCTCACACCAGCAAACCAGCAGGTCCGTCCAGGCAGCGTGGGCAGGGAGCGCCAGTGCTCCAGTGAAACCTCAGAGGCACCTTCAGCAGGGACCAGGGAGAACAAGGGGCAGCTAAAATCAGCTCGGCATCCAAACAGCAGCCTGCCTGAGCCTCCCGTTCCTGCAGCTGGGTGTTAGTGTGGCAGCCAGGCCACGACAGGCTCCTTCAGCTGAGCTTCACAGGGTGCACACACCGGCAGGGTCCGGTTCATCTGCGAATCCAGGGGAAATAATATCTGCTGCAGCTTGAGATGGGAGAAATTCCAGGAGAGGGCAGCCAGAGGAGTAAAAACAGTTATGGAATGCAGCCTCAAAACCAGCAGTGAAAATATTGTATAACTTCATATAAATTGATGGCTGACCCTCACCAAGACTCCAGGAACAGATGAAAAGCAGACCCAGGCAACTGAAAGAATTTAAGTCCTTGAGAAACACACAGAGTAGTGGAAAAGACTGGAGATGAGGGAAGTTAAAAGAAAAGGCAGAGGGTGTGTTGACAGGCAAGTGTCCACTTTTTAGCATCACCTTGAAGTGTCTGGATCGTGAGGACAGAGGAGAGCCTGTACCTCTAAGCACCAGCACTGCAGGGCTGCTTCGGTCTGCGGGGCCATGTGAAGAGATGCAGCTGCCTCTGAAATAACAGCAGTCGACACCAGTTGTGAATAGATGAGCGATCGTGGCTTCAGCCGTCACAGCAGAGGATCTGATTTCAAATGAAGCCCCATTCATCCACCCAGGGCCCATCATAAGGTTATTAAGGGAGCATCTGTCACAAAACCACAAGGCCTTTAAATGCGTGGAAAAGGGCACAGCAAAAAATAAGCCAGCTCAGCTTATATACTTTTCTCTGGGTGATATGATTCTTGGAATTCCTTAGCAAAAATAAATTATAAATAAGGTGGGCAGGGAAAATACATGATGTGAGCAGGGGGAGGTTTGTTTTTGACCTTAGCATAGAGTTTGGCTGTGTGTTTGTTGTTCCAGCCTAGCGGGGTAGGCGTGAAAGACAAGGGCAGGGAGTTTGCTTGGGTAGCAGAGGGCACAGCCCCAGCACACCAGGTTCTGCTCTGGAGCCCTGGCTCAGAGCACTCCCTCCAGGACACAAATGGAAAGCCATTCCAGTTTTGGGTGCAGCAGGGAAAGCATCTCCAGCAGCAGGACAGGGCCAAGTTTGGGCCAAGCAGGATATGCTGTGGCAAGACACAGGAGGCTGGGGAGGTGATTTGGTTTTTCATCAGGACTAAATCCACACTCAGTGTTTTAAAAAAATCACATTTAATCACATTTAGCTAAATTGAAAGAAAAAGTCAAGCTTAGACATCGTGGCTGTCTTAAGTGAATGGTACCAGCTCGTACTGTCTCACCAGTATACTCAGAGACCGTGAAGTCTTTTCCTTCCCTGCGCAGCTCCTCTTACTACTCTTTATTCTCTTCCTGCTGCACTGGGCAAAGCTGCCATCCTCTGGCTAACACCTTCAATGGGTACCCTCCTGTGCTGCCACCAGCAGGTCACCTCGTGCCCCATCGCCCCTTTGGGTGACAGTGCAGGCGTGGGGACCAAAGACCACTGCTCACGCACAGACCTGCTCCGTTATATCCACAGCGTATTGAAAGCATCCCAGTTCTTTAGGTTGATGCTTCTGGGGGTAGAGGTGGGTGTTTAGGCCCTGTAATGCACATCAAACACCCTTCAAGAGAAACTGGAGTGTCTGCGTGCAGCTTTAGCAGGGGTGAGAAAGACTTCACCGTGTGAGACAGCTCTGTGTTTATAATTCATATTAAATTGTAATCCGGATTCGTCTTTTCTTTATAAATTGTTTTTAAAAATTGTCTTGAATGTGGGTGGGAAAATGAACTGTGGTCATATCTGTGAATCTGTTGGTTCCTCTACAGAAATATTTCATGCCCAAAGACAGGACTTCCTACCCCAAGTTTCAGCCTAGGGAGGCTTTGCCTGTGTTCATAGATTTTAAGCCTAGAGCAGAATAAAGTTACATGTTTTAAAGCTGTCCAAGTGCTTTAGAAAGCTAAATCTCCCCTGTACCCCCCCAAAGCCCCAGTTTGTACTCCCAGATTATCACCATCTCAGTGGGCCCTGGATTCTGTCCAAGTGCTGCATCTCCCTGGGCTGGATTTCAGACTGAAGCAGTGACTCACTTGGGCAGCTTCATCTGCCTTCCTCTGAGCTGGCTGAAAGCAGGGCATCCCGCTGAGCGTGGCATCTCCCTCCCTTCCCGGCACAGACAGAGCCAGCTCCCCAGGGGCACTCGACCTGCGTGTCCTGGGAGCAAGACTTGTATGCTCCAGCCTCTTATCTGAATAAACCCTTCCAGAAAAGTGTGTGTGTGTGTACAGAGTCCAGCACAATGGACCAATTGGGACCTTTGTCCCCCAGGGAATAAAAATAGCAAGTAATATTAAAGCTGTGTATTTTCACAGATTGCAGTCAGGACTCACAACACACCCCACTTAATTTCCTGCGTTCAGTTCACTATCAGATTTTATGCTTAGGTTAGTGGGGTTTGTTTTCCCCCAGAATAGGATTTTTTTTTCCCTGTAACTACAATATATTCAGCCACGAAAAATGAGATTGAAAAAGATTAATAGGAAGCTGAAGGATTCATCTGAGATTGTCAAAGATTAACGTGTGCCTTATTCTTATCTGTTTTCTTTTCCCTTTTCCTCTTAGCTACCTAGACAGCTTAGATCGAATCGGAGCTGCAGACTACCAGCCCACGGAGCAGGACATCCTCCGAACCAGGGTCAAAACGACTGGCATCGTAGAAACCCATTTCACATTCAAAAACCTCCACTTCAGGTTAGTCTAAAACTGACACGGAGTTTTGGAGAGTCAACAGTGTGAAGTGTTTGGTCTTGAAACTCACTGCCTGTAAGGCAGAAGCTCATGGCAGCTTCCTCTAAGCCAAACAACACCTCTTTGTTGAGAAGTGTAATGTGAGATTGACCCCCAAGTCCGATCGAGCTTCACAAATGTAAAACTGTTTGGCCAAGTCTTTCTCTGAGGTGCCTCAGTCCCCTGTAGTTACTGCTATGCATTGACCCGCAAGATCCCAGCCAGCAGAGAGAAGGGGGCATGAAGACAGAGGGCCATGCACAGAGAGTGTTTAGAGCATGTAAAACTCAAGAGCATGAGGTCTGCACCTCCACAGACCCTTTGGGACCCAGCATGCTGCTAAGGCTATCCCAAAAATCCCCACATCCCGATCTGTCACTGCTCCTCCCAGTCCTCCTCGGCCCCATTGCTTTGCGTTTGGAAATGCAGGGCCCCCGTGGCCAGAAAATGCCAAGGATGCTAAAGTTTTCCTGGTGCCTGAGAGCGAGTGGGTGCTGATGGCCCTCTCCTGTGCCGCAGGCTCTTCGATGTGGGGGGCCAGCGGTCGGAACGCAAGAAGTGGATCCACTGCTTTGAGGATGTCACAGCCATCATTTTCTGTGTTGCGCTGAGCGGCTACGACCAGGTGCTCCATGAAGACGAAACCACGGTGAGTCTGAGCGGGTCCTGGAGGCCCCAGCACCTCTTTAGGGGGGTACTGCGTAGCCAGCTCTCCTTGGAGACCGCAGAACGCGCCTTGGGGGGAGAGTTACGGCTTTGTCCGTCACTTCCCCTCGACTCTGAAGTCCTGGGGAGGTTTGTCCTCCTCCACACTCTCTGAAATGACGTCTGCGTGCCCAGGTAATGCCTCCTTGCCCCGGTGACGTCACGGTGTTTTGTTTCTGCTCTCCAGCTGACCTGGGTGTTTTCAAAACGCGTTACAAGGACCTGTGTGAGCACGAGGAGATGCGGCACGGTGGGCTTTGAGGCAGATGTCAGGGAAGTGGTCAGGCCGCGACGCAGAGGTGCAGGGTGGCCATGCACACCCAAGGCTTATTTCTTCAGGCTGCAGAGATTCATTTTCCTTAGTGAGAAAGGAACTGTTTGATTCCTCAGGTAATTTGCTCTAGGGGAGATTTTATGACTTCCCACTGTGACATTAGACTCAAAATACCATCTGGACATAAAGCTGGCGAGGACCTGTGCGCTCCCTGGTATCAGAGTGCAATTAATACAAGTGAATTGAACACACAGAAAGGATGCAGTAAGACTCATTGCTGTATTCTGGCCGCTCATTCAGTGTGATGGGGATGTGTGTTTTTGGGACTAATGACAACTGCTGTGGGCACCCAGTGGCATTTGTCTAATGAAAAGGAATTGGAGGTCATCCTGAGTAAGGATTTCATTGGTGCCCAGTCTGAGGCTGCATGGAGGGCTCGCTCCTGCCAGCTCTGTGTCTCTGAGGGGTTTTGTTCTGCTGGTAAAGATGTCAGGCTCACAGAAAGCTGTGGATGAGGAATACTACAGGTACTGTTGTTTCTAGCCTCTGAACCAGGTTTATGAGCTCTGGCAAACTCTTTGATGAAGTCACCTGATTGCTTGGATGGTACTGATGCTAAAATTGAGGGTGATATTAACAACATCAGTCAGAGGTCCCAAGGGAATGGCATGAAGCTGTGTCAGGGAGAGGTTTAGGCTGGAAATTAGGAAAAGGTTCTTCACTGAGAGTGTGATTGGGCAGGGGAACAGGCTCCCAGGGAAACGATCACAGCACCAAGCCTGCCAGAGTGCAGGAAGTGTTGGGATGGTGTGATTCTTGGGGTTGTCCAGTGCAGGGCCAAGAGTTGGACTCAATGATCCTTGTGGGTCTCTTCCAACCCAGGATATTTTATGATTCTATGATTCTGTGGTCATGACTGCATGCCTCCAGATGAGACACCCTACATCCCCTCACGTCCACTTATTTATACCCTCCAGTTGTTGCCTCCCTCTGACCCTAGCCCTGATATACTTAAGGATGCTCAACCCTGTAGCATTGACCGGGAATGAACCAAAATCTTCTGATGTGATTGGAAAAATCCAGCCATTATCTCAATGCCATGTGCAGCCAGGCAGTGAAAAGAGCCAAGAGACACAGAACGCACAGGGAGAGGGCAGGTCCAGGTGACAGGGAGCAAAGCTGTTATCCGAGCAGAGAACAAGGTGCTCTGTAGGGTATAACTTGGGCTGTGACACCCAAAGGCAGCTTTTAGTACAGGTCACCTTTGGGTGCTCATCTACACAGGGCAGAGCCTGTGATTCAAAGCCACAGAGCACAAAATGGAAGGGAAGCCTGAACGCCAGTGCCATTTTTTAAATGTCAGGCTTAACTCTGCTCCTCTAAACTGGAGGTTAGAGCATGTCTCCTGGGGAGAGCACTGCCAGTGACTTTCCTTCACCCAGCACCACCCTGGAGACAAGCAGGGTGCCAGCTCAGCCTCCCTCCCGAAGTGCCCTGCTGCAGAAACTGGGATTTATGCATCTCCAGCCTCCCTTTTGCAGCAGGAGAGCAGGCTGGTGCAGCTCTGGCACAGCACTGACATTTGCTTGCTATTTCAGTCCCTTTTCACAGCACATTTCGGGGGATGCTGAGCAACAGGAGGGCAGAGGCAGCTGCTGCTCATTTACACATTCGGCGTAAACGGGGGAAAGGATTCGGCATCGCCACCGGCAGGACGCCCCTGCCTAACCCAAATACCCAGCCCTGGGCGAGGCCAGTGCAAATGGGAAAAAACACTGGTGGTGGAGATTGCCTGCCCTGTTACATCCCCTTCACAAACTGCAGGTGGGAAACGTGGCACCCACAGACCCTGGCCCCTCCCAGCCGAACCCCTCCAGGTCTCCTCCTGCTCGTGGGGCCTCTCCCAGAGCCCAGCAGTGAAGCAGCATCTCCCCACTCTCCCAGAGCCCGCCAGTGAAGCAGCATCTCCTCCCTCGGCTGACTTGCCCTCTGCATCCGTCACATCTGCCGGCTCTAGTGACGTCAGTCAGCTTTTATCGCTTCTCGCTTGGAAAACACAAAGAGGAGGCAGCTGAGAAAGTGAGCTGGAAGCTGCTCCCGCACTCCGTTTTCTGGAGATGCTCGCTACAGTCCAGGCCCTTCCAGCTGTACCGAGCTGGAAGGTTGGGGGTGTGCAGATGTGCCCGTGGGTACGGGAAGACTTGCAAAGAGCTTTCGTGGCTGGCAGGGAGCCAAGAGAGGGGAAAAAGCCCTACTGCATCTCAGCACCCGAAAAAAACCCTTCCAAAGTTGGGTGCACGGGGAGAATGGCTTTCCCTCCAGCACTCAGCAGCCAGCTGTCAATGATCACAGCATTTCACAGGCCCTTTTTGCACTTCTCTAAGTCAAACCACGGTTCAGGTGGAGAAAACTGCTGTTCAGACGCCGTCAGCCTAACACAGAGAAGGGAGGGGCTGCTCTGGCTGAGCCTCAGCTGGGACAAGTGCGGGGTCAGCTTGTTTCACTGAAAAAATCTCACAAACAACAGGTTTACTGCGAATCCTTTCTGGAGAGCTGGTCAAGCAAGGCTGGGTGAAACACCCCCTGACCTCTCCCTGCCCTGAAAATTCAAACACAGCGCTGTGCTTGTACAGGTTTTTTTGTGGTTTGCTGTGCTCTTTGTTTAAGAAGAGTGAGCACCCATCCTCCTGCAGCAGCTAAAACAGCCCTGTTGTGTGTGAAGCCACCCCTGCTCCCTAAAAGCAGTCAGCCTTTTATAAGGAATGCATTTTCTCTCCAGTTTGCTGCCACAAAGAGCCACACAGCAGGAGTTGAGGAAAGCAAGTACTTCCCTATGTCCAGATCAGAAAGACATAAAGAAAACTTTCTGCACCTGTGATTTTCAGGCCCATATACACATAAAGATCACATTTTGCCTTTACCAAGTCCATGACAAGGAGCTGCCAGGATCTCTGCCATATTTGTACACACTGGGAATGTCCTGGTTTTAACTGACAGGACATCTTCAAGGATTATGTCTTTGCATAACAAGGCTATTTTGTCTCATTTCTGTATTATCTTTATGTTTCATAAGTTGGGGTTACAGGAGGAAAAGGCTCAGCCCTGTAATCTGGGAGGAGAGAGGGGCAGCGGTCATATCACTTAGTAAAATTGGAGAAAACAATTAAGGTAGATTTCTGTTGTTCCTTTTAAGTGGAATTCCTAATGGAATTTTAAAAAAAAGACAGCAGTGGCGTGGAACCTGTCACGGGAACTGGGACCGTGCTCTGTTTTTTCCCTTGCAAATTCAAAGGAGTCGTGGCAAGAGAGGGAGATGTTCATGCTGCACATTGCTGCCTTTGAAACTAAGATATTTAGGTCAACCATATCTAGCCAGGACATGCAAGTATTGCTGGTGCCCCCATTGCTGAGGCTGGGCTGGGTTGAGGGTGCTGTGCTGGTGACCCTTGGGGTGCATTAGTGTTGCCCTGTTGGCTCGTATTGCATGGCATGACGCGGTTAGTTGTGCTCTCTCCGCTGTCACTGGGCAAGGAAAATGGAATTGCAGCGCTCGGAAATTGCCTTAGGAGTGACAGAGCAAGAGAAAGAGGATTGGACATCTTAGGAAATAGAAGCAGGAGGGGGAATATGGAGTTTGTGTGCTCAGGATAACCGTTGGTGCCCTTACAGTTCGTGTGACAGCTAGCGCTCAGTGACCAAGGGAAACGGAGAAGATGGAATCAGCCGTGTGTTGCAGAAATCTCCAGCTCTCCTCCCATGCTCCAGTGAAGAAAAGATGGGTTTTATGAGTGTGTTTCTGCCTGGGCAGAGTCTTGACCTCAGCATCCTTTCTCCCTCGTGCTCAGTGGAAAGCTGCCCTTCACATCAGTGATGGGAACACGGCTGTGCAGTGACATCTGAGCTCAGCTGTGAGCAAAAGTTAACTGGACTGGGAATATGTGTGAGCAAGTGGTTACTCCTGTGTAACGTGGCTGGTGGAGCTGCTTTGCCTGTTGGGGTATAAGGTATTTGCAGGCACAAGGATTTAAAATAGCGATTTTGAAGCAGAAGTGACATTTAGATGTCAGTGTTTGAGGAGCCCTTCCCTTGACGACAGACCCAACACGAAGTGAGAAAAAGCAGCACGATGGATCCAAAAGCAGGTGAAGTAAATTTGTATCACTTCATCTAAAAATATGAGGAGTGGAACCTTCAGTGGCTCCAGCAGAGCAGGCACAACTGCCCCATCACAGCAGCTCAGGTGCTCCTGAGAGGGGCCCAAGGGGCCCTCTGAGGGACTAAAAGGGCCTTCCACTGTGGATTTACTGGGAGGAGGGGGATTATTTGAAGGCCTTAACTTCTCCCTCATCCTTTAGCAGCAGCCTGTCCTTTTTCATTTAGTACCCAGGCGCTGCCTCCCCAACCCCACCTCTCAGCCTGGGTCTGCCATAGTTCTTAGAGGGCTGCTACAAACATCTCTTGGACTAGTAACGGTTGGAAGGGAAGGGAAAGGGAGGCAGTGAGGCATTCCCAGTGTTAGCCAGCACCTGGACAGCTTGCAGCCACGTGTGGGCTCCCACAAGCCTTCCCAGGATGCGACATTTCCCACCTGGCATCCCGGGGTGACAACAGAAGCCTCCGGGCCTGCTGACCAGGATATTGCTCGGCACCTCTGCCACACACAGAAGGCAATTCCTGGTTTGTGAACAATGTCGTCTTCTCCTTAGCGGAGGGGAAAGAAAAGGTGGATTTGAGACCAAAACCTTGCCCATGTAAATAAGCACGAGTGGGCAGAACAGTCGGTAATGTTTACTCAGCTAACTGGCAGAGCTGAGGGAAAAATCAACATGGAGAGATCAGAAAGCCGGGTCAGGCAGGCTCAGGAACCTCTCAGACTTGTTTCTGGAACCTGAAAGGAGTAGAGGACGTTTAGTGTAACTGTGGTGTCCTGCAGGGCTGTGTTGGTTTGTGCTGTGTGTGTCTGATTCTGGGATTCCATATTCCGGGTACAGCTGAACACTAAGAACCTCTGTTTCTTGGGAAAGCACTCTCATTTCCTGACATGTATTAACACAAATTAATCAAACTTCATAAGAGGAGTAGAAGCATTTCTGTAGGATCCTTGCATGGTCTTGCTCTTGAAGAATAGCTGGCTTCACCTAACCACAAAGCCCCAGATGAGAAGTGCTCTGCTCCTGTTTCTTAGACAAACCCAATGTTGCCCGTAGTGCTCCCCATGCCACAAGGAGCAGTTTCACCCCACTGCTCCCACCAGGGCTGTGTAGGGTGTCACAGGGGCTGTGTAGGGTGTCACAGGGCTGTGTGGGTGTCACAGGACTGTGTAGGGTGTCACAGGGGCTGTGTAGGGTGTCACAGGGCTGTGCAGGGTGTCACAGGGCTGTGTGGGTGTCACAGGGGTTGTGTAGGGTGTCACAGGGCTGTGTAGGGTGTCACAGGGCTGTGTAGGGTGTCACAGGGGTTGTGTAGGGTGTCACAGGGGTTGTGTAGGGTGTCACGGGGCTGTGCAGGGTGTCACAGGGGCTGTGTAGGGTGTCATGGGGCTGTGTAGGGTGTCACAGGGGCTGTGTAGGGTGTCACAGGGCTGTGTAGGGTGTCACAGGGGCTGTGCAGGGTGTCACAGGGCTGTTTA
>JAWMRA010000020.1:12507590-12518524 GCA_035584735.1 Pseudotriccus pelzelni
ACAGGGGCTGTGTAGGGTGTCACAGGGGCTGTGAAGGGTGTCACAGGGGCTGTGTAGGGTGTCACAGGGATGTGCAGGGTGGCAGGGGCTGTGCAGGGTGTCACAGGGCTGTGTAGGGTGGCAGGGGCCGTGGGGTGCGTACGGTGACCGCAGGCTGACGGGCGCTGTGGATGAGCTGTAGGTTTAACCTACACGAGCAGCATTCGTGTGTTTCTCCGTGCTTGTATTTTGAATCAGCAAGGATGATAAAAATGTCATTGAGAATGTTCTGTGAGGGTCCCTGCTTTTAAAAATGGTTAATTGTATTTGCTTTCTGTTCCCCCGACCACCCTCCACTCCATTCTCTCCTCCGAAAGGCTTTGGGGAGCCGAGGATCTCCTGTACAAAACCTTTGTACACCGGGTTTCTGCACGGTTACAATTCTGGCACCACGAGTAGCAAAGAGGAGCATTGCTCCAGGGCTCCCACACCAGCCAGTACCAAAGGGGTTAGCAAAAAGCAACCCACGGGCGCGGGACGATCCAGATGAGCCACATGTTGCAACCGAGCCCCAAAGGGTAAATGCACTGTCACGATCTGGCGCCGTCCCCGTGTGTCGGTACAACACACACGGGGAAACGCTCGGTCACTCAGCACGGGGGGGCAGCAGATCTCACGCGTCCTGTCTCGCCCTGGGTTGGATCGGGCGTTTCCTTCACCCACGGAGCCACTTTTACCTGTATAAAACGTTCAGCAGCAGCTGAAGGGCAAGAAGTGGAAAGGGAAGCGTTACTCGGTGAAGTGCTGGGCCCCACTGCGCCGCCAGCGTGGGTGTGCAGCGGAGTGGGAGCGGGGCAAAGGCCCCCACTGACTCCTGTACGACTCCAGACTCCCAAACCCAGAGACGGGTGGGCAGGACATGCTGCACCCACTCCAAAAACCCCTCCCGTAAGAAGCCCGTGCAGCCCTGCTCTCTCCAGTGTCTCTGGTGCTTGGTGGCCGTAACCGGTTCCTTACGCGCGCCGGCGGGTTCGGGGAGCGCCGTCCCCAGGAGACCCCGCCGGGAAGAGCCGAGGAGCCGGTCTGGCGCGTACCGTGCTTTGCCTTTGATAACCCCCTGACTCTCGGGTGTGCTTCGTCCTCACCGTGCCTGCTCTCTCCGCTCCCCGGCTCCCGGCTGAGAGACGGCCCCGCGACCGGCGGGCGCGCTCCGGCGTCGGCCTCGCGCCAAACATCGCCAGCCTCGGCACCGCCACAGCTTTGCCTCGGCCGACTGACCTTACCTAGCCAAACAAAGGCCAAAAAATGAGCATTTGAGAGACCAACCAAATTTGGCAGGTATGGAGCTTCTCTTGAACCGAGAAAAAACAAAAAACAAAAAAAAAACCCACAACCAAAAGCGAGTTGAGAGTTGAAAGCAGCAGGGAACATGACACTTGGTTGACTTTGCCGTGAGCTCTCTCCACCGCCATAAAACCACGTGGCGGACTTTGCAACTCTCTAACTGGTCTGGTTTTTCCATTCCTCTTACCCCTCTGCTTTTCTGTGCCCTTTTTTTTGCATGACCTATAACCAAAACGCCGACTTCTCGCTGTGTGTGCCTTTGAACTTATGGCTCTTCTGCTGGAGAGTAGCTAAATCTTCTAGAGGCATGAGCTAACACCACTGGTAGCTGCCTGACTTCTAGTCTGGTTGTTCTTAGACGCTCTCTGTTACGTTTTTCCTTTTTATACTGTTTCCTCTTCCTTTTTCACTTGTTTTCCTCTCTGCAAGACACTTTCTGTTGAGCCATCTTCCAAGAGAACTCCAAAAAAACCCCTTCAAAAATTAAAAGCCCGACAACAGACAACACTAAACAAAGTAACAAAACCAGGCAAAGGTCACGGCAAGGTCATTTCCAAAATTATGTTACCTTGATGTCTGCTTCCAACTCTAGATTAATTCAAGGATCTACCAGTCCTTGGTTAATGTATCCAACCAGTTGTGTGCGGCACACGTGCGAGAAAGTGAGAAAAAAAAAATTTAAGAAATGATTGAAAACGTTTCAGAAAATCTGCATGAGCTACACCGACACAAAAATCTGATCAAAGGGCAAAAATAACTCTCCATCCATGCATGGTGCATGACGATTTCTATGAGCTGGGATCCTCTAAATTAATGTTATGCAAAATCAAAACAGCTCTGTATCGTTAAATGCCCTTCAGTTACTAACTGTGTCAAATGTTCTAGGGATTGCATCTGTGTATGTATATGTTCAGCTGTATGTATACATAAATTGATTATGTATATTGTAGCTTTTCTTTTTTTTGTTGTTTTCCTCCTTAATTTAGTTGTTTTAGATTTCCCTACATGTTGAATGTCCCTGGGTCCCTGCCTTTGGCCTGATGTGACCTCTCCTTTCTATTGCAGAACCGCATGCACGAATCTCTGAAGCTTTTTGACAGCATCTGCAACAACAAATGGTTCACAGATACATCTATCATCCTCTTTCTAAACAAGAAGGACATATTTGAGGAGAAAATTAAGAAATCTCCACTGGCTATCTGCTTTCCTGAGTATACAGGTAATGAGAAAGGTGGCTGCACAGGAGTGCACAGCAAAGGGAGCACAGAGCACTTCCCAGCAGGGCTGATGCTGTCAGGTACTGCAGGCAGCGAGGCTAAAGTTGCAGAGCCAGAGCTCCCATGGGCTTCACTGCAGGTTTCATCCCAGGAAGTGCCACAGGATCATCCTCACCGTCTTTACCGGTCCACTTAAAGCGGGAGAAGGACTTAAACCAAGTTCTTGGCTGGCAAAGGACCACCAGCACCGAGCAGTGTTTGATCCCTGCCTCAGAGGTGGTTTTGATGCCGAGCCAGCACGTGCAGCTGTGGGGCTGCAGTGCACTCCCAAACCCAAGTGATCTGGTTCTCTGTGTCACACAGGAGCAGGAACCTTCTTTCAGGTCTCTCAGAAAGGTGGAGCGAGCTCAACCATTCAAACGGGTGACTGGTCTCTGGGAGACCAACACACAGGCTTTGTTAGGCTGCCCTCAGCTGGAGTCCAGCTTTGCTCTTTCAAAACCCACCACGTTCCCTTGTCGGTCCTGGCTGGCCATAAGAAGAATCCTTCAGCAGTTCCTGGCCACTACTGCCCCACTGCCGGGCACCCCGGGGCTGCAGAATCGTCATCACCCTGGCGACATTTATGGCCGGGCTGGGTGGGTCTCTGAGCAACCTGATCTGGTTGAAGATCTCCCTGCTCACTGCAGGGCAGTTGGACTGGGTGACCTTTAAAGGTCCCTTCTAACCCAACCCATTCCGTGTTCCCTAATCAGGTCTCACAGCTTGGCTGCTTCACCTCGAGCTGTGCATTTTCATCAGGTTAAGTCGAAGAGGTCCCCAGTTTCACTCTCAGGTTCACCGCAATCCCAGCGCAGACACAGAAGCGCTTCCTTCCAGTCAAATGCAGGCAGAAAACAAGCTGTTTGATTTTCTCTTCTGCTGGCCCCCTGCACCCCTTCGCCCCCAGTGCAGGCAGAGGCCAGGGCGAGCTTGGCGGGGACAGCGAGGCCTGGGTGACAGGAGGAGCGAGGGCAGGGGGCTCTGCAGCAGGGCAGCGTGCAAGGAACCCCCCCCTCTGCCACTGACCCGCCAGTGCTGGGCACGCAGCACCCCTGCAGAGGCTGCAGCTGCTCCCCGCCGCTTCCCTCCGCATCTCGCCCGCTCCCGCAGCCCCTCGTTACCATTCCGAGACGGCACGAAAATAAACTTTTGTCGTCATGAATTATTTAAGCTCAGCGGAGACATCCAGATGAATCGAGCCGACAGACGGAGGAGCAGGCCTCTTTGTCAGGAAACTGTGGTTGTGAACCAGGAGCACCAAGGGTGTCACATTTCTGGGCAGGCCAACAAATTATTAACCAGAGCTTCTTATCTCTGAACACTTGATTTTTCCACTGTGAATAGACAAAGGCTATCCCTCATTGCTGCTTTGAGACCGCGGAGCAGAACGACTCCAGCTGAATTCAGAACATCTGCAGGCTTCCTCTCTGGGGAAGGTTTGGGTGTTTGTCGCTACCAATGCATCTCAGCCATCTACTCATCTGGTTGGTCCAGACAGAACCAACATATTCCCGACACGTTTGTCTGAAAAGATCTAATCATGGAAATTTCAGTCTTTACAGTTGAAAGCTCATAATAATGCCTGCCCCAAATTTTCCTGGTTGCAAATTAGATTGCTGCTTTTGGATGGCTTGTAGAGCAGCTCATCACTGTCTTCTTTATAGCAGCACTTCTGTATACTGGATGGTTTCCATCATGCCCTCTTCCTTTTCCCTTTTCTTAGTGAAGCAAATCTGCACCTCTCACTCCTTCCTGGTCCTATTTTGTGCACCTGGTTTTGTGCATCTTCATCAAAGTCTCCCAGAAACCCCACTCTGAAATAATATTCTCACAGACCTCTGACGGCAGGGAGACTAGAAGGAGAAGGAACTGTTCCTTCCCAAGCAATCCCGGCCCAAGAGAGGAGTTCAGGGGGAAGGCAGACCCTCAGACACATGTGAAAACAAGTATAGCTTCTTTCTGGAGCCCTTCAGCCCCAAGTGAACCAAACCAGTCTTCCCCAGATTTCAGAGGACCCCAGAGATGCTCTGAATCCCTTCAAGGTGCTGTTCTGGAAGCTGGGAGTTGTCATAACGCCAGGGACCCTCCACAGACCTCCCGTCCCATCAGAGAGTGCTGAAAGTCTGATGGCCGAAAGCCCTTTTACTGATCCAACAGATATCTGAGTCAGAGGTGAGGAATATCCCACCCCCAGGCACTCAGCAATGCCATTACAAGTTAGCTCATGCTAAATCCAGCCCGGGCTTTAGATCCAAGCACACACCTCGGGCTGCTCACCCCTGCTTTGCTGACCACAGCTCAGAGGATGAAGCCCTCGTGGTCGCGTGGAAGAGCAGCGTTATTAGAATGTTGCCCTGGAGTTAAAAAGAATTATTTGATGAAAGCCTATAAATTGAACAAGAGGACTTTCAACATCACGAGTAGGTTCCACAAAATGCTTTTAATGAAATGAAGTTTCTGATGTCCATTAGTTCTGCTGACAGGGAATTATTGGAAGACTGCATCCACCAATTTGCCGGCTGTTTGCTGGAGCACTAACTGTTTCCATCCCCTTAATTCACCCATGCTTTTAACTAATCCACAATACTTAGCAAAGCAGCAGCAGGATCCCTGGAGTGTTTTAAACCAAGCTGGCATTAGTGATTCCTTGCTCTCCTGGACAGAATGCAGCATCTAAATCCTCATGCCTTTGAACAACCAAGTTCCCTTTCGTAAAATACCCCCCTATTTGTGCGCAGCGTGTGGAACCGGTCACAGATTCTTTACACATCTACTCGTGCAAAAACCTGCTCCCAGAAAACAGTTTGCTTCTCTTACTTCAAGCACATTCTCAAGTCCCACGGTCTTCCTGTGCTTGTGCCTTCAACTGGCGAAGCGTGTGTGCACAAGTGTGATTTCCCAGGTCAGCTGCCTTCCACCACAGCAAATCTCAAGCCCCACTGAGCTTGTCTCTAGCGGATAACAGCATTTCCCATCAGCACAGCATCACGGAGGGAGCGGGACCCAAAGGCAGGAGCAGTGTTACTGCGGTGCAGCCTTTTGGGGGGTCAGGCCCCAGGCAGTGCCCACAGCAGTGCCCACAGCAGCGCTGCGGGGCTGCCCTCCAGGCCAGCCAGAGAAACCACCGTCACCAGCCCTAAGCAGGTGTGAGGGGAGCTCTGTGTGTGAGCAGGAGCAGGGCTGGCCAGAGCAGAGAGGATCTGCTTGTTTGCATGACTCCTCCCAGGCTTTTTTAGCACAAAACTTGATGGTTAACAAGGGGTGGCACAGACATCTCTATACATCAAAACAGGAAACCCCTCGTGGCGTGATTTTAGGCACGTCTCTAGAGGAGAGTATCGTGATCCTAATGCCTCAAAAAGAGGGACATTTTGTATTAGGCTTTCTGTTGGGTTTTTTTGAGAAAACCCCACTTTGTTCTGCAGCAGAGGCTGGATCTTTTCATGTCCTTTCCTCTTAGTCATTCAGGGAAAGGAGAGCACAGCTACCAGTACTGCCCTCAATTCGTGGAACATGTTAGCTCTTCTTTTCCATCCAAACCTGAAACTTTAATCAAAAAAAAAAAAAATCTAAAAAAGGAACAAAGCTAAACCTCTTCCCCAGGTCAAGCACTTAGAGCATTCCTGGCAGATTTCTTCTCTTTTTTGTCACCATGAGGTGGAATTTGTGCTGGTTTTCCCATCATAGCCTGTTTAACACTCAGCTCTATAGACTATAAACAGCAACTCAGAATAAAAATACAGCTGAGCTGACAGTCAGAGAGCGTCTCCTGGCTGGCAGCGATGCTGGCTGGTAACAGCGCCCACCCCGAGAGGGAGATGAAGTGGCCCTGCACGAGCCTCCCATGTCCCTAGGAGAGGGTGTCTGCAGGCACCCTGCAGGTTCAGGCTTCCAGGCCAGCTCTAACCCGCCCCTTTTTGCTCTCGTCCCGGCTCTCCTGCAGGCCCCAACGCTTTCACGGAGGCGGTGGCGTACATCCAGACTCAGTACGAGAGCAAGAACAAGTCCCCCAGCAAGGAGATCTACACTCACATCACCTGCGCCACCGACACCAACAACATCCAGTTCGTCTTCGACGCCGTCACGGATGTCATCATCGCCAACAACCTGCGGGGCTGTGGACTCTACTAATGCGCTCTCCTCCCGCTGCCCCGGCCCTGCCCGGAGCACCCTCCAGTCCCGCGGACAGGTCCTCTCTTCCCTTGTTTTTTTCCTCCTCAGAACACGATGAGGAAGGAATACATTAAATCCCCCCCCCCCCCAATCCCGTCCCAGAAAACTTTTGCGGCAAGTTCTGCTTTCCCCAGCCCTGTTTTACTTTATTTGGTTCGTTTTCGGTTCGTTCCCTCGCCGCCTCGTTCCGCTCCTCCGTTCCAGGTCACAGCGCTGTGCAGGGAGCTAACGCGCTTCCCACAAAGTGCATCTCAGCTGCCAAAAGACAAAAATACTTCAGTTTTAAAAAGAGGGGAAAAAAAAATCAAAGCCTTAAAATACTGGTCAGGAACAGCGTAGTTTGGAACCAAAAATTTTTTTTTTTTCCTTGCCTTGAAATTAAGGGATATTGTTTATTCTCCTGGTTGTCCTTTTTGTCAAAGCGCTATTCCTTTGGGAAGTGCTACAGACAACCCGATCATTTTGAGGGTACCTTATGGCTCCAGTTCTGACCCCAAAGCCAGAGGGGTCAGTGTTGAATGCAGCTGCCATAGCTTGGATTTGTATATTCTCCTTTTCTCCAGACAGCTATTTGAACAAGTAAAACAGCCATATCGAGTTCTGCTGGTGTCTGAGTAACAGGGACACAGTAACAAAACCTACTAAGCCTTGTCTAAAAGCATTCATTACTGGTAGCAGTTTTACCTCAAGTTTTTCAAGATTAATATTAAAACATATCTAGAGGTCGCAGTAACCCATTTCTGGGGCACTTTTGCTGGAGGCCACAGAGCTGCTGGGCTGGCATCCCTGGAGCCTGGCAGGGAGGACCCCACGCCGGGGGCATCCAAGGAAGATGGCCTGGGTGCCTGGCAGCCTTTCCCAAAGCACCTGCCAGCCTAAGTGATTGATTTCGGCCCAAGCAGTGCTCCTGCTCACAGCATCTCCTCCCAGACATCAGCCCTGAAATGCTGGTGTGCACCAAAACTGCTTAGTCTTGGTTTCCTGCAGGCAGAGTTTGACCTTCGAGCACCCGAGATGGGAGGAGGTGCTTTGGGAACCCTCCCCGTGCTTGTGGGGCAGGAAGGGGTGCGGGAGCCTCGTGGCTCTTCAGCAGCCCTCAGGCATCTAAACACCCTCGAGAAGCCCAGCCTTGTACTCTGGGCCTCCTGGGCTCCAGCCAGGCTCCTCTTTACCAGTGTCTGAAGAGAGAAGGGTGTTTCGTACTGGCCCCGTGGTGGCAAATGAGAGCTCAGGGAGCCTGATTTGAGCCAAGTGATGCAGTAGAGAGGAAAAGTGCAAGGAAAGGAGGAAGGAAGGGCAGGGGGAGAGGTGTGGAAAGGACAAGGGTAGTGCCCAGCACAGCAAAAGTGGGGGCTTGAGAGGGGAGGAGAAATGCAGGTGGGCTGAGTTACACGTGGCCACCCCCCTTGCCATCACCAAGAGGCCTGGGCGCCCTTAGGTCGAAGGTGGAGGGGAACGTGAGAGGTGGGGTGTCAGCTCTGAAGGCACGGAGGGACCCTTAGAAGTCCACCCCGAAAGCTTGTTTGGTGTCTGGGTGAGACAACCACCTCTGGGGTCCCATTCAGGGCGCGCCTCACCTGAGGACAGGTAGGCAGTGCTAATCCCTGCCTTCTCTCTGCCTCCCTTAAAATTCCATCCTCTTGGGAAACATGAGTTCTTTCCAGGCCTGCCACAAGTTCAACTGCCCTCTCTTGGCAGCCTGATCTAGGGGTGGCTTTCAGGCCTCAGGAGGTCTGAGTTTTCTCCAGGGCCACTCCTGAGAGGGACAGTGTCTCTTGTCCTGCCGTGCCCATTTAGGAGAGACGGTGTGAGAGCAGCACAGCCCAAAGAGCAGGGCCCAGGTGAGCATCAGTGTGCAGGAGGCAGGGACAGGAGCAGGTGCGGTGGCACAGGATGGAGAGGACCAGTGGGAGAGGTTTAGGGAGCGGTTTGGGAGAGAAGTTGCAGAAGGGGATGAGGCAGAGGCAGCAGGGAGGGCGGGAAGAGAAGGGCACCGGAGAGCCGGAGCAGAGCCCCCAATGGAGCCTGTGCTCTGCCAGGACAGCGCTCCTGGGACACCCCTGACACACCCCCAGCCAGGAGCGGGAGCGGGAGCAGAGCCAAGAGGAAAGCAAGGTGGCTGTCACCCATCCAACCAGCTCACAGCCCAGCACGGCTGGCAACCGTCAGTAACCCCCTAAACAGCACGAAACGATAAAAGTGCGGTTAGTACTGTGCAGCCAGGACCTGCTGCTGCTCTGCTGGGCACCAACAGCAATAACTCCAGGTCTCTGCCTCCCCTGCTCTGGCACAAGCGAGTGCCCACCTTTCTCTTCACCATCCCAGAACGCCTCCGGTGACACCAGCCCCTGCAGGGAGCTGGCCAGCCAGCCACGCCGGGAGCCTTCTCTGCTCCTCAGGCCTCCTTCCCCACACTTTGCTTTCCCAGATCCCGGCCCCGGTTACTGCCGGCACACTCTGCTGTAAAGCTGCAAACAAAGGGAAGGTCTGCACGTGTCGCTGTCTTTGGTTTAGCTTAGGATTTCGGGAGTCGGTGGAAAGGTTTTTCAAAGAAAGGATTCCCAGTGGGAAGCACCTGCCCAGTTCTTGGTTCCTTGGAAGGGACCAGCTGATGGCAGCGGGTGGTGCTTGTGCTGCAGGAGGGGCAGGGAATTAGCTGAAGGGATGTGGAGGGATGGGGATGGAGCTTGTCCTGTGTGTGGGTGGCTGTGCCCCACCAGTAGCTCCCAGCATCCACGTGTGCATTGAGCGTCAAAGCAAGGGCTGAAAAGCCTCCTGTTAGTTATGTTTGGTACATAAAGTGTGTGTAACCACTGGACCCAGTGCAGTGCCAGCCCCCTGTGTGCTGATGGCTGGCACTGGCAGGGAGGCAGGTCTGTCAGGAGAGTTTGATCAGCAGTGCTAGGGTTATGGAGATTTTCTGTTCCCACCCCTTGCTGTGGATGACGTTTTATCCAAGCAAATAAGTAACAGAAGTTGTTCCCAGGGAAGGCAGCCCCACGCCAAGGCTTTGTGAGATCCCAGCTTAAAGCACACAGGAATATTTTGGTAAAGACAATTGAAATTAGCTCGACTCCAACCTCTGCCAAATGCAGCCAAGTGGCCGGTTCTGGCTCAGAGTGCTTTGACTGCTCTCCAGGCAGGATTCAGGTGATCCATGCTGGGAGGTGACCTGGCTGGGAGGTCCAAACCCCCTCTCTGCAGCTTCAGCGGGTTCCCAGCACGTTGGTGACAACCAACAGCTGGTGCTCCATGGGGAGAAATGATAGAAAAAGCAGAGGAAATGTTGCCAGACAGAGCCCCTTGTTTCATTTTCTTTGTCATACCGTGAGTCTAAAGCCTCATCTCAGCTGCTGCTGCTGCTGACGTCCCGTCCCTCACACGAGCGTCAGGAGGATTCACTGACAAATGCTGGAAACAGCATTTGGAAGATGAAACGCTTCCAGTGTTAAACACCGCTATCTCTCCCACTTGATGGCTGTGTACAGATTTTTTTTGTCTGCACAACGCCTGCCAAATCATTACTCACTGCTGGCTCCTGCATCCTTCGAAGCCTCTCCTGGCAGATGTGCCTTCCGCAGGCAATCTTTCGCCCCGTGCTTTTCCTCAGCACCAGCAGTTCTTGCAGCCCTTGCCTAGGAAGGCCTCGAAATGCATCGCCTGCCTTCAAAAGCCTCTTCTTAACAGCCCCCTGTGCTTCCTAATTGCCATGCTCCACACCCAGACCCTCGGAGCCCCCGAGCTGTGTTTGATTTGCCCTCTCCACGTAGCAGGGATGTTGCAACTGGTGCAGCCACATGAGAAATTGTACCAGGGCACGGGGGACAGATTTTCAAAGCACACAGTTGAAAATGCTACATATACACCCTCCTGCCCTTCAAAACTAATGTGGAAATTCGCCAAAAAAAAAAAGCTCTTTTGGGGATGCAGGAGGTTTTTCATGACTCAGGTCTCTTGTCCAGCAGCATCATCCGAGGGGTGTCAACCTTGAAAGTAGCATTAGCAACTTCTGGTGAGCTTCAGACAGCAGCCAAGGAAAGAAGGAAGCCCCTCTCCAGCTCAGTTCGTAGCCAAAGAGGTTGTGGAGCCGTGAGACCACAAAAATCATAGAATCATAGAATAGATTGGGTTGGAAAAGACCTCCAAGATCATCAAGTCCAACCCCTGATCCAACTCCAA
>JAWMRA010000020.1:12518624-12543760 GCA_035584735.1 Pseudotriccus pelzelni
AACATCTAACCTAAACCTCCCCTGGCAGAGCTTGAGCCCATGTCCCCTTGTCCTATTGTTGGTTGCCTGGGAGAAGATACCAACCCCCATCTGGCTACAACCTCCCTTCAGGTAGCTGAAGAGGGTGAAAAGCAAATAGCTCCTTTACTTAAACCCCAATTTCAAAGGAGAAACCCGTGGAAGGAAAGCCTTGCAGGGCTGAGCTGCAGAGCGTTGCGCTCCTCGGGGGATGCAGCGGCTGGGCTGGTGAGGAGAACCAGCAATAACCTCCCCCTGGGAAAGCACAGGCTGAAACACAGCCCGGAGTGCCCGGGACAGGGTTGGTGCCGCACGCAGAGCTCTCCCCCCGGCCGGGGCAGCCCGTGGGGCAGGGCAAGAAACAACTCCCACTCCATCTCTCGTATCGCAATCAGCTTCTTGCCTTCTGCCAGCTTTCCTGGCTGGCCAGCCCGGCCCTCCACGGGGGCAGAGCACCCTCAGGAGGAGCCTGCTGGGCCTCCTTCATAGACGCGATTTTGTTTTACAGGACGCTGAAAGCATTAACGAGGGCAGTCTTTGCTGCAATGTACACTAAAGTGTGTCCAGAGGGTTTCATCCATCGTGGCATGAGCCCAGTGCTTGCCCGCAAGGGAACACGCCTCGTTCTCAGGCCAGGAGCGCAACCTCCAGGAGGTCAGGGTAGGACACGGCAGATGTCCTCGTGCCACAAGGTCCCCACGTGCCCAGCTGGTGCCATGCAGAGCATCAGGCAGCCCCTCGCTGTCGGGCTCAACAAGGCAAACGTCACCCAGGAGGGATTTTGCACTCAAAGGTTGGGAAAGGGACCAACCCTGCACTGTCGGTCCGTGCAACACGTCCGAGAATGTCGTGGCCAAAATGCCTCCTGGAGCCAGGGAGAGTTGCTGAGTTCCTGGGAGCAAGGCTGACTGTCTGTCGAGTCAGTTAGAGAAGCTTAGTGCTGATGAGCTTGAGTGTTTGTCGTGGGCCAGGTTTGCCTTCAGCCTTGCCACCAAAAACTCCACAACTGTTTCCACTTAGGAGACTAAAACACTCGTTAGTGATCTGACACTGGAAGCACCAGGGTCAGTAGAGAAGGTGCAACTGAGCATCACCCTAAAGCCCCCCGACCCATCACCCACTTGCATCCCCAGTGCACGCACAGGAAAGCAGAGACATGGTCCGAGTGGCACAAAATCGCAGACCGTGGTCTTGTCTCTACCTCCCCAGGGGAAAAAGCAGGCAAACCCTCTCCTGAGGCTCCCCAGACTCGAGGGAACTTTGTCACTCTGAGCTCCAGCAGGGACACCAGGTAATTGATGCTGACAGATACAGGTGCACGACCTATACAGAGAGTTACGCTGAGTACGTGGCTACGAAAGGGACCTTTCACAGGGCCACTCGTGCCCCAGCCAGCGGCCTGGGAGATCTTTGCTTGTACACAGAGACCAGCGAGCGAACACAAGTGCAGCCCTTAAACACCAACGCCTTACTGAGGAGGAGCAGGACCAAAGCCTCCGGCTGGCACCCTGCAGGCAGAGGGAGAGGGGAGGGAGCTGGATTCAAGAAACATCTCCATCTCCCAGAGAGGGCAGCTCTTTTCTGCACGGACACCGGGTGCACTAGACACAGGGAGGAGAGACCTGGACGAGAGGCAGAGGGCTGGGAGTTGACTGGACACCCCAAGCCCTCTCCCAGCCAGTGCCACGGAAATTAATGTGGAGACCAAATCCTGACTGCTCTGTAGCGCAGGCAAGCAGCTCCAGAGCTAAACCCCCTGCTCCAGGTGGGTAGAGGAGATCCTAGCAGGTAAAACACCATTTTCAGCAGTGCCTGAGTCTCACCAGCTTTTCCAGTGCTGGAGCAACCCAGTGGCACCGGGCAAGCAACTAGGGTTGTTTAACCACCAGCCATTGCCCTGTGAAAGTGCCCAGCCCCTAATTTGCAATCCTCAGCCCTATTCCCCCACCTCCCTTCTTTTCCCCCCTTTCAGCTCAACAAGGGAACAGTGACCATCACTCTGCCTCTGGGCTCCCCAGCACGTTTTTCTGCCCGAAGGATCACCGGAGGCCGTCACGCTTTTCCTTTTGCTGGTTTCCCGCTGAATCATTTCTCCTGCATGTTTCATGGCCCAAACTGTATTAACTGTAATTTTGTATGAAGAGTGACTGTCCACTGGTTTAATAGAGCATTAGTTATTGTAATAATTTATTGGCTGTCAGTAATGTATTTATTAGTTACAAAATGTTAATAAAGTGCCAGCTCTTTTCTAGTGTGAGAGTGGTTTTATTGTGTCTCCCTTGAGCGCGTCCAGCTTCTCAAACTCACTTTTTAACCCTTTGGCTGCTCCACAAATGCACTTGCACAGCTCACACCTGCAGCATCAGTTGTCTGACACATCCTCATCTGCCTGGAAACAAGGAACTTGCAAAGGATAAAACCAAAAGGGATTTCACTTTACGTAAGTATTTGGTGGGAATTTTTTTCCCCCTCTGCTCGACCCAGGCGCCAGCGGGGCAGATCATCCCTCCTGCCCCATTGCTTCCTCCAACACCTCGACTGCAAATCCTTCACAAGCTTTGCTTTGCTTTTCCACTGTTTCTTTGTGCAAGCACAGAGGCAGAAGAGCCATTTCTGTGTTGATTGAGATGTGTTTTGCTCCTTGCAGTAGCACCAAATGTGGAGCATCCCTCCCTTTAAAATAACCCTTGGGCCAGTTTGTTCTTTTATGTTAAAACCAAAGATCTTCCATTATTTGGGGCAGGAAAAAGAAGTAAAGAATTTGAAGAAATCAAGAGAAAATTTTCCATAAACCTCAGCAAAGTGATCCTTTATTTCTGTTGACTTGACCAAGTTCCAGTGATGCAGCTGGACCCATCCTCAGACACAAAACCCCCCACAGCCCACCCTGCAGATGAGACAGAAGTACAGGCCAGCCCTGAGAAAAGGAAACCGCTGAGAGAGAAAGGGTTTTGCTTTGCATATTGTTACTGAGGATTTTTTAGAGCTTCCTCCAGGACTCCATCCTGCTCAGATCATCTGCCGGGCTGTCCAGGGACCTGAAGTCACCAGGGTTATTTCCCCTGACTGGGAATTTTCCTTTCCTTGGGCACGTGCTTTACTTCAGCTGCTCTTCCACTGTCATCATCATTCCTTTATTTAGATATATAGGGGACAACACCAGGGACAAACAAGGAAAAGCCCACCCAGACACTCTCCATGAAAATCTCAAGACCCGGTGATTTTGCAACAACCACGAGTCAAGAGGAACCACATCCTTTTGCAGCAGCTTCTGGTTTCCCTGTGAATAAGTCTCTTTTTCTCATTGCAAAGATAAGGATCAAATTGAAGTCCCAAAGCTTTGGAAAGCGCCTGCTTGGCATCCCTTGCTACTCTTTGTCAAGGAACCGACGGTGCAATCGCGGGGCCTTTCAAGATGAAATCAGACAGCTGCTAAATTTTGCATGCAAAAGCCACCGCTGAAGTGGAGCTAATAAAATGAGTCACTAATAAAACATTCATGGAAAACTCCAAAATGTGTAATTGGGTCATCATTTCATCAGGAAACACACGCATTCTCGCCGATCTTTGGCAAGCCCGAGCCCCCCCACCTTGCTGAGCCTCCAAAAAAAGGGGTTGTGGGGGGCTGTTTGCTGCCAAGCCCCTGAGCCACCCCGGAGCGGGGGCTTCACAGGAGCTCACAAGAGGCTTTCCTAAGCAGCTGTGCCACAACTGGGGGGCTCAGCCCTAGGAGGGGCTGCAGGGAGGGCACAGGGAAGGGTGGTACCCTCAGACTTCACCGAGCCCCAGGTTTGTATCAGGAGCTTTGAAGGCTCAAGTAGAAGCTGGGTGGGTACCCACGACGAAAGGGCTCCCAGGGCTGTCAGTGGAGTAGCAGGGAATGGCTTTCCGGTGATAACGATGGAGGAAATTTTTGGGAGCCACCGGAGAGCCAGATCTGTCCTGTCCAGTTGCACCTTCACACTAACAGTGAGCGCATGTGCCTGCATGAGAATCCCCTGTCCTGGGGTGCCCTGCGGCAGCTGGTTCTGCCCAGGACAGCCTTTCCTCCTCCTCCTTGTTCTGCTGTCTGCTCTCCACCTCTTCCTGGTAAAAACTCCTGTAGAACAGGGAAAAATAGCTTTGTATGGCTTTTGTCCACACGTGAAAAGACAAAAGAAAAAAAAAAAAACAAAAACCAAAACCAACAGTAAATAAGTAAATAATAATTTACAACCCCCATACTTTTAGAAGTTTGCCTCTAGTTATCCTGGTACCAGAAGTTTTCCAAGCTCCTCCCTGGGTCTGCCCGCAAGCCCAGGACACTCAGGAGAGCTCAGAGGTGGGCTGGCAGAGGCACCTCCACTGGTAACTTCCATGCAGCAGCACTGGGTTTTCCTGGGGGTAGCCTGGCCACCACTGTGGTGTTTTCCAAGATGGGCTGAAGATTTTTCCAGGGGCAGAAGGGTCTCACCAGGACAGGACCTGCCGCATCCTCTGGGCCATCCCTTGGCATTGGTCTCGCCACAATAGCACTGCTCAGCACCAAATACCCTTCCAGGCCAAGCCATAGGACCACGCTGGGATGGCCAAAGCCCCCTCCATCCCAGTCCCAGTGCCCAGTGTATCCTGGTGATTTTTTTTCCTTCTCTTCCTTGAGGCTTCAGGTGTCTGCCCTGCCCGAGTGGCCTCACAGGGACATGGGGGAGAATCAGCTGCAGCCTCCACACGTGCCTGGGCCTTCAGCCCAAGAGCAGGGCAATATCCCACCTCCTCCACCACATTTTTACTGGAGATTTACTGGGCAACCAGCCCACATTTACCACTGCCTTATTTTAGAGATATTTTGCTTTCTAACCATTTCAATTCAGAAAAAAAAAAAAGTTCTCCTCTGCTCTAACTCTGTCTTTGCCTTTCTCTCTCCCCTCTCCTCCCTCTGTGCTCCCCGTTGCAGAACCGCATGCACGAATCTCTCATGCTCTTCGACTCCATCTGTAACAACAAATTCTTCATTGATACCTCCATCATTCTCTTCCTCAACAAGAAAGACCTATTTGCTGAGAAGATCAAGAAGTCTCCTCTGACCATCTGCTTCCCTGAATACACAGGTAGGGAATACCCTGGGGGGCTGCGCCTCGGCCCGGAGCTCGGGGGGCACGGGGGGCATCTCTGGGGGGGCAGAAGCACTGCCCACCTTCGAGAGCAGCGGTGCAGCTGCAGCACCCACTGGTGGGGTAGGGCTGCGTCCTGTCTGGGGCAGTTCTTGCAGCGAAAGGTGGGGCTGAGAGAGAGGGGAGCTGTGGAAAGGAGAAGCCTTGGTAGGAGCCGAGCGCCCACCGCTCCAGCCATCCTGCTCGCTGGTGGTTCCCGAGAAGCTCCTGCAAGAGGAACCAAGACGTGTGGTCCTCCAAGCTGCGTCCTCCCGGGAGTGCCTTCTCACAGGACACAGCTGGGGAAGGAAAGAGCCCCTTTACGGCAGAAATCTGTGGAACCGCGAGAGAATCATCCATTTCCTAGTGAAACGAGCACGGTTCGGGGAAGAGAACAAATAATCAAGAAGATGGGTAAGAACAGAGGCTTTGAAACTTCTAGGAGGAAAAAAAAAAAAAGTCAGTTCACGTTCAGCCTCCAGCTACCCCTACTGAGATGTGTCTGAACTGTTCCACCCAGAGCACACCCACCCCCGGACGCCAAACCCTGAGGACAAGGGGGTCCACCAGCAAGACACCATCCCTTCCCCCATGGCATAAGTGCACCGGCATTCCCACCAGAGGCGTTCAGGCTTCTGCATCATAAAGGCAGCAGGACTTTTTTCACAGCCACCTGGATGAATAAACCAAACTAACCCACTGCAGCCACACAGCACATCCTGGCACATGGAGGGGGGACAGCCCGGTGTCACCGACCCACCCCCCCCCGCCCGTCCTTCGGCCTCCCACCGCATCAGGAACGAGGGGAACCGGCGAGCTGGAAAAGGAAAATAAATCTCCAGATAATAGCAGCTCTCGCAAAGGCGATTTCAGGGGCGTAACTCAGCTTTGTGGCTTCCCCCGAGGGGCCAGGCGCAGCCTCTCCCGCTGCCGTAAGCGCCTTAACGCAAAAATGCACATTTTTCGGCTCGAACATCTGGCGCCTCTCCAGCCCACCTTACAAAAGCAAACCTCCCAGTCGCTAAGCCAACAGCAAGCATCGCGTCCCCGAACGGCTCCTGCACCTCCCGCACCCACTCGGGAGCCCAGGGTGAAACCCTCAGCCCTGACGGGGCACGGCCAACACCCAGGGGTGATGTTGGAGGGACCCTCCCGGTCATCCCTCCCCCTGCCTACCTGGCTGGGGGGCCACCAGGCCCCCCAGCCTTTCTCCCCCCCGGCCCTCCCTGGGAAGGGCGCTGTCGGGATGCGCCGTGGGGACTCACCAGCGGAGCTGGAGCCGCAGCGATGCCTCGGGAACCTCCGTCGGGACCTCCCTGGGCACTGCCCGGCCGGGCGCAGCTGCGGGAGGCTCCCGGTGCGGGGCAGAAAAAGGGAGAGGCAAAGCAGCTGCACCTGGGCAGGGAGGGAGGAGACCCAACGGGGCCCAGGTGTGCTGCGACCAGGGGAAAATGGGGCGGAAAGGGGTGGGAAAGGGTGGGGCAGGAAAGGAGGGAGGTGGGAGGAACAGGGGTAAGAGGACCCTGCTGAGGGGTGGGCGGGGGGACACGCGGGGTGCAAATGACTGAGTTTGGGCTGATTTTGTTGGAATGAAAGCACTTTGTGAGCCCCGAGGGCCGGGTGGGCGGTGGGAGGGCGGTGCACCTCGGCCCTGACACCCCCCGCTCTGCCCTCCTTGTGCCCGCAGGTCCCAACACCTACGAGGACGCGGCCGCCTACATCCAAGCACAATTCGAGAGCAAAAACCGCTCCCCCAACAAGGAGATTTACTGCCACATGACGTGCGCCACAGACACGAACAACATCCAGGTGGTATTTGACGCCGTCACCGACATCATCATTGCCAACAACCTGCGGGGCTGCGGCTTGTACTGACCCCCCCCCCGGCGCACAGCGACTGCTTGGGTGGCGATCCCGGCGCCAGGAGAGAAAAGAAACGTAAAAATTAAAAAAAATAACAAAAAAAAAAAAAAAAAACCCAACGCAACCACACACAGACCCACACACACAGACACACACACACGAGCGCGGGTAAAAAAAAAAAAAAAAAAAGGAAAAAAAACCAGGAGAAAAACAGAGTGAAGGAGAGAAAAAAAAATTGTCATCATAATCGTGCAAGTTGGTAAATAAAAAGGCATAAGGAAAAATTATATATATACGTATATATATATATAAAAATATCCACAGCCACCTTTTTAGTTCGGTTTTTTTTTAAACCCCTTCCCCACCCCCGTCAGGCTCCGGCCCTCAATGTCCCAGCCCGGGGACACCCCGGGGGCTGGGGGGGCTCTCCCAGACCCAGCACCCCAACAGCTCCCGGGGCTCCCCCGATGGTAGCAGGCAGGGAGAGGGGGCAAGGGGGTCACCCTGGGCAGGGGCTTCTCCCAGCACCTATTTGACCACAGGATCTTACTTTTTAATTATTACTCTTAGAATTAATTGTTGTGGGTTGGCTTTTTTTTTTTTTTAATTAGTGATGATGATGTTGATGATGGTGTTGTTGATGATGATGATGATGAAGAATTATTTTTATTTCCAGTGTGGGCAAGGCTGGGCTGCCCCTGCCTGCCTCCGATCCTGCTGCCCAGCCCGGGGGAGCTGCTGCCTCCAGAAACAGAGATTTATTTTTTTTTAGGAAGGAAGGGGGGAAAATTGAAAACTGCCCCTGGCTACGTGTTACAGCTAAAAAGGGAAAGAGCAGCAGCAGCAGCAAGGAGATCTTCTCCCATTTCCCACCCTGGCTGTTCGGGGGGAAGCTGCGGTGGGAGCATCCTCCTCCTGCTCCCTTGCCGGGGCTCGGGGGTTTTTTAGGTCAGGTTTTGAATCCTCACCCCGTTTCAGGCCAAAGCCCTCGCCAGCCGGAGCCGGCGGGTTTCCCATTTTCCCTCCATCCCGGTTGAACTCCCCGCTCACTCTCCAGGTCCGTATCCAAAAGCACAGCTCGGCCCCCCCAGCCAGGCTCCCCTCACCCTCCTGCGGGGCCGACCAGGGGCATCAGGGAGGGCTATACAGATACACATATATTTTATTTTATTTTTTGTTTAGAGTATTTTTTTTCGTTTGGTTTTTATTCATTTTTAACTCTTTCCAGTGAACGCTTTTTTGTGCCGCTTTTCTCTCCCCCTCCATCCAACCCCAGTCCTCTCTCCCTTTTAGTGAATGGTGTTTTTTCTCTCTCATGTGGGGATGTTTGTGCTGCAAAATAAGAAAAAAAGGAAAAAAAAAGAAAAAAATTTTAAAAACCACAAACTTTAAAAAAAAAAAGCAAGAATGAGAATAATTTAAAAATTTTAAAAAACACACACAAAACCACAAAAAATAATTTAAAAAAAGAATAAAAAAAAACCAACAACAAAAATCGAATGTAGTGTTTACATTGAAGCCACCGTTTTCATGACCAATCCCTCGTCATTTCTACTTTGATTAGTAACCAGACGTCTTCACAGTTTCACTTTTACGAGTTACCTTTGCTGAAGAAGAGCAGTCACACCTGTTCAAAGGAAAATGAATAAATAAAGAGGAAACTAAAAAAAAAAAAAATATTATATATATATATATATAAAAAGCGCCAGGTCTTTCTAAGCCTTTCTATTACCAATCAGTGAGGTTTCTGTGATATATTACACACTGCCAATCTCTTTCTCTGACTAATGGAAAAATTCATGTGTAGCTCAATAAAGAGAATGTTTGTCTGTACCCCGGGCTCTCCCCTCCTGTGCCTCTGCCTCCTTCTTTCCACCGTCTCCTTCCAAAGGGAGGAAGAAAAGATGCTAAAAATCACATTTTGGGGGGATAGCACAGGGAGAAGGGGATGAGCTACTGATGGGGTGTAAATCCTGGGACAGCGGAGTGTAGAAGCCCCTTGGTGCTTCGGAACATCACTAGGAGCAAAAATTCCCCCCCCCCCCAAAAAAATCTCCAAGCAAGCAAATATTTCTCTGGGGAAAGCAAAGCAAATCACGAGGGCAAGTCCTTCGTTTGTGGCAACATCAGAAATCCCACAATGTTTGAGTTTTCCCCACTAAGATACAGAGGAATGTTCTCAAAGCAGGTTGAGGTTTTAGAGTGATTTGAGGTTTGTTTGGGGGTTTGAGGGGGTTTTTTTCACAATTTGGGTTTTTTCCTGCATTCCTCACCCTGGGCACCGCGACCACAGGTGGGACACTGGAGAGCCACTGGCACCGGCACTGCCTGGCACAGGGACAGATCATGGCACCACACTTGCCATCCCCTCCCGTGCCTCGGGGACGCTTCCAAACCCCACAGGGCCACGGGGTGACAGAGCCATAGGCTGGGTGACCCCAGACCCCGTGGGATTCGGGAAGGCTGGTTGGCAGAGCCCCCGTCACGCAGCAGCAGCAGCAGCTCCCGACCCACGCGGCCTCTCCAAGGTTCCTGCTGTTCGCAGCCACCAGGAGCAGCGCGCGTTGGCACCGGGAAAGTCCATCAGGCTTCTCCTCGGATGACCTCCCTTTCCAGGGAGGCAGAGCCGGCCAAGAGGCCACCACTGGTCCCTGTGCTCTTCTGCCAAACCAGCCTTTAATGGCTGAAGTAGGTCATTTGCAGCAAAGATGCCATCCAGTGGCTGGCCAGGGCCCGCTCCTCAGGGAGCCACCAGGAAAAGGTCAGGAGCCCAACAGAAGTCCAGAAAGAATAGCCTGAGTCTCTGAAACACCCCCATCCTCCCTGGTGCAGTTCCACAAACCTTCCCACACACACCAGGCAGCCCCTTCACTCGTCTCTGCTGCAGCCCAAGGACCTCGGGCAGGAGAGGTTTATCCAGGACAGGCTCATGACACCCTCTCCTTCCCCACGGATCTGCTGCTGGCAGGACTGGATTCCACAGCAGGGTCCCGCAGCAGGCAGAGAGGGCCGGGGGCTGAGGATGTCGGGGGGGGAGCAGGATGTCACTCAGCCCCTGGAGCAACAGGAGCGGGCAGAGAGAGGGGGCTTGTGCACCACTGGTGCCAGCCAAGCCCTGGGGCACCAGGATGCCGAGATGCAGCTGGGGGCGTTTTGCACCATCGTGGAGGAAACGCATCACCAGGTACAACATCTCCCAGAAATGCAGCAAGGAGAACTCGTGGAGACATGGAGCCCGAGAGAAGGGTTTCTGTGCCGTGTTCTCCCCTCCCTTCTGCAGTGCCAGAGGAATGTCAGCTCTGCTGTTTGGATCATCAAGACCCAAACCCTGCACTGCTCACACAGAGAGCAGCTCTCATCCCTTCCACACGCTGCCAGACAGCTCAAAGCCCCCCTCGATTTCCAGTCCCTTGAGACACCGTTTCTCTTCCATTTCCATGTTCACAGCACAGCCAAATTCCAGTAGCAATTACTGCCCTGCAGCCCAAGGAGGCTGTGTTAGGAAGCACACCAAGGAGGTGTGTTAGGAGGCTGTGCAGGAGGACCAAAGTGCAGCTGCCCCGTTTAGAGACCGATCACACACCAGGAACATGAGAAACCACACTACAGAAATTTCCAAACAATTTCCAACACTGATCAAGGTTTTATTTTTGGTCGGTTGGTTTTTTTTTAACAATAAAAACAAACAGCTGTGTTCTAGGCAAAACCAAAGATCTCAAAAAAATTTTTGAGGTTTACTAACAGCATTGCAAGGTAAGGCTTCCCAAAGAGTTTTATTGAAATAAATTATTTTCACCTAAACATCGATGCAATTCCTCTCATTAAATTCACCTTCACCTAAAAACCAACAGTAAAAAAAGTTACCAACAATTCTAGGTAATACTGGGCTCCTTCTAAAGGACGGTGAAACTAGAACTCACTCTTCAGAAGTTTAAAAATTAAGTCATTGCCATGTAAAATTCAACTATGTAAGCGAGCGGTGGCGGCACCAAGGGGATCTCCAAAGTTCTTAAGGAAAATCCAGGTTAGCAGGTTGGGTGCAGCCAGCGACGGTCCAGCTGTCCCCATTCCTCCAGTCTTCCTGAATAAACTCACAGTGAGCTTGGGGGGGGTTAAAAACAAAACAAAAAGCAAGACATCGGAGCGACGTCGGCGCCGGCCCAGCCGTGCTGCGCTGGAGGCAGGACGGGCGGGTTTTACCTTCGGCTCCCTTGGCTTACGGTAACACTGAACTGCGAGGGCTGTAACCTCTTCACTCCGTCCCCCTCTGTCCTCGGCTTGTCTCTGGGCGCGAAGGAAAGGTGCAGCCCCTGGGGGTGAACAGAGCCAGACCTCTCTCAGAGCGGGAGAGCCCAGCAAGGTAAACTGCCTGCCTGACGCTGGGATCGACGTGAGCCGGCGTGTCGCTGCACGGCTCGGGGGCTGGGGGTTCTGCCCCGTGCAGCCAGACGATGTCATCCAGTGCAAGGACTTCCCAGCGACGCTCCCCCTGCCCTTCCAGCCACCCTGCCTGGCACCTTGGCTGCCGACAGCAACGGGGACTGAGGGGCGGGTGCCTGCCTATCTAGCACAGGATTGCTGCAAGCTTCTAAGCCTCCTTACCCTCGGAGTAACTCTCCCTGATCCCGAGCAGAACATGCCCGTGTGCTCCGTGACCTGCACCCACAGCTAACTCAGAGCACACCTTCCCCAGCCTCTGCAGTGCAGTCAGCCCCACGGCTCGTGCCAGCTGCAGAAATCATGCCCGTGGTTCAGAAATTGCCTTTTGTTTGCGGAGGGGAATCAACGTCACATAGAAAATATTACAAAAAAGGTTAATTTGTCAGCTGTCCGAACATTATTAGACCACATGCTTTGTACAGCAGAGAGGCAGCCAGCTCACTCGGCAGCGCAGCCAGCTGAGCTCTGGCTTCAGAGGCGCTTTCCTGCTGGCACAGAAAGCGCAGGGGGGGTCGTGTTTAATTTATTTATTGAAGGTTGCTCACGAGGAGGAGGGAGGAGGGGCAGCGAGCGCTAAGAGTTCTGCTGCATCTGAAGTCTGCGCTCGGCGGCGGCAGCGAGGGTCCTGCGGCGCAGCGTCACCGCGTCGGCCGCGCCCTCGGGACAAGGCTTCTCTGCGGGCAGCTCCTCCTCGGAGGTTTTGTTTAAGTAACGCCTGAGAAAAGAAAAGGAGAAGGTGGGTGAGCAGGGCCCAACCTCATTCTCGCTCCGCAAAATACCCTCACAGAGTCCCCGAGGCATTTTCCTGCTTTCCAGCCCTCCCTAAAAGCCCACGTCACCTACGAAGGACTCTGCAGAGCTGGCAGAAGCTCTTGGGTTTTGTGCAAGATCCTCGTGGCTGTGGGAAGGAGCCAGTTCTAAAGGTCAGGGGTCTACTCTCCACTCAGAGCGATCCGCCGAGGCTGCAGGTGAGTTCCTGACTCCCCCTGCTCCCATCACTCCACCCCTAAGCCGCTGGCAGTGCCAGCAACATGGCACTGCCTGGTGACGCCAAGGAGGTCTGTGCCAAAGGGGCACTTGGGCTGCAAAGCCACAGGACAAGGAAGCTGCTGCCAGAGTTACCATCCCCAATGAATTTTTACATTTAGTGGCAAAATGCAATAGTTCGAAATTCAACGGCTCATCAAACCAATACAGCAGAAAGTCAAAAATCCTTAATCTCCCTAAAAGATGTTTTTTTCCAAAGATCAAGGGAAAATTAAGTCTAGGAGCAAGTCTATTTATAGACTCGTAAAAGGTGTCACACCCGCAGGTGCTTGTAAGGCATTTCAGTGTGGAAAACAAAAAGAGCAGCAGCACCCTGAGAACACCAAAGGACCCAGAACTCTGGGTTGTTGTAGACCCTCTCAGCATGTCCCTCAGATACAAAGGAAGGGACAGACTTGTTAAAAACACTAAGAAGGTTTTCCTGCATCACTGAAGTGCTTTTCCTTCTCTCTTTAATCGCAACTGGATGCTAGTAAAGTTCCCCAAAACGACTGGGATGCATGTAAAAAAAGTTGAATTCTACCTCTAACACCTCTTACTGGTTGGGCTAAAAGAACCAGTTCAGGACAGCCCCTCTCTCTCCAGTGGTACCGACTGGCGGGTCCTGAGCTCCCCTGGAGAGCTCTAGTGAGGGTCATCTCTCAGCTCTGTGCTGCTCTGCACAGCTCTGTATTTGGAAAGAGTGGGGCCTGACAGGAGCTTCAGCTGTAACAGCACAGGCTGTGAGGGCTGACACCTGTGCCAGGAGCCAACCTAAAGATCAGCAGAGGACTCCGCACAAGTAACCCATTCTCACTTATTACAGGCTCAGACTAAAGTCCACTGAAGCTCGAAAAATCAGCCTCTGACTTCAAAGAGCTTTGGATCAAGGATGTAAAAGCCGTGCCCATGTTGGGACACATGATGCTGTTTCAGAGCTGGGTTTGGCAGAAACAGTTGTGCTAAACAGCATCCTGAGCCTGCCACGGGAGATGCAGTCCTTCCTCTTACTGCTTTTTCCATCCACCCAGGCTCTCAGTGGTCATAATCCATTTGAAACCCCTTCTGGGGGACTCTTAACTGAGTGGCCAGGCTGGAGTTTTTGGAAGGAACGTACTTTCGAGCTTGTTGCAACAAGTCCTCCTTCCGCTGAACCAACATACGCTGCCTTTCGTCAGCTGACTTTGAAAAGCGACTTCCCCTGGCCTCAAAATCTTCTGCTTCACTGGGCTCTGCTTCCATTTCGCTGAATTCCACCATTTCTTCCAGCCTGGAGTTGAGTTCAAGTGGCACTCTCTCGGTCTAGGAGAAAAGGAAATAAGGCGTAAGTCTTTGCAAAATTTAGGCTTCTTTGCATCAAAACAACGAGCTACAAAGAACTGTCATTTTCTGAGGCACTGGAAGAAACCAGATTCTCACCTGCTGTACCCAGTTCCCTTGGGCTCCTTTGAAAAGCCCAGCCAAAAAACAGAACAAAGCTATTTCAAACCACGTTCAAAGAGCCTGTATCCTATAACGCTGTATCTTTTATGCCATGTTTGAAAGTAATGTCAAAGACAAACATTAATTACTCATAATTAATGCTCTCTGAAAATGGGGCATTTGAAAGTCAGATTCTGCAGCTGACTTGACAAGTGATGCAACAGTAAAGAGGGGAAAAAGCAGAAATCCACATACTAAGGAAAGAACAGCAAATGAATTTGCAGAGATGATTTGTGCTCGAGAAGGGAATTTATGAGGCTTCGCTTCACTGGCTTCTGCAGCACCCAAATGTTTGGGACTGGCAGAGCAAGGCTGGCAACTGTGCCAAGCACAGCGTGCCAAAAAGAGGAGCTGGCAGCCCCACCCGTGGCAGCTCTCCCCCCTGACATCTGGCTGACAGCACCCACACGAGGGCTGATCTGCCACGACGGCGCTGGGCGCAGAGCAGCGTCAGCAAACACATCGCTGAAGGGCTGGAGCTGATCATCTGGTACCCGCAGGGCTACTCGAGCAAGAGGGACGGTGCAGGGAGATGTTAGCCCAGTCAGCTCGCTCCGGCCTTGGGCACAGCCTGCTCGTCCGGTCCCGTGGCCAGCGCTCGAGTCCCGACCGCCCGGACTCGGCAGCACCGCGGCCACGCAGGCTTAGGCAGCTGATGGGCACAGCAAGCTGAGTCACTCCAAAGCCCCAGGGACAGGCCAGGAACACCATCTCCCCAGTGCAACGCCTTCAGAGAGCAAACACCGAGGCAAATGTCACTTCCCATTAGGCTGGTGAGCCAAGCAGGAGTGCCAGAGCCCAAGGCAGTGCAGTGCGGACACCACAGCCTCAAACACGACTGCGTGTGCTCGGCCCCTCTCAGCACAAACCCCAGCGCGCTGGAATTCGGGGAAGGGGTCCTGTACCACGCACGCTAACGCGCTGGGATAACGTGGGGGCACCGTGGACTGCCTCAAAGCAGTGCCACATCCCTGAGGGTGAAGGGAGAGCCCCGCAGGACAACCACGGATTGTACTCGGGGCCAAGACGACCTCGGCAGACCCAGCAGAATGGGAACAGAGCAACATGACGAGCACACAGGCAGGCAGGTAACAGGGAAGCAGTGGAGGAAGCAGTGAGGAGGCCGTTCAGACAAGATCTCCTGTTTTTCTCCCCCTGGGCCATTGGTATCAGAAGATGCAAGTTGGCTCATCTGAGATTTGGGGGGTTGTAAATTTGCAAAGATTTAAAAATCAATACCCAGAGTCCTCTGAGCACAAGAACAGTTACTGAGGAGTTCTTAAGAGACAAAACCATCACAGCTCACTGCAGTAAAGGTTACGACAAGCCTCAGTAAGGCAGCAGATCACAGATGCAAAAGCCTGTACGCTACAGAAACCACTCCTCCTTCAGGCTCCAAGAGAACAAGTTCGTTTCATGAAAGCCATGGGATGCCTTGGAAGACTCTCTCAATAGTCAGCACTTAAGCAAGGACAATAAACTGGACTCTCAAGGAGGAGGGGCAAGAGCTGCACCAGGCAAGCCTCAGGTTTGTAACAGCAGCCTTGCTAGTCAGGTCTGAGCAGTCCTACCCAACCTCTGCCCAGGATCAGAGACACAGATAAACAAACACACACACCAAAAAAAATAATCAAAGGACAATCTTTAAATACATTTTAGTACATCAGAATAGAAGCTTGGAGGAAGTAGCTTGAGCTGCTCCACAATCTGTTCTGTGGGAGTGACAGTGGAGACAGAAAAGAGAGGAGGGGGGCAAATGGGATAGGGACGGAGAGGAGGTGCAGAGCATTATGCACTTTGCTGGAAGCATCAGCATTCCAGTGCACAGCTGGAGAGAAGCACATGCACAGCATTTCAGGCCAGGACTGATAGAGGCTGTCAGTGCTTAGGGCATCATCTCACAAACCTCTAACGTGATTTATACCACGATGGTGCTCAGAGATGCCTCTCAATTACCATTACATTATATCAGCACTGACTCCTCAAAACCACAAGCTACAAGTGGGGGGAAAAAGAAGAGTCATTATCTTAAGACAGGCATTATGCCTATCTTAAGACCTTTGAACTTTAGGTAGAATTAAGTCATCATATGACATATGACACTAGGAAAACAAACACTACTCATGAAGAAGAGTGTTTTTATTTGAGCACTTCAGCTGCCTGAAGAAGTGTTATTTCCAACAAGCAGAACTCCAATGGGTCTGGCACTTGCGGTACTGCAAAGATTCTTGCTGAGTATGTTGATTTAAAAAAAAAAAAAAAAAGAAAAACAAAACCAGGGAAGAGGTAGAACGGTTGTAAAACGTACCCTAAGCCTGCAGCACAAAGCACCTGGGGTTTCCATGGTCTCTCCTGGAGACTGTGTCATCCAGTGTGGAGCATATCTACCCACAGTTTTGAAATTCAAGCCTCTCCCAGAGGAGATGGTGGTGGCTTCTGATGTCCCTTCCCACTCGCCTTTAAAAAGCTGCTCAAAATTCCAGTGCTCCCTGCTGGAGTATCCAGTTTGCTGCCAGCCCTTTACTCACAGACAAGTGTTTCACTGACAACAGCTACAGATCCTTCTGGCAAGCAGAAAGAGAACATCTCCGATACGCCAGGTACTTGGTTACAAATTGAAATCAAAATCAAAGGGACACCAAAGTGACAGGAGTTTCCCAGAGGAAGGATGCCCCTAGGCTCCTAAGTCTCCTCTCCACAACAGAAATAGCATCAACAGCAAGGACGCCAAGCCTGACTCCCCGGCAGAACTCTGAGCTCTGTAACAAGGGTGAGCGCTCGTCTGCAGGCATCCTAAGCTCCCAGTAAATGCACAAAGCAGGAGGACAGCAGCACCCTGAGCTTCCTCAGCGCCAGCCAGCAGCACGTTTCTCTCTGCGCACGGCAGTCTCAGTCTCCCACTTCAGCCTGTGTCTGTGACTCCCATTTGGCACAGTAAATATCCATCAGGAAAACCTGTGCAGAGCCCACCAGTTCGTCCCACGCGCGCAGCCAGCTGTGGGACACTCCCAGCTGTTCCCCTGCTCCAGGCCACCTCTGTGCAGCTCCACAAAGCAAAACTCATTCTCCGTCCAAACCACCATCGGCTCCAGCTCGAACACATCTCCCCCGAGCAGAGTGCTCAGCACTCAGGCAAAGCAAAGAGGTGTCTCTCACTGCAGAGCATGAGCTCAGTGCAGTGACATAGGAACACCCAGATTATTTGGGTTCTGCAGAAGGAAGGACAGGGACACAGGCAGTGCTGAGCAGGAAGGAAGGAAGATGAACAGCAACACAGTCATTCCAAGCAGGATTTGAAGCCAGTACCAAGCTAAGGATAACTGGTTAGATACCATTTGTAGAAAGAGAGGTTTTGCTCATTAAAGAGCAGGGCAAATGCCCAAAAAGTTAAGAATTACTAGATCCTGATGAAGATTTTCATTCCTGCAGTTCTGTACCTTCCACCCCAGGCTCTTACCAAATAACTGTACCAATCCCCACCACCTCTTCCTCAGCCCCAACTGCATAATCAAACAAATGAAAGGTTTTTTCTGTCTTGCAACCTGCTAACAAGGGAACTGCTGCAGTTCAGTTCCAGGTGAGGAACAGGTTGGCTATTCAGGTCACTAAAAGCTGCAGAGGCAGAAAGTCACACACCTCACAAATTCACTCTCTAAGCCAGCAGAAAGGGAGGTCTGTGAAACAAAAACGCTCAGGGTGTTGCTACTACAGTCAGGAAAACCAGAAATGGAAGGAGACCTTAGTTTACTCCCAGGGCAGTTTTTTTCTCCTCCATTTGAGCAAGCACATGCTGCTTAATAAAGCATTTAGTGAGGAACAGCAAAACCCCTTATTGTGCTTTACGTGGAAAAGGGCTGTTATATCTTGATCCTGTTCCTATCTCACTCCATTCCTACCAAAGCTTCCCACGTCTCAAAGTGCTTCCTCCAGAAGAATTCTTACACCCAGAGGAGAAATACTTTTCATTTTAATGGAAGTGTCTGGAGGTGCACAGAACGGGAAGAGGAAGGGGAAGAGCAAAGCATCCTGCTCTTTGTGCTCCCCAGATGGGCACGGGCTGACCAGATGTGAACAGAGACATGATCTTCTTCTGTTCTTTGTATCGTTTGAGAGCACTTCCCCTCCAGGAGGAAAAGAAAAGCAGGCAGATAATCCTTTACAGGGGCACCGTGCTTCACTCTGGCTTGCTTGCCCAGCCTGAACCTTTCTTGCCCTGGGGTGAAACGCAAGGAAGGGCTGCCACCAACCTGACCTGGTGGGGAGCCAAGGGCACCTATTAGTCCACGCAGCTTCTCATGGTGCTTTTTGCCCCTTTTTCTGCCCAATTACCTGTGTGGCAGTTCCAGCATCCTCCTGATCAGTACTGTGCCGCTCCACGGGGTTGTTCAGTGCAGGCCTGATGCTGTCTGCACGCTGAAATGCAAACATCATGGCTTTCATACAGTGTGTGAAACGGCAAACAAAACCAAGCCCTTTGAACACATTCAAACTTTGCCCTCTGCAGCGTCAGGCGCTGTGTTCAATTTAGAAACAGACAAGTTAGCAGTAAACAGAATGCTCTGTGTTGAAAGAGAATTCTCTCTGCTTCCCCACAGGCAGACTCGAGATAACAGGACTATCTGATGTGCCCAGAACCAGAATTCAATATTCTTATTAACAGAAACATTGTCCCCAGACTGCTTTACTGAAATCTGCTAGCACTAATTAAGAACGAGGCATCATTTTGCCGACTACTTTCTTTGCAGAAAACCTTCCTAAGTGGTACAATTCAATTATCTGTCAGCAGAGAAATCAACTGGAAATGTTCTAAAGGCTCTGCACAGGAGAGACCAGGAAGAGCAAATATTTGTCTCTAGCCTAGCTAGGACATTTTGAATATATTTTTGGCACATGACTGAATACACTGCATTTACAGAGATTTAAAAACAAAGGGAAAAAGAAATCCTGGATTCATGACACCAGTTCTTCACCTTACATCATTCCCCTCCCTCACCACCAAGAGGCTCGGTGCTGTGGTAAGTAAGAAAGTCATTTTAAGTGCACAGTCTGCTGAGTTACCTGGGTAGGGAAAGGCACCTGGATGCGCCCTTCTAGGATGTTGTCAGTGGTGATCTCTACAGACCGAGTTAACTGCAGGTCCTGCAGAACTAAGTGATAAGGAACCTGAGGGAACATCTCCTGGATCTGATGGGCCTGCAGAAAGCAAGGTTTACACAGTCAACATCAACAGTAGATAAAAGCTGATAAATACGTCAAAAGAAAGAGATTAAAAATGTTATCATCTCAAAAATGCGGCTCATGATGTGCTAACCCACACACAGGAACCTTTTTTTATGACAGCCTTTCTAATAAAGATCTGTATAACACTCACGAGTGACTGAAAGTTAAAACAACACTGGAAAGAATTTTTTCTTTGTGCCACACAGGTTCTAAAATGGTACTGGTAAGGACAAGTGGAATAAGTCTTAATAACCCACTCTCTCCAGCCACTCTGCCTACAAACCAGTTTAATAGTATCTGAAGCTCAAGTAAATTAAACCAAGTTGTCAGGAAACTGTTATTGAATTTCAAGTCAGTTAAATAATATCCAAATTAAATAGATAACAGGGCAGACAAACAATATG
The DNA here is from genome assembly GCA_035584735.1 of Pseudotriccus pelzelni. Lineage (NCBI taxonomy): Eukaryota > Metazoa > Chordata > Aves > Passeriformes > Tyrannidae > Pseudotriccus > Pseudotriccus pelzelni. Next base: position 12,538,207 of record JAWMRA010000020.1, read on the forward strand.
CTTTTAGAGTCCAACAGCCAGATTTCATTAAGTATTAAAATCTCTATTTTCACTAATGCCCAAAGTCACGTGAGACAGGGAGAAATGAGAACAACAACACGAAAAGAAGGGTGGAAGGATTTTTGAGAGCAAAGCAAAAACTATGCATCAGCTGACAGTGAGTTCCACCATGAGCAACTACTGCAAGCCTAACTCTCCACTGTACTAACCTGCGGCCAAAACAGTTGATTTAGCATTTCAGCCTCTGGCCTTCCCCTCAAAATACTTCCCTAGATTTTTGTTCAGAAACACAAAGGAGAATTTCCCTTATTTTCTATTAAAAATGTATAATGCTTTAATAATTTGCTAACCTGAGCCTTTTCATTAAAGCAGTCATTTTAATGTAAGCTGTCGCTGTACTTCTCATAACACACAATCCCAAGAAATCATTACTCATCCTTAACAAAAGCCCATTTGTGCCACTGTGTCCAGAAAAACCAAACTGACCTCAGATGGAGAGTTCCTGCATATTTAACTAATAAGCCACCTGTCAACACCTTAATACTCCCTGCCTGCCCTGCCTCAAACTCCCTAAAAGTCATGGCCTTACCCTGTTGAGGCTTAAACAGCAGTGAAGGCTACGGGAGAGGCCTCATACTCAGACAATTCCAGCCCTGCCATGAGGCACCTCACTGAACATTTCTCAGCATGCTCTAGCACACAGCTACAGCCTGAAGAACTCCAAGGAAACAGCACTGCTCAAAGGAAATGAAGTAACTGTGCTTCAGGAGGCCACATCCTTCTCTTTCTGGGCTACATCGGTGTTTATGGATGAATTTAACAGACCTGGGATTTCATCCTCTGCACTTCTATCATCACCATGAATCAGCGAGAGCTGAGGGTGCTGGAGAGCCCCACCTCACACTGACAAGACGCTCAGAGAAACAGCTGGCTGGGAGCTTAGTGCTATTAAAGATTAGGAAAAAAATGAGTTGGGTCAGTTACTACGTAACTAATAGCTAAATTCTCTGGTTACAGACTCACACCTTTTGGAACTGCAAGTTATAAGCGAAGTGCTGAGAAGGAGTTAAAGAAGTTGCACTAAGCAAGCTGAAAAAAAGTCTGCCTAACTATATAGGAAGTACATGTCACTTTTCTCCCTCATTCACCCACCTCCAGACCTGTTCTTTTATGCTGCCACATCTGAACCCCAGTGTAGCCCTAACTTCACTAAAATAAAGCTTCTCTCAGAAAAACAGCTTTCCTGTAGTGTCTAACCCCTGTTTTGACTTCCTTCCCCTTCGTTCTCTATCTCCACGTCACCCTGTCCCCAAAACAACAAACAGGAAGGTTGAGGTGCAAGCTATTAAAGCAGTCTTACCATAACATTGAGCTGGGAGTTGCTGGCCTGTGCAATTCCAAGGATGTTTGTGGTGTGCATCACTTCCACGGAAAAACTGGGCAGCCAGCTGGCAATTCGGGAGCCTGAGGTAAGAGATCCCCAAGAAAGTCAAAAAAGAACATGAAACTCTCAGCGGGTGAAGTCCTGCGTGTATTTAACATAACTCTTCATATTCGACAAGGTACACACAGGGAGTTCTGCAGTCCAGCCCATCCCTAAGGTCTCCCAAACATGGGAGATGGTTGGAGTAAACCAGTGACTGCCAATACTCTCCTCAAACAACTGTCACATTGGTTTAACAATCTGAGGGCTGGAAGAGTACCAAGAAAAGACATCCTTGTTTTCTTCTTTAAATGTTCCCATTACAGTGAAAATTAAAATAATCCAGAGTCAAATTCAGTTCTGGAATACATGAATAACCCCAGCAAATTTACTAAAAACAGGACACCTTCTAAACAATCTGAATCTCGTCCCAAAATGGGTCATCACTGAGCAAATATTACTTCAAAGGGACACAGAGTAACTGAACAAAGTGACTGCTGCAGTTGTGTGCTTCACTCAACAGAGCAGGGCACACGGCTCCCTCCTCCTCCTGCACTGCCAGTCACATAAACACAGCCTTTGCTCTGTGCCACTTCTCCTTCTATCTCCATGGTAATCCTGCAGGTCTCCAAGCCACGGCAGAGCACTGGGGAGGACAGTCATCAAAAATCCGGTGTTATTCGAAATATGAATGTCCTTTGGAGACCCTAAGGCACCCAAAAAAGCGGAAGCCAGGCAGAAGTATCAGCCAGTTTCAGTGTGCCTAGAAATGTCTGCCCCTTCTCTGCCCATTATTCTCCTCCCACAATCTCCAAAGGTTGTGAAACGAGCAGAGACTAAGAACAGGTCACTGTGTGAGTTTGCAGCATCTCAGCTACCTCATGGGAGCTCCAGGAGGGCAGAGCCCAAAACTGAGTATTTGCAGTCCTGCAACCTACTGAGAAACCAGGCTGCCATCAAAACCTGGGGAACGGTGCAACACAAGCACACGCTGACACCAACACTAGAACAAACCTGCAAGACAAGCAAGGGAAACTGTCTTCTTCAAAACAAGTTGTCTGCATACACTGAACTTATCATGGGCTGAAATCACATCTGCTTTGTGAGTACTTAAAACAGACCACTAAAAAAACCAGACATGTAGAACTGTTGCAGTTATACGATTGCTTCCAAGACTAACCTTCTGCACCTAACCAAGCACCGCAAGTGTCTTGTTAATCAAGTGGCAAAAGGACTTCTGACAACCACACATTAGCTAGGGGACAGGGGAAAGACCAGCTTTTAGACTGCACCCCAGAAGGGCTTTTTTCCCCCTCTCTGTCACTGATTAACCACCACATGGCAACAAAAAAAGACACATGAATTTCCCATTCTGCTTGTCAACATGGCACACAATGAATAAATGCCAGTATTGAAGATGTTAACTACAACAAATGCTGAAAAAGGGAGGACTTGGACTAAATCTTCTACGAAATCTCCAGAGCTCTGGACAACCTCAGAGACACATATATGAGCTCTTGAAAAGAGCTGCAAGAAACACACAGGCATTGGACAAACACAAGCAGAGCGTGGTTTGCGTTTCAAGTGAAGCAGGTGCAGAATTCCCTTGCACAGAAGGCTGCTCCTTTTGTTCCTTTGGGGAAAGCAGAGGATGTCAAAGGTGCTCAGCTCACCATCGAAGTGGAAGAAGTGATTGTGCTGGTTCAGGCGTGGTCTGCCTTCCGCCGCTGCCACGGGGACCAGGTTCTCATCCAGATTTTCCCTTTGGTGATCCTCCCTCACGTGATGGCTGTCGGTGATATTAAGAGACATTCTGCAGGTGGGGCAAGATGTATCTTGTTCCAGCCAGGACCGCAGGCACGAGCTGACGGGAAAACAGGAATATTACGGTGAGCTTGCAGCGTTTTTCCAAGACACCACTGTCACGAGTACTTCAAGCAGCTGTGGCACGTTGCGTACACAACATCCACACATGGACTGCTCAGAGATACCCTCGATGACTCTGGCATAGGTTTCTTATTTCTTTCAGCTGAAAATACTCAGGTGTTCACTTTTTATAAAAACGCATGCAGATTTATCGCAAACTTCAAACACTCTCCAAGGTTGTTGTCCCTCTAGCTCAGAACAAGCCAGTTTTGTCCAGAAGGCAAAACAGAGCATTGCTCTTTTGAAAGTGACTGCTTCTTAAAAGAAAGAAAAAAGGATAGAGCTTCTACAGAACCCAAAAGATTCAGACACCTACTCCCATTAAATTTCTTTTATATTTAGGCACAGGGTTGATCTCAGCAATGTGAATCTTCCCTGCCACCTTCTCTTCCACTCCAAATAAATGATGAAAAAAAAAATCCCACATGACTGAGAATGGACATGATGTTCAGCCTGTTGGCAAAATCATCAGGCTTTTATGAGAAGAGAAACCGCTCTCAGGTTGTAAATAGGGTTATTAGTTACATCTGGTTTTATATGCAAGCATAAGTCATCCACTATAATGTGTTCCCTCCCTGAAAGCACCAAGGAGTGTAACTTGCTTCAGAAAATACTGCTTCAGAGCTGTGACTGCTTCAGAAAAACAATACAAAAGGATCCTTTTAAATACAGAAAAAATGACTTTCTGAAGAGAAGACCCTGGGCTTCTCAAGTGCTCAGCAGGTGATTAAATATTCACATGATTCAGTAGCACTGGGAGAGGAGTTTCTGCTACTGCGGCACATTATCTCATTAGAGACTTCTTGGAACACAGATAAATATTTATGGCAAGGTTTGTCATAAATGACAACAAATTAGCATGAAGATTACAACCTCTGGTTTGACAGTTACCAGAAAAGTAAAAAGCTATGTGCGAAAAGTAACACCACAGGGACAATTTAACTGACCGTGCACGTTCATCACACGGCACTTCAGAAACGCCGGATTCAATCCCTGCGTCTCCTTTCATTTTTAAGCACAAGCATGAAAGTGTAAGCACTGCTACAAAAGATCCAGGGAAACTCACATTTAGCTCAGCACACTGTCTCCACGAGCATCTGCTACAATTCACTACTGAACGAGTGTAAGAAACAGTATATAGAGAGATCCTTTGGCCAAGAGCTCCCCAGTTCCAACCACCAGGTGCTCAGGGACCACTTCAGCTGATCTGGTTAACCTCATTTACAGCCCTGATGGATTCATCCCCCCATGAAACCACAGATCCAGACCTGGCCTCCACAGCGGTCCCCTGGGGACTCACCACCGTGCAAGGATGCGCTATATAAAAATATTCCCCGTTTTCTCTTTAAAGCTGATACCTGAAAGGTCCTTAAGGATTTAACTCAAAGTTTTCTTCTTCACCCGAAAAATCAACACACCCTCACGGGTGAGAAGCCTACTGACTTGCCATTGAGAAGCTCCCCACTAGCCACCCGTTAGCTGGCAAGGTGCACGCTCTCAGTTTAGGTGGGGAAAAAAAAACGCAGCAGGTGAAACAACTCAAACACGACAATGACCGGCGTGAGCAGGACTTGCGTTTCGTCATTAGCAGCAGACCAAGAGTGGCCGGGCAGCCAATGCCCCCAGCTGTGCTGGTATATCCCACCGTACTTCGCAGCCACGCCACCTCTCCGGCCCCAGACACGTACTTGTGGAAGAGGTGTCCACACGGCAGTTTACGAGCGGACTGCATGGAGTCCCAGCAAATGGCACAGTCGTCGTTGTTCACTGCCAGCTCCTCTGGCGTGGCAACTGCAAACCTGCACGGAAGAAAAAGGAAGGGACGCAAGTAATGGCTACACCAGCCCAGCGTGGCCTCCCCTCTGGAGAATCCAGCCCTGAGAAAACTTTATCCTCCGTGTTAACTTTTCCTTGGAAGAGCTGTGCCAGCAGGTTTGCTGCTTTTTTTGGTAACTCAGGGGCACACTGCAAAGGAATGCACACAAACACACATCCCTCCCGCGCCTTTTGCAAGCACGTTTTTTTTGCACATCTCCTCATACATCCTAAGCGCAAAAAGCTTTGACTTAGTACCTTCCATGAGATAATTATATGATCATTAGGTTGAGATCCTCAAGTTATTTTAATTTTAATGGCCAGTCTTCGCGAACGAAGATCCGGGGAAGGTCTTTACACCTTCCAGCCTGCGCATTGGATTTTTTAGGT
>JAWMRA010000020.1:12543860-12593417 GCA_035584735.1 Pseudotriccus pelzelni
GCAGCGAGGTCCTTAGAACGTAGGTGGATTGCCTTACAGGGCTAACGAGCTCCACCTGCCCGGGAAGTATCCCTGGCCGGAATCGAACCCAGGCCTCAGCGGTGAAGGTCCTGCGATCTAACCACTAATCTGTATAGATTTGGCTTATGTCATTTTTCTAAATGAGTTTTAACAGCTGTACCCATTAAGATGTCTCCTTGGGATCATGAGCATTTACCGTCTGACTAATTTTGGCCTCATATTTTGCCACCCCCATTTGTCTTGGTTTGTTCTTCCTTTTCTTTTAAGCTACAGTGCCATGTAAGCAGTCACTACACAGTAGCCAAACACAGACAGTATAGAAATGAGTGTATAACATTTCCCAAGGCTGCTGGTCTGGAATACACCCGAAGAACAACCACACAAAGGCAGGGAGCTCAATGCCATTGGCAGCTTCAGAAGGAAGCTGGAATGTGGTTCTCCCAGCACAGTCAGAATGACCAAAACGCATCAAGTCGCTCGGACGAGAAGTCTGGGACACGTGCAACTCAAACAGCTTTGTGAGCAGCTCAAAGGGGTTTAGTGGCTGCATCTTTCTGAAGAGAAACGATGCATTGTGGATGAGCTTTATTATGCAGCTCTAAACCTGGTATCACAGTCATTAAACGACTATTCACAAAGAAAACTGCAGGAATTTCTAGACAAGCCAGCCTTCTCCATCTGGACTACAGCAGCAGGCATCAGAGTTAATCACACCCACGGAGGTCCAAAATGAAAACAGCACAGTGATGTACAGAAAAACACCTTGTTGCTCTTAAAATTTCTAAGGGCACGGCCAAATTCTGAAAACACTGGATCAGAGATGCTGGATCAGTAGTATTTGGCACAACACTAGGTTTCAGCAGGCCTCCCAATTTCCCCATATTGCCTCACTACAGGGGATGGACTAAGGTAATGCCAAGGTGCTCTCAGCTCCACCACAGGTACACAGCCTGTTCAGAGTTGGCTTCAGGTTTAATAAATACGTGGGGGCAGCTAGGCAAGTTTCAATTAATATTTTTATTTCATTTCAGGCAGTAACTGAATAGTACGGCCTAATGAAATTACGAGCATTTATTTCACAGCCAAAGCCAAGATCTGACGCCAAAAACAGGCAGAGCTCTGCGCAGCTTCTGTCACCCCACCAGGGTAGTATACAAGGGAATACAGGAGAAGAAATACTGGACAGGGGAGTTCCCTTGTTGCCAGTTAACACATTACCAGTAATACTGCCACTATAAAGCCTATCCTATGTATCTGCTAAAACCAGAAAGAGGGCCCCTGTAACAAATAAAATGGGTAAAAACACACTCCAGGTGTAAAGACTCAAGACTGCACCTCTCCAGCTCATACCACGCCATTGTGTGGCAAGGGGAAGTGAAAGAATCCCACCTTCTTCATCAGGATCCTCTGTCCTACATCTACATGAGGACTTGGGAGCGAGTCAGAGGCTCACCTCGCTTCCATGTTCCCCACCACGCGCAGGTAGTTCTTGTGCCGCCGGATCCTCCGCTGCACCTCATGGAACAGGTAGCGCAGCTGCATGAAGATCACCAGGCTCGCCATGGACAACCAGATATTGCCAAACAGCTGGGGAGGGGGGGGAAACACAGCAGCAGTGAGAAACAAACACCTGGGAAACAACAGGCTGCGTCAGCTCTTCAGAGAAAAAGAAATCGAGAAAGCAGCACTGAAGGATTTGTCGTCTCTGACTCCAGGTAGACTGACCCACGTGTTCACAGGTATTACTGCTCATCACCTCTTCAGATACAACTTTGGCAGCACAGCATTTATGGTGAGGATCAACTGTATTCAGTCCTGTCCAGCTTAGTATCCCCTGCTGCCAGTGAAAATAATTCAGCCTGATATTATTCAATAAAAAATCTAATTAAACACCTATTAAGCACAGTAGGTAATACTCCATAACAAAGTTATTTGTGATGACTCAAATTACGCAGCAGCAAAGAATACCAGAATCCCCCCCATTATATTTGCATTTCTATTTAAGTAACTTTTCTGTAATATGTGGTTTCTAAAATAGGTTAAGGGAAAAAATAAGCAAAATAAGTATACCAAATACCCTTTAAGTATTTCATACCAGCATATGAATGTGATGCATCAAGTCCAGGGAAAGCAAGGTTAGCTCCATGACAAAATCTGTGTAGTAGACGTAAGTGCCTTTGCCCTCCCATGTTCCTTCATGGTTGAGATCCCAGAGATGAACCACATATCTGCAAGAGCGGGGAAATGAACAGTAGCTCCTTTGTTAAACAGCATCTCTACAATTTAAACTATTTCACCCATTTTTCAAACAAGTTGTGGATACAGATTCTATGCCCATCTCATAGAATTCCACAATGATTTGGGTTGGAAGGGATCTTGAAACTCCTCTTGTTCCCAATTCCCTGCCACGGGCAGGGACACCTTCCACTAGACCAAGCTGCTCAAAGCCCCAGCTAGCCTGGACTTGAGCACCTCCAGGGATGGGACAGTCACAGCTTCTCTGGGCAACCTGTGCCAGGGCCTCACCAAACTCCTAATCTCTAATCTAACCCTGCCCTCTGTCAGCTTGAAGCCATTCCCCCTGCCCTATCATTCCATGCCCTTGTCCTAAGTCCCTCTCCAGCTCTCTTGGAGCCCCTTTGGGCACTGGAAGGGGCTCTGAAGTCTCCCCAGAGCCTTCTCTTCGCCAGGCTGAACAAGGCCAACTCTGCCAGCCTGTCTCCATGGCAGAGGTGCTCCAGCCCTCCGAGAACCTTTCTGGCCTCCTCTGGACTCGCTCCAACAGGTCCACACCCTTCTCATGTTGGGTCCCCAGAGCTGGAGGCAGCACTGCAGGTGGGGTGTCACGAGGGGAGCAGGGGGGCAGAATCCCTTCCCCTTGCCCTGCTGCCCACACAGCCGGGGGTGCACCCCAGCACACCGGTGAGCTTTCTGGGCTGCAAACACACGCCACTGGGTCACAACAAGCTTCTCACCCACCAGCACCCTCAAGTCTTTCTTCTCAGGGCTGCTCTCGATCTCCAAACACGCGTTTGCAATTCCACAGGGTCGTTACATACAGCTCTTACATCAACACGCCACGCACGCAGCCATCCTGTGAAACGTGAGCTACTCACCGTAAAATCACGTGAGCAGTTCTGACTGTCACAAGCAGAGACTGCAAAATGGGAAGGAAAAAAAACCACGCATGTTAACAATATCCCGGCAGGGACAGTGGTTCAGACGCAGGAGCTCGAGGGCTAAAACATAAAATGCATTTATTGCAGCTGAACAACTTCCTGTGAAGCAATGGTCACCACAGTGACTGTGTGCACAATGTACCTGTGACAACCATGAAGCTTATAAATAAATATGGGAGGAGTTGTTCCCAATCACACAACGCTGTTAGAGCAGCAACACTAGTGTTACTGCTGTGAAGGGTCACTTTTCCCCCACTACACAGGACATACTACCTTTTTCCATTCTTATCACGAAGGAAGTGCTGAGACCACAATCCCACCAACTATCTCTACTCATCCCACTTCTAAAAAAAACCACCTGAAATTGAATAGTATCAGGATTTGAGGATGACCATGGAAGAACTTTCAAATAATTTCCCTCCTTTGCCGAGATGTAAATGCTGCTAAAGTAACTTCTCTCTTTAATCCTCCTTACCTCTCTAGGCTAAGTACAGAGGGAAAACGCTGAGCGTATCAGAAAGAGTAAGATCAGGGGTGTAAAGACAAGTCACTAGAAAGAACTGTTTCCAGAACACCTAACCATGTTTCCCTGGGCTCTTACCATGCAAGAAACATGGCCCCATCGCCTCTCTCTAACCCATCAAGCCCACAGTGCTCTGTCCCTTCATTCTATCTTCAGTGGAAAAAAATGGGACAGGATAAACCCCCTCAGGGACTGCCCACACCACCTTGTAGCTCACAGGGGCCAACTGGCACTGAGATGGGGGAATTTACAATGAGCAACTGAAACCACTTCTGTAGAACTGGTCTGATGGCATGCCTTCAGCATAAGTCCTACAAACAGCGCAGAAGAACTACCAAACCCACTAACTTCCCAACATAGCAACAAACCAGTTGGTTTGAATAATTTTTTCCATCTGTAAAAAGCATTCTTTAAATCCTACTATGCATATTTAACCCTCTGTAAAACCCAACGTGTCTGCCAACTGTTTACTAGCTGGCTTTAAAATAAACGTTCCTGCGACTACTTAAACACCAGTGCAACCTTTCAGCGAAATAAACACTGGGCTAAGATATATCATCCAAACACCACAAAAGAAGGCAAGAAGGCAACTGCAAGTCACCTAGCCCAGTGCGCTGTTCTCACCACAAGCACCTCTCACAACAGAGTTAAATCAGCACACCAGCTGCTCCTGCAAGGCAGGCCACAAGACCCTCTTCTGCCTCCTGCGATCCTGCACGAGGGCACCAGGAAGAGACGCCGTGGGGCTGACACGATGTTTTGTGACTGCACAGAAACTTTGGGCAGACCACGGAGCAACGTAAACACGTCCCAATCCTAACCCTGTAAGTGGTGAAACACAATGACTACCTGAGCTGCTGGATGGATATGCCATTGAGCACAAACAGATGCCAGCACCTGTGGCATGAAATCTCCACTGTGGAAGACACCTGTAGGTAAAAATCTGAAGGGTCTGGTCTTTGTAATTTTTAAGATGTTAATGTTGCCAAGACATGATTGGTAGTGGTCAGTGCTGAGGCAGCAGAAGCATCAGGATTGAAAGGACAAGCCAGGGCAGATTTGGTGAAGGCACTGGCCTCTGGTTCCTCTGCCGGTTCCAGAAATGCATTCCAGCATTCCAACACGACGAGGACTTTGCAGAAAGTACAACACTGCATCACAAACCACACAGCTCTGTGATCCGAGGTTCCAAGTGCACAGCAGGCCAGTTTCAGTCCCAACACCTGAAGAGCTCTTGCTCTGCCCGAAGTGAACAGTTTATCCCCCGGGGTTCCCTGTGACACCGGCAGGTGCTAATCACGCACATCAGGCTGCAGACACTCAAACCCAAGGAGAACGGGTGTGGAGTGAGAAGCTACACAGGAAAATACACTGTTATCCATAAGCTGCAACCCTAAGACTTGAATATCACTGTCATCAGACAGCCTTAACTGAGATGTATCAAACAGGAGCACAGGATGGCTGCTGTAGGAATGGAGTAATTCTTTCTTACAATAAGTAAGGTGCAAAGACAGACTGACTGGACATTGCTTGCTATCCTATAATTCTCAAACACTGTGTATTAAGGCAAAAAGTGATAAATGTTTACTTAAAAATACAGGCAGTCCTTATTCAACTTTCTCTGGGCATTTGCACAGTCCACATCCACCCTTTGCAGCAAAGAAAATGCTGACGAACAACAGAGAACAAGGGGAAGTCTACCTAAAGCACAAGAAAAACATCTATACTGCTTTAGTGAAAACCCTGAGGCAAAAAAGCTAAATTGATGTTTGCGGAGTCAGAAAAGAGATTAATAGCTTAATGCAACTTAATGTAATTCATTCACACTAATGGAATACACTTGGCACGGTCCCTCTGGAGCAGCATCACACGAGCCACCACCAGGAAAACGTTTCAGTGGGCAAGATTTAATGCTTTTTGCTGAGAGCTTCAGGGTTGCCATGAGTGTCACTGCCAGTACCTGTACAGAAAGAAACCTAAAATGTATTATTCCACTGAGTGCTGGGTATTAAAATCAAGGAAACCACTCATGGTCACCAAATCCATATAGGGAATATTTAAAACATTCAAAAAAGGGCAAGATATCAGACAATTTCTTATGAGGAAAGATTAAACAGACTAGAATTCTTTTGCTTAGAAAGCCAGGAGGGGAACAGGAGAAAGGACGATAAAATCACAAATAGTGTTAAGAAGAGTAAACAGGGAACAATTCTTTGCAGATTTTCACCACAGATGTATTAGATGATAGCTAGGGGACATTATTCCCTGCCCATGGCAACAGGCTTGGAAATAGATGATCCTGAAGGTCCCTTCCAGCCCAAACCATTCTGTGATTATCAGACAGAAGATTCAGAACTAAAAGAGCTCTTTTGTGTACACAAAACCAAGCAAACATGGAACTTGTTGCCTTTGGATATTACAGAGGGTGAACGAGCGCAAAAAACGATCAGACAACTTTTCAGGTTACATCTGGGACTATCAAACTCAATGGGTTTGTGCAGCTCTCAGCTCAGGAACTCAGCTCAAACAGCAGCGGTCGCAAGCAGGGCTAGGAGACCCATTCCTCCACATTTCCCCCAGAGTTCCTCAGTGCCCACTGGCAGCACTGCAGGATTCATGGCTTGGCTGGCCCCCTGCACTGACACTGACTGAGCCACTCCTGCATTAGGCAGCAGACAGAACAGCTCCCACTGCCAGGAACAGCTGGGCCCCATCCTGCTACCCAAAACACTTCACTAGCACGCGGTGCAGAGCTAAGGAGGCAACACTCAGGCACCAGAACACTCCCTGATAAACCCACCCCGTGCTGGGGAGAGGCTGATACATCCTTCTGCCAAGCCTAGATAAGAGACACCACACCAACAAGACCCCACCTACGACAGACACCCGCAAATCTTCAACACTCTTCCTCTGTGCAGTTACAAATCTGGTCTTGCACATTCTCGTATTCAGGGTGAAATGAAGTGACATATTAAATAACTGAACTGTGCTGTGATCAGCATCATGTTCTCCTACTGTCAGCAAATCGCTTTCTTTCCTCCTCCCTAACTCCAAGTATGAATTCAAATTAGGAGAAGAAAAATAAATCGTACATTCTACTTGTTATCTGAACTAAGGATGTGCTAACACAACATACTTGCAATTATACTGGATTCATCTCCTTTGTTTAAGATTATCACTTCCTCAGGCAGGGTGCAACAACCCACCACAACACCAAACCCATACTAATGTTCAATCCACAAACAGATTGATGTTTACTCCACAGTGCAAATGGGTTCAGGACGGCTCAAACATGCTTGTTCATCTCAGCTGAGACACAACTCGTTACACAAACAGAAGCAAATCCCAAGTGTGTGCCTTAAAGATTCTCATTCCTTTTGGGGAGAAATGAAATAGAAAATACAGCCTCAGAGAAAGAGGCTGAAGTGCACATTACACTTTCCTACACACTCTCTCCCTCTCGCTGGTGCCATTTCAATGAACGGTTCCCTGCAATGCTCACGAAGCACAACCATTATTTTTTCATAAGCTGTCATTTGATTTCAGCATCATCTTGCAGGTTTACCCTCTGATTCTCTTTTTCAGACAAAGATTTTTTTCAGGCTTGAAGGCTAAAGAGAGAAAGTACACCGATCTGGCAACTGCTGCAAAACAGGGGAGGGCTTGTTTGTGTCTTCAAAGTTTCTTCCTTACGGGAAGTAAAAGCAAATCCACCGTGTCCCAGGATAGCCCTGAGTGAGGGGTGAAAGGCAAAGCAGAAACCACAACACGTATGCGGGAAGTCTCACCTCTGCTGCCATGAAAGCCAGCGTGTGCATGCCGTGGGTGTAGCCAACAACTCCACAGACGACTGCTAATCCACAGCAGGACAGGAGCATGGCTATGAGCAGGGCCAGCACTCTGATGTGGCTGCTCATGGGTGTGGTAGGAGAAAAGGAAAGCTGCAACGCAAATAAATACAGGACAGGTTTAAAGGAGTACTTCTTTCACCCTGCCTTCTGCAGTCACCTCACCAAACAAGTCCTCATTTAGGAAAATATTTTGCTTTCTAGAATAAAACCAATTTCGCAACCTCGACCATGTAATTCAGTAACAAATGATGCAGAATAAAGTTAAACCCACACACCAACCCAAAGTCTCATTCAGCTGTCATTTACATTCACCAGAATTTTAAACAATCATTTACAATTTCATTTACAGTTCTTATGATTATTTGATTTAATGTTTGAATCACCTGTGCAAGCAAACCACAGGCACAGTAGGTTCTGCATGAAATCCACAGCATCTGCTTAGGGTGAACACGCATTTTTAGAAGGACACCTACCCTAATATACAGCCTTTGAACAAAGTTCTGCCAATTTGTCACCTAACAGCTGATCTGAACTTGCCCAGCTTGACCATCCATCCCCTAGTTCTTCCAGTGTCATTCTCCCCTGGAAGAAAGGGACATCTCCCTCCAAAACATTTAAACTGCAGCTAGAGACTGCTGGGCAGACCCTAATGAAAAACAGTTGTTTCATTCTATAGCATGCAAAGCATATTAAACCTCTAAACTACCCTAACAGTAGGCTACAGCTAGGCTCTCTAAATCAAGGGGCCAAAGATTTAGTTGGTCCACTCCTTTCCTTTCAGGGCAGGATAGGGCAGAACAGGACAAGGAAAGAAGCAGTTGTCTAAAGCTTCATCCTGCTCTGACTTACGGAGTTGACTCCCATGCTTTGTTTTTAAATGGGTTCTTTCTTATTTCTTTGTATCTGGTTCAGGTCCACATGGCCCTGCCTTTGCAAGGCAGATCACACAAGTGTCATTTGTTCAAGCAAAAAATTACGATACATGCTTTGAATGCAACAGGAATATAATAAGGGTTTCTTTCTCACGTGACCTTTATTCTTTCACAGCTTTCTGAACAGCACTGAAAATACCAGATGACTGCCATCTCAATTTTCCTAACCCCAGCCAACCTAGTTGCAAGTTTAGTGCTTAGCTACCTACAAATTAACAGGCCTTGCTGGACATTAATTTAAAGAAACCTGGAAAGCACAGAGCTAACAAAAAAATTCACAGATTCAATTTAGGTCAAACTTCTATTCCAGGAGAGAGGAGCCTAGGAAAATGCATGCCCATTACAGATGCTTGAAGGCCAAGATTTACTGTGCAAATTTCAATTCCTTCTTCCTTGCACAGCCTTCAATTTCTGCATCTCTACTAAATTTCTTCTTGGTATTATTAACAGCAAGTGGCAGGCAGCTTAAGGAGAAAGTTGCACTGTATATTGTAAAGACACCAGAGGTCAAAATTCAGTAGGTGTGAGTGTGAAACCTGAGCCCAGAACTGCAGAAACAGAGTCCTTAGGCCCATCCTAAAGGGCACCAACCTAAGGGATGTTCTGTTGTCAAGATATCTTCACTAAGGAGAGCTATAAAGACATCTCGTGCAGTTATGTAACAGTAATTACAGGGCACCGTATAAAGAGCAATTTATCAAAGAAAATAAGTATCTTCAGCTCCATTTGTCTCCTGGGAAAACTGAAGGAGTAAGATTGACACTGCACTTGAAAGCAAGTGTTTGAAGTTACTGGAGGTGCACGTACTCAGCGCCACAGGGGAGGGAAAGGTCTAAATGATCTGTTTGTAACCAATCCTGAGCCAGTGCCCGAACCACAAACGGAATCTGCACGTCCCAAAAGACAGCCCCGAATCAAAACTTACATATTCAAAGCGATCCTTGCAGAGCTGAACCATCAGATGGAGAAACACAAGTCCAGAGAACCAGAGGCACCACATCACCACTTCTTCCACTGTCTGAACATTCAGCACGCCAAAAATGAAGATGAACTTGTAGAAAATGAAATTCCAGAATTTATCCTTGAGGTGCTGTAATGGAATACACTTGGTTACTGCAGTGAAACCACTGACAATCCACGCACAATGGGAAGGAGGGGAAAAGAGAAAGGGAAAAAGAGACCAAGGTAGAAATGCAACTATACATTAGCATACATGCCTTGAATGGTATTTGTTACCTTTACTGAATTAAAAAAATATTAGCAGTCCTTAGTATCTGGATACTTTTGTACCATGGCACCAGGAGTGTGCTACACAGTTTCCAGCCATCCTTCTGAAACAGTGCTCAGCACAAACCGAGTCTGGCCTCAGTTTGACTCTCCACACCCAAGCCACACAGCTGCCAGGCTGCAGCACAAAGTCCTCTTTGCTACAAGAAGTGCCACAGTTAGTTACTCAAGATGCCCAAACCACCTAGCACCTTGCTTCCAAAAACCTGCCCAAAAGCACGGATGATTAAGAAATGACAGAGTCTGTCCTTAAGAATCACAATGCCTACAGTGGAGAGTGAGAGGCATGAGCAGTGAAAAAAAATGATTCCCACGCATATGCAGCATGAAAGGAACAATTTGATGCTCTCAAGCAGCAGACAGCAAGTCAGCTTGGTAGGGATTAAAAAAATTTATGAAACAAAATGTTTTGTTAAAGAACACAATGAAATCACCAGGAGTTCAGTTGACAGGCCCAGAATTCCTTCGTGCTGCTGCTGTTTTGGGCTCGCCAATATTAACGACCATCTTTCCTTTGCATGGGAACTGAAGCATATTCCCACCGTCCAAACACAAATGGACCCACACTGCCACTGCTTTTCACTTCAGTTTTCAACAGCGTAGAGAACATCCTGGGAACTATCTCTGGTTAAAATTCCACATTCTTACAGTTAACATGGGCTAGAAAGAAAACGTGACTCAGTGCAGTCTGATAGTGCTTTGGCTTTAACACGCCACTCAGAGACTCTACGGGGTGTGAATTACAAACACAATAGGCTTTGAGAGATCCACGGTTATTAATGAGGCCTGATGTGCCTCAGTCCTGCATGTCAAAAATCATCACGGCCTGATTCCTCCTAAAGAACTGCATTTATAAACTTCTTTTTAACATGTGACCACACTTCAAACCACTGCTGCTGCATTTACACAGAGCAACTTACGCACCTGCCTTTTTTTTTTAAATATATGGATACTATTCAAACTCCTGCTGCTGCTTTTAGCTTCTGCAGGATCCTGTCTTTAAAAGCCCTGGGCTTTCATGGTTCCTTTGCTGCACTTTTAAAAACATTCTCACTTAGCCCAAGAGCAGGACTAAACAGCCTTGGTTTTCAGCCCTGCTCACCTCCTTTCTCTGCAAAGTTTCACTTCTTGGTTTTTTCCCTATCCCTCCTCAATCTGAGGGCTGATAAACCACGCACTCAGTGTATGAGGGTGGGCAGCACCTCTCCAGCAGTCCAGGCACCGAGAGGAGGGAACTCAGACTGCCAGTCTGAGTTTGCCGACAAAAAGCAACAGAGAAATGCTGCCAGGTGCAGCCTGGGTAGAGGAGAACCTGTTACAAGCGTTTTGAAGTGAGCTAAGAAATCTGACAAAGTTCGTTAAGGAAACGGGATGTTCAAGCTGACCACAGGTTTATGAAATACAATAGGAAAAGTTCCCTTAGAAATAAACTGGCAGCTTGTGGCTGTGGAAATCCTAGCAAACCAAATGGTTAGATTTATGTTGTTCTAAAATTTACTTTTCTTGTGCACTTTCAGCAATTCCATAGAGAAAAGCACACCAGCTGTCACGTTTCACAGTTCCCCAGAGTACAACATCCCAGACACCGTGCTGCTGTCTCACCTGCCTCTCGCTGACACGAAGGGGACCAAACACCATACACTGGATTACCTTAGCAACCAGCATCAGAAAACAGCAGGCAGTGTTCACCAGCACCTGGGAAGAAATAATGCAGTCAGTGACTAATACTTTTGCCCTATTTAGAAGGAGGGAGAGAGAGAAGGGGAATGAACAAGTCTAACAAACCTGCCATTGTTCACAGAACGGTATAAGTTGCCTTTTTTTTTTTTTTTTTGGTGAAATTTAAACCTGGCCTCTCCCAAGACCCATGTAGCAACTGATAAGTCACTTAACTTATTTTTTATCTAGGAAAACTAACACAGTCGGTTTCGGTTTGACTCAGCAGCACAGCCAACAAACTGAGCTACCTCGTCACAATAAATTATTTTATACAGATCAGCAAATTTCAGCATGAAGGAACACGGGGACGGAACTCAGAGATCACCAAGATGCTCATTTTGTTTAACATATGGCAGGTGAGAAAACTCCACTTCGAATATGTTGTGACAGTAACGAGACTCAGAGGCTGCCTCAAAACATGCTGAGTAGCACACACCCCTTCAGTAAGGGCACTGCTTAAAGGCTTCTTGGGAAAACTGCTTTAAAGCTAAGCAGCAAGGAGCAGAACACTTGGGCCTGGGAGAACTGCTTCTCACATTTGAGGAAGACACGTGTAATGAACTTCTGACCTGTGCAGGACACTAAAAAGGTGAGAAGGGGCCTCAACCTGTCATTTCTACAGGACATACAATAAACTTTTCCAGGACTCTTAATTTAAGGTCCTGAGACCGGGTTTCAACAAAAACAAATGTGTTTGTTGTATTAAAAAAACAGCACTTCAGTCAAGTAAGCATGTTGTGAAGCACATGTCCAACTGCTGCCACCTTTGACCGACAGACACACGGAAAGTTCATCAGCAACAGCTCAGCAAGGTTTCTGATATCCCCTGGTCGAGTCCTTATTGCAACTACAAATCAGCGAGCCAAGATTCATATACCGTTGCCAGGTTTGGGTTTAAAGAGATACAGAATTATTTATTTTTTTTCCTCAAATGATGAGAATGTTTCCTGTTGCCTGCACGACTTAAAATGTTATTTAATAAATAAATAAATAAATAAATAAATAAATAAAGGCAAGAAAAGCAAAAGGCTTGGGCTCGAACACCTGACGGCCCCCTTACTCAGGCTCCTGGCAGAGCAGGTCGGGCGGTGCTCGGCGAAGCCCAAGCGCAGCGCCCGCCCGGGACCCCCTCCCAACAACCCGGGGGCTTCACCCAACGCCGCGGCCGGGCCGAGCGGGGCCGCCCGGGGAGCAGCACGGACCCGGGGCCCGCCCGGGGAGCAGCACGGACCGGGGCCCGCCCGGGTATCGGCACGGACCCGGGGCCCGCCCGGGTATCGGCACGGACCGGGGCCCGCCCGGGTATCGGCACGGACCGGGGCCCGCCCGGGTATCGGCACGGACCGGGGGCCGAGCCCCGTCCCGGCCCCGCGAGCGGCGCCCGAACAATAACGGGCCCCGCGATCCCGCCCCGCCCGGCACAGGCCGCCCCGGCCCCGCCGCAGGCCGCGGAGGCCCCGCCGCCGCCCCGGGCTCACCCAGACGCAGAGGCTGTCGGACAGCAGGTAGTAGGCGACGTCCAGGGCCCGCGGGCCGGCGCAAGGCTGCGGCTCGGCCGGCGAGGTGGCGGCCGGGCCGGCGGGCGCCTGGCTGAGGGCGCGGTAGGCGCTGAGGCCGGCGCCCAGCAGCGCCAGGGCGCTGAGCGCCGTGTAGGTGCGGAGGCTGGGCCAGGGGAAGCGCTCCAGGAACAGCAGCGGCATCGCGGAGCCCCTCGCCGCCCGCCCCGGCCCCGGCCCCGCTCCCGCTCCCGGCCCCGCCGCCCCTCCCCGGGGCCGGGCGAGCCGCCCCCGCCGGAGAAGGGAGAGAAGAGCGGCCCCGAACCCTCCCGCCCCGGGCTCCGGGCGCCGCGTCCGCCCGGCACCCCCCGCGCTGAGTCACGGCCGGGGCGGCGCCTGCACCGGGCCGGCCCTGCCCGCACACCCCGCCCGCCGCCGGCACGGCCGCCCGAGGGGCCGCGGAGAGCCGCCGGAGCCCCGAGCCACCGCCGCGGAGACACCGCACGTGCCCCTTCCGCGGGCAGCCTGGACCAAGAATCGGTCTCTGCGACGACCGTGTGAGGGGTGCTGTTAAATGCCCGGGAGCAAAAGCGGCACTCTGCTCCTTGATCTTCTAGGAACTGACTTCCAAGCCTCCACCTGCCCTTCCTCGCTTCCAGGAGCAAGATGGTTCTGTTCTACAGTCCCCTGCTAGCTTTATTTCCCCCACCTGGCAGTGAAGAAACCATACCCTCTGCTCAGCAACTGCCTAGGCCTTCCACCCATAGGACCAAAGCAAACAGCCCTACCCACTACCTTTCCCAGCATTTGTCAGCGCACTTCCCGTATTGCACAGCTTCAATATGACCACGGCACGAAGCTGTCAGGATTGTTCTGTACATTGCTTACCAGTGCAGATGGCAGCACAGCCAAGCACTTTGGCAAGACTCAGTTCTCTTGGCAGCTGGCACTTCCCAACCCCGCCTTCACAAAAGAGGACAGTGCACAAGCAACAGCGCATCTTCTGATCAGAGGCAGAACATGGAAACAGATGTTTTAAAGACTCGTTAAGCAAAATTACGGAAGGCCAAAGGCATTGGGACATATCACATCCAACTGGAATTTATGTTTAGCCAAGCATGTAAAAACCCCAAAATTAGTAAGGCTGATTTTTATTACCTGCAAGAGACTGAAATATTGAGGAGAAAAAGCAGAAGCATGGATATCCCTTGCACGATGACACAGTACAGCTCGGCATAACATGGAACCACTTGCAAATGGCATTGGTAAAACATTTCAACACAACCCTAATTCCGTCCTGTAGCTAAGGAAAAAGATACAAAATTACCTTCGCTTTCCCTATTGTAACTGTATCTCAACCCAGTCCGACAGAAATTGTGGGGTTGCTACTGTCTTAAGGGGGCATAGAAGGAATATGTTGCATCTCCTCTAAGCCCTGTACAAACAGATCAATTTTGGTAACAGATAAAGGTGACAGTTGCCCTTAAGTTCTCAATACTACCTCAAAACAGTGGTTCTGTTCTCCAAGTTAAGACTTGAAATTATTATATTGTTTAAATTTCTCCCTGATTTTAATTCCCTGCTCGGGAGTAGAGCATCTGAATGGGTCCTGAATGGCTTAGCTCCTCCTCTGGTTTCCAAGAGCTTCTGTATTCCTGAAGTACTGAAAGTTTAAAATATGTCCCTAAGAGTAGGAGACAACTAAATAAAAATAAATAAAACACCCCAACCAATCACAGAATCACAGAATCATAGAATAGATTGGGTTGGAAAAGACCTCCAAGATCATCGAGTCAAATAAAACAAACAAAAAACCAAAACCCAAACCAAACCCCAGACACAAACAGAATCTTTAACATTTTGTTTAATGTTGTACAAAACAAAAGATTGGTGAGTATTACAATGAAAAGGGATTAAAACACTGGTATCACATCGCCATCTCTCTACCTAAACAGTTGAGATTCACTTCTCTGTTCATACCATAGAAACTTGAGTGGCCTCCAGGAACAGAATGACTTAAAAAAATCCTTGTGTCACACGTACTCTTTACTCTACACTTTAAAGCTGTGCTCACAGAGACGGCTTCTTCTATTGGAGTCTTCAGGCAGACAGGAGTTCAGTTGTAAATAAAGTTGAATCTAAAATTTAAAAGGATTATACCAAGTGAGGAATTGTCATTCTTTCCATTTAAGGACATTTTTGAATTGCTATGCAAATGATTTGTTTCTGCTCTGGATAAGCCTTCACCTGACAGGACAAAAGAGCATTTTTTAATAAGACCGCTTTACAGTATAGCATCATTTTTAACAGGCATTCCTCCTCTAACATTGCATAACTGTCTCTTAGGGTTGCAGAAAAGATAATTATTAACATTTCATCTCCTAAGACAGTTTCATAGATATGAAAATCCCAGTGAGAGTTATGTTCCTCCATCAGCAACTCCTTCACAGCATTTCTGCTGTCAGAATATGTTACCTTTTCCAAAGGTAACATATGAGGACATCATCAAGAACAGAGAGAATTCTCAACAAAGTTTCACAAATAGCAGTGGAAACAACCATCCCCTCTCAGGTTCCAGATGCCCAGCCTTCAGATGCCCCTGTGGCACCGCTGCCCAACCAGCGCCTGTCTGCACAGCAGCCAGTGTTCTGCTGGTACTCAGAAGTACCTGCAGGTTTTAGGGGGAGGAAGCCAAAACTGGGGCTGGAGAGACAAAAAAAACCCCAGCAGGAAACAAGCCTATTACGGGCAACAGCAGTGCTGACATTCTGCTAGCAGACTTTCTTCATCAAAGTAGAAGGAGGACAGAACTACTTTCCTGAAGAACAGCTGGCAGGCTGCGGGATGCCTGGCATGCCTGAATGACCATCCACTGAAATAAGAAACCAGTGAGCTCTGGAGACCTGAGGCACAAGCCATGGCCAGGTAAGAAACCTGAAGAGTGTGTACATTGGGAAGAGGAAGGAAAAAATGCAACTTCCCTACAGATATTTGTGTCATAAAAATGCTCCGCCCTATAAACTGTAGCAGGGAGTCTAAAAAAACCCACCACATTTAATCAGCACAAAGCTGTGATAACATGCACACCTAACTCAGTGCTTCACACTCACATCTCGGCTTTTACTCTCACGCTGTCCTCAGCACCTACAAGGAGCTGTTCCTTGGTCTGTGCGCAGCTTCACCCTCGCTGTCTTTCACACTCCTTAGCCACAGCTGCTGTGTAGGGCTTTGGTGCCAGCCAGTTGTGATCAGTGCCTCTAAGCTGCCCATCACACCTTGTGTGAGGGAGGTTCTTTGGGAGAGCTACAACCTTTTCAAGTTGGTTTCTATAGTGCCTCACCCTGCTCTGGTGTCCCACAGCAAACATATTCCCAAGAATATACCTGCTCAAAAGTTGAGG
Source organism: Pseudotriccus pelzelni (assembly GCA_035584735.1). Lineage (NCBI taxonomy): Eukaryota > Metazoa > Chordata > Aves > Passeriformes > Tyrannidae > Pseudotriccus > Pseudotriccus pelzelni. Next base: position 12,560,269 of record JAWMRA010000020.1, read on the forward strand.
AAGGCTGGAAATAATGGGTCCATATCCTGGTGCATTGTCATAGAGCTCAAACAAGGGTGCAGCGACCAGCTTGTAATTTTTGGGGACTGCAAACAAAGCTAAAAACAAACACAAGTTGATAAATAAGACAAATCAGAGCATATTCAGCCAGGGTATCATTGTCTCACGCACCCTTCAAAACAAGATCACCACACAGAGCACTCAAGCAGGTTTACTCCTTTTCTAGTTAAATGTGGGGTTCACATGCTGAGCAGGAGCTTGAATGAGAATTTACTAGGACATTTAGACATTGGTATAAATACAACCCTTTGCTGCAAACAAATACCTACCCTTTTCTTGAAGCTGGACCAAAAAAAGCTTTTTGTGCTCTTTTGGCTTTGTAATATGAGCTGGGATATAGGGATACTAGAAAAAAAAAAAGATAAAAATTAGTTGTACAAAGCTTAGAAAATACTGTGCAATCTTAAGTACTACATTATAAATTATCAAGCACTGTGCAAGCTTTCAATGTGTTTCAATTGTTCTTTCTTGGCATCAAATAAAAAAAAAAAACATTTTATAAGAAAGTACTTAAGAAAGAAATGCTGTTGCTGCCACAACTGGGGACAGGATCTAACTGGGCCTCAATACTCACAAGCAGTTAAATCAACCCAATAAGACAGAAATGCATAGCAGCAAAATGAGCAAAGATTTTCAGTACAAAAGCCTCTAGAAATAGGGTAGTGAGACTAATTTATTCACAGGGCATCTGTTTCACAAGCAGCAGTGCAAGGGTTTCCACTGTGGCTGGAATTTCAGTGGTGCATCTGTCTCAGCACAGAATTGGAAGCTGTTACATCCAGTGGTTTCTCACCCATCATGACAGGCGTGAGGGAGACAGAAGTTTCCACAAAAAGAGGTTGCAGTTTCTCCCCAGTCACCAACAGGAGATGAAACAGGTAAAAACCAGAAAAACTAACTGCTCATGCAGCAGGTACTCCAAAAGGCCAGCGGGTGGGTTGAAGGCTTTGGAAGTACAATCAGTACTTGAGTGAAGAAGATGGAAGCCCACAGGAGTACTCACCTGTGGAGGTTCAAAGTTGGGTCTCCACCAGTTGCCAATGCAGTCATCAATCACCCAGTCTTGCTGAACGCCATCCTGGCGACCCAGTATCTACCAAAAATCAGTAACAATCACAACTCTAACTACCCAAGTCCATTTTTCCAGAAAACACACACTGGAAGAACGTAAACTTGCTGTGGTAAGTGTCTGATGTAGTTCAGAACTGCTCTGAGACAGCTTTCAATAGAACTATAGAGTAATTTTGTATAAAGTGGAATTTTTTAGTAAAAGCTTCGCCTGGCAGGACAAGGCAACTTTAGAGAGCATTTCAAATCCCCTGCTGTATTCAGCCGGACTGAGTCCTATCTGACCAATGGGGGAAAGGAGATACATTGTTACACTAGCTGGCAGAATAATTTAGGCTAATTGGAGGGCATGGAAAGTTGGTGGTGCAATGGGAGGACTATCTCAAAGGCAAATCCTCACCAGCTGTGCCCCACAACATATTTGATTGCTCATCTGCACGCTCACTTGCCTGAGGCCAGTCAGAAAGCAAAGCTGCAAATGAACACAGGACTTGAGCAGCAGCAGGACTCAGCCACACTCATGATGCAGACAAATGAAACTTGACTGCTTATGTGTAACTACCTGAGAACTTCATAAAAACAACAAAATAACAGCAGCGGTAAGAAGCCCACTCTGATGTTTTGGCTTATTCTGCTAATTCTAGAATAGTGTAACATTCTGCTGTAGCAACACAAGGAAAGAAAACAGACCTCTGTCATCAAGCGTTTGAGCCCTTCCACCTCATCTTCTCCTGGATTGAGTTCACCACCAGGTCTGTTCAAATAATCAATGATGAAATCTAGAGTTACATTTTATTGCATCTACCAGCTTTCGCAGGTAAGTTCAGATCTGCTTCCAGGCAGGGAGTTACGAATTCTTTTATGGTCCTTAAGTCAGAAATTCCAAATCTACGTTTGAAATTGAAGACAGCAGGATAACTAAACCATGACTAAAATGGCTACTTACATCCCTTATAAAAATAACTATTATATAAAATGCTTTCAGTTGAGCAGGACAAAGTATAACAATAGACATGGTAATGACTGGGACACTTAAAAGTTTTCACAATAATAACCAAAAGCTGAAGAAAAGATTGTAAACACTGCCTGTATTTATTCTTATCTCAAAACCAGCGCAAACTAAGTCTTTATAAGACATGACTCTCATTCAAAACATCAACCAGTTGGCGACAGTTTAACCTCCAGCCCGCGTGTTTAGTGGTCTGTGACAATAAACTAAAGTTTAAGAAACACTTACAGCTTGAAAAAAGTTGTACCCAGCTGCAGTAGCAGCACGTGGGGCAGCCTGTGCTCATGCACGATCAGCACCCCTTCCACCGTCCTCCTCATGCCAATCTTGTCAAACTCCTCCCTCATGCGCTGGAACCGAGCGGCCACCGAGCTGTCCTTCTCGTACAGGGGCTCCTTGGTGCCAAACGTGTAATTCGTCAGAGGGTACCTGCAAGGGGGGAAATGTCACTGCATAAAGAAACCTGGCTTTAAATCCCCCTGACACAGCACCCAGCCTGAGGCAGACCTCTCTGTGCCTGATGGGTAGCTCAGAGTGCAGGGCTAAAATCCTTGCTGGTGGCTCACGGGGCCCTTGTCCCAGAGATGTGCTTGAGGGAAGACACGAGCACAGACAGTCCTGCTGAGCCACACACCAGCCTGGTGCTGGCTCAGAAGAAGGAAAGAAGCCCAGAAGAACCAACTGTTATTCAACAAGGAAGGAAGCTGCACAGGACTGCAGTCGATTTCTGCAAGATGTAATGAAGGGCCTGAGAACTAAACTGCTAGAAGTGGTTTTGTTTTGAAGTGGGAAATCAGGCATCTGCATCACAGAAGAGGAGAAATGCTGACTGTCTGAGTGCAGGGTTGGGAGACTGGGGTAACACAGAGAGTGTGAGCAGATCCCTCTGTTGGGCTGGTGCGGGGCCTCTGCACTCTTGGGACAGTACGGTGGAAACTCAGTGATTTCTCCAAGTAAGAGGGACTGAAAACAGTCAGAAAAGAAAAGAAAAGAAAAGAAAAGAAAAGAAAAGAAAGGTTAGGCAAGAAATGGCCTAGGCTTAAAAAAAAAAAAATGATGCTGATAACACAGCTTGCTGATGAATCATTTCTTCAGAAACTCTATAGAAATATTCCAATTTCTGAAGCTCATATTTGAATTTTCACAAGAATCTAAATAAACTGAGCTACACCAAAAAACACAAGTGTGAGTGATGAATAGTTCAAATTGAATATCGACTGCTGCACTTAACATCTGCTGGTTTTTGCCATTTGACAGACATACTTAGCAAAGAACACATTCTACGTCCACCAGGATTTACTGGAAGAAGCTGAAATATACGGTTTCTCACTAAAAAAATATGTAAATACTTATTAGCAAGCAGTTTGTATCTATGACAGAAGTAAAGTTTTCTCTGGTAGCAACTACTCTAAACTGAACTCCGACACCAGACAACCCACAAACACCGGGCACATCCAGCTACATCCTACTGCTTGCGGTCACAGTGTCAGCCCCAGTCCCAGCGAGGCCAACAAGGCCAGAGGGGCCAAGTTTCTCTCTCTGCCGCCTTTCCGGATAACCCACGCGAGTGTCTGCGACGCTCAACACGCCCAAACCCCCCTGTGTTACTCGGGGCTCACACCTCTCGAGCCAGACGCCGTTTTCAAGCACTCTAAAGCGTTCACCCCAAACGCTCCACACACTGCCCCGAAGGCCGCGAGCCCTCGACGCCCCCCGGTACCCCCCGTGCGGCTCGGCAGCCCCTGCGCGGGGGGAGCCCCGAAGGCACCCGGGATGTGCCGGCCCCTGCCCTCGGCTCTCCGGGAGGCCGCGACCCTCCGGCCCTGCAGGGCGGGCTCTGAGCGCAACCCCCCCGGGGCTGCTGAGGGAGAGGGCAGGACGGGGCAGGGGCGGGCAGGCCCGAGGCGGCGCTCACAGGTTGATGGTTCTCTCCAGCGTGAGCGGCTTCGTCTGCTGGATGTACTTGTTGCCGAACTGGTTGACCCCGCGGGGCCAGCCGGTCTGCGAGCGGTTGGGCGGCACCACGGACATGGCGGGAGCGGCGGGAGCGGCGGGCTCAGCGCTGGCCGGAGGGAGCCGCGTCCGCCATTAACGCCCGCCCGGCCCGACCGCCGCGCGCCGCCTGCCGGGACCGCGCCCCGCCCTCTCCTCCTCGCCCATTGGCCAGCGGCGCTCCGCCCCCGCCCCGCCGCGCCACCCGATTGGCCCGCCGGGGCGCGGCGCGGGGGCCGCCGGGAGTTGCAGTCCGGCCGGGGAGGAGCCATGGCCGCCAAGCGCCGCGGAGCGGCCGCGCCGCCGGGGGCGAAGCGCGGGAAGCGGGAGGCGCGGGCAGAGCTGTGCGCGGCCCTCGGGGACGCGGCGCTGCGGGAGCGAGCGGGGGCGGCCTGGGTCCGCGGGGAGCGGCTGCGGCACGGTACGGTGCGGTGCGGTGCGGTATGGTGCAGCGCGGTGCGGTGCGGTGCGGCACGGCCCGGCCTGGTTCTCGCTCCTCACCCGGCGGCCTTTCCCTGGCAGAGGCGGCGGCGCTGGAGCCGGCCCCGTTCCGACACGCCGTCATCCCCGGGTTCCTGGCGGGCGCGGCCTTCGCGGAGGCGCTGCGGGACGAGCTGCTGGGCCTCGGCTTCCGCGGGCGGCACAACGACCTCCTCTCGCTGCGGCAGGTGGGCCCCGCACCGCGCCGGGCCGGGCAGGGCAGGGCCGGGCCGAGCCCCCCCTAACCCCCGTCCCTTCTTCTCTTCCATGGGCCGCCGCAGTCCGACGAGCTGGGGGCAAACCCGCAGCCCCACATCGCCGCGCTGAGGTAGAGGATACACTGGTCACCCGCAGCGCGGGTTACACCACCCGTAACTCTGTAAATAGCTGGGAGACAATAAATTAGTCTATGGTAATATGGATGCTTTTTAACAAGTACCCTGTGCTTGTCTTCTCAGGAATGCTCTGTGTGAAGAATTCCGACCGTGGCTTTCTGCTGTGACCCAGATAGAGCTGGAGCCAACTATTGACATCTCCTGTGCTAAATATGAGTACACGGGTCAGTATATGAGTGATCCTTTCCCTAAAGCTTCTGTGCACGTGCAGGGAAAAAAATGTCGATGGAATACCTACTTTTATAACCCATCCCAACCCCTTTCTACTTCCAGAGGGTCCCAGAAGCAGCAAATAAAAGCCTCAGAAAAAAAGTACAAATGATGGAAAAGCTGTTGCTGTAGCTCTGTTGCTGGTGGCTTTCACTGGGCCTGGCGCTGTTCCAAGTCCCCACCTTTTCAGAGTTTATGGGGCTGCTTCCATGCAAAAAAAGGGTGAACGTTCACCTTCCAAATGCTGCCGTTGAGTTTGTGGGGGCTAATGCGCCACTTGCAGCGCCATCCCGCAGAAGTTAACCTTGCAGATCTCGGGCTGGCGATGCTGATGAGCGAAAATGCGGTTCCTGGGAGGAACGTGTCTCTTCTCGTTGTACCCCCGGCGGGGCCAAGGCTGGGAAGCAGCTGTTGGAATGAATGCCGCGCGTGCTGGAAAGATGCTGCAGCAGCAGCAGCAAAACGCGTGTAATTGCAGATGTCTTGCTGTGCCACGACGACGAGCTGGAAGGTCGGAGAATCGCCTTCATCCTGTACCTCGTGCCGCCCTGGGAGGGAAGTGACGGGGGAACGCTGGACCTGTACAGCACAGACGGTGAGAGCCTCAGGGGAGCAAACACGTGGAGCTCGTGTGCACCTGGCAGCGACTCTCCTCAAACAGCACGAGGGAGATAAAGAGTTTTTCTCCTTCGTCCACAAAAGCGGACGTGTAGGTAAAATTTGCACCTAAGGGCTGGGCTGTAGTGGTCTTTACAGACCAGGAGCAACAAGCAGGCAAAGAAACAGCCTTTTATTCTGTTCTTTTGGAAGGGCTGAGAGTGGAGGCAACTTGGAAGCAATGCCAGTAACTGTGCTTGGAACTCCAGATTGATGACAGTAACGTCCCTTTCCAGGACAGAGCCACAGAATGGTTTGGTTGGAAGGAATCTTAAAGATCATCTCATTCCAGCCCCCTGCCATGGGCAGGGACACCTTCCATTAAAGCAGGTGGCTCCAAGTCCTGTGCAGCCTGGCCTTGAACAGTTCCAGGGATGAGACAGCCACAACTTCTCTGGGCAACCTGTGCCAGGGCCTCCGCACCTGCCTAGTAAAGAATTTCTTCCTAACATCTAATCTAAACCTGCCCTCTGGCAGTTTGAAGCCATTTCCCCTTGTCCTGTCCCTCCAGGCCCTTGTCCAAAGTCCCTCTCCAGCTCTCTTGCAGCCCCTTTAGGCACTGAAAGGGGCTCAGAGGTCTCCCTGGAGCCTTCTGTTCTCCAGGCGGAACAGCTCCAGCGTTCTCTGCCTGTCTCCATAGCAGTGCACTGATTCCTCACCCCACCATCCTCTGAGCTCCATCCCTTATACCCAGCTGTCCTACCAGTCACTGTCAGGAAGTGAGAGAGAAGGAGCAGTCTCTAGCAAGTTCCAGTTCAGTATCTTAACCAGAGTATGTTTTCTTCCTCCTCAGAACACTTTCAGCCACAGCACATCACCAAGTCATTAGTGCCTTCGTGGAACACGCTGGTTTTCTTTGAAGTGTCTCCAGTCTCTTTCCACCAGGCAAGGAGCTGTCTCTTGTTCCTTTTTTGATTCTCATTGTTGTGGTTGTTCCCTCTGTGTGTTATTACGATCCTGACGGGAGGGCAGAAGAACTGTGGCTAGAGCGGATACTCGTGCTAAGTGCTGTGTGCTAAAGGCAGGGCTTCAAGGACTTTAAGGAGGACAAGAACTGACAAAGCCAGCACTAAACTATCGTTCTGGCTTCATCATCCTGGGAAAGAAAAGTTTCTGTTTTGGATTACTATCCTGGCAAGCCCCTGCTGTGAATTTGGCTAAGGCTTGGTTTTGTTTGTTGGCTTGTTTCAAACTAGCTCACATCTTTCATGCCATCACTTTGCTCCAGAAGAGCTCCTGAGCCCACCACCTTGCCAGCAGGGCTGTAATTTATGCTTTCTCTTCACACTACTGTTTCAGCACCCTAGAGTGTGAAATTGTTCCATTTATCCCAACCTCTGCACAATTTCATGAAATTAAGATTTATCAGTGACCATCGCTGTGGGAAAACTTAAGGGTTTCCAGAGACCAGGGTAAATGCCAGGATAGAGAGTCTGCTCTTAGTCTGACAAATAAGCAGACAAAGAGCCAAAGGTACCAATCAAATGCCCTTCGTGCTGGCTTGTGTTACGGCATTTTTTAAAAAGTAAAGGACAAAAAAGCAGAGCAGTGTAGTCTGCCAAGGCCCACGGGTGCTCCATGTTGTCTGACCTTCCAGGTCAAGCTGTGACAGCTGATTTTTCCCTCGGTTATGGCTGGTCCTTCAACAGAATAAATGGTAGAAAAATGAAATGCAATTACTTTACAGCAGAATGACAAAGCTCTGAGAGAGAGCTCTGCTGTGAGCTTGGAGTAAAAGCTTAGACTGCAGTTCTGGAAACACACAGTGGACTTGAGCATCAAAGCTTGCTCTAAGCCTCTCTGATAATCTGACCTGGTCTGGCCCTGACTTTTCCATGTGTGCAGGTGGGCTCTCTGGAGTCAGGTCCATCTCCTGCCAGGAGTGTGCACGGTGCCTGTTCCCCCGTCCTCAGCTGTGCTGTCCCCCAGGCAGTAACGTGCCGCTCGCTGTTGCAGGTGTCGGAAGTCGTGTCGCGCAAGTGCCGCCTGTCCGTGAGCGGCTGGTTTCACGGCCCGTCAGAGCTCAGACCCACCCGCCACGCTGAAGCTCCCTTGCCCAGGAGCCCCCACATCCCCTGCGATGTGAGTAACGAGCCTGCATCTGCTTATCTGCGTGTCTCTGTCTTGCTTGTTCCTGTAATACCTGCTACAGGAGGCAGTGGTGCTCTGGGGATGCTTTAATCCTCTTGCGTTCTCCTTTTTGTTCCCTGTCCCTAAATTTGTATCCAGCTTCTTTCTTGTGCACCTTGCTTGACTCTGGATGTTTCGCATACCTACAGTAGTTCAGAGACTGCAGCAAATACTGGTAGTGCAATGCAGTAAAGGAATGGAGTGTGTGTGTAGGAATCCAGCCCTGGGGCCAGCTCTGTAGGGGGAACAGAGGAATTTTTTCACTTTTGCAAATTCAGCATTGCAATCCATTTCCCTTCCAGCATGAAATACTGTATGAGTGGATCAATCCAGTTTATTTGGACATGGACTCCCAAGCTCAAATCCAGGAGGAATTTGAGGAGCGGTCAGAAATTCTCCTGAAAGACTTTCTGAAGGTGAGCCCGGTGGTTTGATTTGATCTCATCTGCCAGAACAGGTTGCAGGGCTGACAGGTACCACCTGGCATGCAGGCTGGGAAAGGGCTTGCTTGCACATCTGTTAACTAAAACACCTGGTTTCATGTCCTCACGGGGAATGGACCTCCAGAGGTCCTTTCCAACCTCAGCACTCTGCGATTCTGTGGGTGAATCCCCTCTGACTGCTGCATAGGGACTCACCAAAAATCAAACACTTGTACTCAACCTTATTTCCTGCAAGAAGCAAAGCAGAAGGCTGGAAACCCACGTCATCCTTCCTGCTTCCCCGCCTTTGCCCCAGCTCTTGCAGTCTAGCACTTTGGGAACTCCACATGTGTGTGAAACAAGTGACCCGTGAGAGTTAGGAATGCCTGATTTGGAGGCGCTGCTTCTGGCACACCTGGGAGCTAAATGTCAATGTCTGTGCACTTCTGTTTTGCCTAGAAAGAGAAATACCAACTGCTCTGTGAAGCGTTGGAGGACAGAGAGATCCAGTGGAGCAGTCGGGGGCCTGCCAACAAAAGGTGGGGAAGGGCAGCACCCTGCACCTGCTGTCAGGCCAAGCAGGAGCTGCCGTGAGGCTGCCCTGGTTGCTGCTGCCCCAAAGGTGTGGTCCTCGTTGGCTCTCCAGAAAGGAGATCCACGTGCTGTCTTGCAGGCTCTACGAGGCAGCAGAGGAGGTCAGCCTCCCCCACACCCTGAGGACCTTCCTGCAGCTGTTACGCTCCGAGGCCTTGTTTTTGCTGCTTTCCAACTTCACTGGCTTAAAGCTGCACTTCCTGGCTCCCTCTGATGAGGATGAAGATGCTGGGGAAGGACAAGCAGCAGACACTGCTGGGCACAGAAGTCCCAAATCCGAGCAGGAAGAGGCTGAACAACCCGCTGACAGCAACCCCTGTGAGCCAGACCAGCCTGACAACACTGGTGAGGCACAGGATGGTGAGACACAGCACAGTAAGTACAGCAGCAGTGTGAAAGGACTCGAGCACAGTCCTGGTGCTGAGAGTGCTGGCAGCAGAGTTCCCAGTGATTTCCATGGAACCTAGCGTTTCATCTTGTACTGCAGCCAGCACAAGGCACCAGCACAGCCGTAGGACCTGAAGCACGTCAGATTAGGTACCCAAAATCAGTGACCATTGCAAAAGAATTTGGAGTAAATTCATGACTAACCTGAACAGACCTAAGCCTTAAGGGTGGGACTTCTGGGGAGGCTGTTAATTGCCCAATAAGCTTTTGTCAGTCGTTCTGTGGTTTCTACATCCAAATATCCCTGCTTCTTACAAATCAGATTTTCATGCAAGATAACAAATCCAAAGGAAAAAGGTGAACACATCAGCATAATTTCAGAACTAGAAAACTGATACCTCAAAGGTAGGATTTAACCTTTCAGAAAACAGTCAGCCTTAATAGGCATTTATTGTCAGGAGTGAGATAACCACTGCTGTCAAGGATGAGATTAATTTTGGATGCAAGGATTGATGATGTTTACTTGAAACAGTGGCTCTGAAGTTTAAGGGCAACATTTTTGAAAACACTCATCCTGCACTGAGTCAGGCAAGTTAGTGGACACTGGAATAAAAGATATCTAAAAAAAAGTCCTAATGAAAAATCCCATCAGAGCACTTAGTAGGAACAAGGCTTTGCTTTTCTGATTTCCACAGTTGTTAGGCTCTTCTATCTGCCCTGTTTCCACCATGTGATTTTTAATTCATGTATGAGAAGGGCATAGTGTGAGTCTACATGGATTGAAAACTGAGCTAGACCCATGAGAAAAGAAAGGCTTCCCCAAATTCTGACATACCTCCTTGGATGGCACACGCAGAGTGAGTTCAGGGCAATATCCTTCTTCGCTGGGGTTTCTGGTAGTTCCTGGGTACTTCCAGAGCAGAAAGGATGCTGGCTCTTGAGGTTTGGAGCTCTGCTGTAAACCCAGGGGAAACATAGAAGGGAAGAACTAGTTAAAATAAAGCACATCAGAGCTTGGAGCAAACATTGGTCCTGTTCAAGTACATAACCAAGAGCCGCCTCTGGGCAGGCGTTCACGTGCGGTCTGTGGGTTTGCCTTTGCCGTGCTGGGGCCAGCAGGCGATCTCAGCGGTGTGACAGCAGCAGGCCTTGCTCCCCGCCCCTGCTCCCCAGCTCCTGGCTTTGCCTGGCATGTCTGTGCCCTCTCTAGGCTCGGGGGGCCCTGTGTGTGCGGGGGAGCTGAGGCGCTGGACCCACGGGCACTACACTCTAGTCCACGACTCTCAGGCAACGGAATTTGCTCTCGACCTGCTCTTCTTCTGTGGCTGTGAGGGTAAGTGGACAGGAGAGGGCTGTCGCTCTCCTTACAAGCTTTGCACAAAGGAGTTCCTTCTGAATTCTCTGCAGTGCTAAAACCACCAAAATTTCCCTGCTTTTTCCTACATGGAAGGTCCCTTTAGATTTTGTCCTGGTCCTCGCTTCGGCATAAACCCTTGTTTCAGTAGCCTTTGTGTACAAAGATCTGGGATTGTGGCCGTGGAGTCAGCGCTGGCCTTTCCTGCTGGAGCCAGGAGGCGGCGCTTGGGCAGAGGCAAAGGCTGAGTCTCCCGGGCCTTTCCTCTCCTAAGCAGCTGCTCTGGGCACGGTGGGGAGGGTGAGGTGGCCAGAACACCCGCTGAAAGTGTTCTGTTTCACCCCTTTTCTCATCAGAATTATCACTGCACCTCCGATTCCCAAAGCCCAGGGTTTTCAACAGTTACATTTTAGATTGCTAGTTAGATAGTGATGAAAACAAAAATCTACACACAAGCATTTTAGACCAGCTGAGCCCAGAACACACAACTGAAGCCATTGGGCACATGCTGGTAATTATCCTGAAATCCTTTTGCTGTCTGCTAAGGCAGAACTGTTCTACATGCGAGGAGATAAACTGGGGACCATCGTGTATCCAGTAACTGTGGGCAGCGGGGTGACAAGGCATCTCCAGGAAGGCTGCAAGAAGCCTGGGCAGCACTGAACTTTCTAAGGGTCTTTCTTTCCTTTTTTAAGACTGGGATCCTGAATATGGTGGCTTTACCTCCTACATTGCCAAAGGTGAAGATGAAGAGGTAAGAACCTCAGTTACTAGCTGCAGATGAGATGAAATTGTTTAGGGTGGAGTGATATAACTACACTTTGTCGTACACTAACATGATCCTGAGGGTGCTCAGGATTGCTCTGGAGCCTTCCTGCCCCGCTCCCTGCTCGTGCTCCAAGAGGCTGGTGATCCCCTGAAACAGACCTGGGCCCTGGCAGTGCCTCACAGCGCCTGCTCCTGGGGCCACGAGGGAAGCCTCCCTTGGAGGGACACAAGGCTGTAACAGAGATGACATTTCCAGGGGGGTGCAGTTCCTCGGGTCACATCCAGCATCAGTACTAATGACAGTGCTGAGCAGCCATACTAGTCCAGAACCTCTTACTCTATAATAATGCTTCAGTTTAAGGGGTATTAAAATGAAAATGGTGTCACAGTTCATTTTCTAACACCAGTCTTTTGCCCTAACTTTTGAAACTTTTGTTTCTTCAGAATTCCATCAAAGCTGGTTTTATGACACTGATTTCCTCCCTTCCTTGTGTTTTCTAGCTGCTGACAGTGAATCCAGAGGACAACTGCTTGGCCTTAGTTTACAGGGACAAAGAAACTCTGAAGTTTGTGAAATACATCAACCATCGTAGCTTGGCACGCCTGAACAAGCATCCGAACAGAACAGGATTTTGGGATTTTTCCTTTGTCTATTACGAGTGATGGTGCAGAGTGTGACCACTGTCACAGGAGATGGTGGTGGGTGGTGGGCAGGTTCCTGTCCAGGCATTCAGCTGGGACCTAAGTGCCGACAAACGCTACTGATGCAACTTCATCACCCGCCATACAGTGGGGTCCGGGTGGCTTTCTGAACTGTACGAATGAAATTCAGTGTTCAAATGAAATTGGAGTGCCATGCACTCTAAACTGCTTTTAATGCTGTGTGGAGAGGGTTATCCCACAGCTGTCAGCTTTCCAGCGGTGCTCTCGTGGGAGCAGCACCGTGGCGTCTCTGACCTGTCAGGGGGAGAATTACAGCTGTACACTGCCCCGAGCTGATGGCTGGTTCTATTAAAAAAAAAAAAAAAAAGAAAAAAGGAAATGGGTCACTTAAATGCTTCAAACACTGGTCGAGCGAGTTTTGTTACAAAATGCCCAAGACGTTTTCTGGGGCTCAACTGTGTTCTCTGTTTGCAGAGGCAAAAATAAAGGAGCTCCCCTGGGAACTATGAGGTTTTTCCAGCTGCACAGCTCTGGGGAGGTGGGAAGGAAAACAGTGAAGCTATAAAGCTGCTGGCATGGGGAAGGCCCTGGCACTGTAACAAGGAGCAGGACTTAATTATGCTAAATGCTGTGCAGACAGACCCAGATGCAGCCCTTTTTCCAGGCAGTTGTGCTGAGCTGCAGTTGCAAGATTACACCATCCTGTTCCCATTCTGACTCGCCTCCCTAAGGTGGCTTCTCTGTGCACTACCAAGACTTTCTTGCTTCATTTTAATCTTCCTTCGCTACTTACAAAGACGAGGGGATGAAGCTGGAAACTAATCCTGAAGCGAGGACAGGATTGAATCACAGGTTTCTGAGGCACTCTGATGCCTGTTGGGGCAGCAGCTCTCCCTGGGGAGAAAGCAGTTCTTGTTCTGAGCCGTTCCAATTGAAAGAGGCAAGTAATGGAGGTTTCAAAGAACAAAACCCCAAAATTATTTGTGTAGTTTTGAACAAAAGTGACAGGTACCACAGCTATTGACAGCATAGTCCGCTGGGCAAAGCTGGGAGTAAATTATTAACAAAATGAAGTTACTTCTTTGACTGCAATGTGAGCCTATGAATGCACCTGGCGTATCTTGGAACAGCCTGCCAGGAGACTGGGAAGAAGCTGGGCTCTCTAGTTTGCTGATGTTTAGTAATAAATTCTGCACTAGAGGGCCTACCAGCCTCAGCTGGAGCGAGGCCCTATCTACCTGATCACAGAGGGAACCACCCTTCTGCCTGCGGTGACTCAGATGAAGTCATTTAAGAAGCCAGATCTGCAGTTGGCTTTCAAAGATTTAAAAATGAACACGTCTCTGCTCCCCCCCTTCCTGTCCTAGGCCCTGAAAGGCAGAGCCTGGCACTGCACGTACAGAGCAAAGATCCACACGCTGACAATCCAAATGACGGGAGCTACGGGGGGGGAAGAGGGGTCTTAATTTACACAGCACCAGTACTGGGAGCCATCCCTGTAGATGCTCTTGCTGGGTAGAAATCCATTATTTACAATTAGATGGAGCTGCTTGCAAAGTACCCACATCATTATGGAAAGGAATGTGAATATGAGACGTACCCATACCCACAAAATTAATAAGCAGGACAATACAGAAAAACAGGCCCAAGAACAGCAAGTGAGCAGAGTGACAGAGGGGAAGCAACAGAGAGCAGCAACTTCATACCAGGTAAGATGGGCTGGTGCAGGGCACTGATGAGCTCCCACCAGCTGACTGCACTCCCAGCCTGGCACTCGAGGCAGGGCACCAGCAGCTTTCGGCTGTTCAAGCGTCGAGCTGTTCACGGACTGCACAGCAAATATTCTGGGATTTGGTGGTCGTCGGTTTGCCAAGTAGCTGAAAACAGGAACAACTCAATGTGGAGTGAGATAAAAGAGTTCAGCTGTAGAGCAGACTGAAGGAATGGTTCCAGCACTCATAAACACGCAGCAAAGCTCTGCCACCGGGTATTCAGTGAATTAGTATTAAGATGAGCAGCAATGCACAGGGCTTGAAGAAACAGGGCTGAAAGTCAAATAACTGTCAGTTCCAATTGCTTTTTTAACTCCAAACTGGAACTTGAATTAGGACATGGAATCAGCTGCTGTACAGATCCCTCCTCAGCAGGTGCTGATCCAAAAATGGGGTCCCTGGGTGTTGGTCCTGGGCTGAACTGTACCAGTGGGCACTGTTTGCCACTGATCTGCTGGTGCAGGCTCAGCTTACGCCAGCTTAATACTGCACACCAGCTTTATTTCAACAGGCCCGGTATCACCTCAGCCTACAGGATGTGCGCTTTTCGTTTGGCAGATAGAAGTCGGCTTTACAGCAAAATAAAGTATAAATTTGCTGTCAGAAACTTAGATGGGGGATACCAGTCTTATCAGAGGACTGGACAGTGAGCAAAGGACTGACCTTGCCAGGAGCAAAACAGAGCTGGGACTGGCAGTGCCTGGTGTGTAGTCCTGAAAACCAGGCTGCTGGGAAAGCTGCTTTCTGATCACAGCCACTCTTATCATTAAATGGAGTACATAAATATAAGCAAGCGAGCATTAGGATTTTCAACATTAAGAACAGGAGGTTGAAACGGTGGAAACAGGTACAGCGGGTGGCAGGAAGCCCAGCACTTATGCCAGGAGACTCTTCCATAATCAAGTCCGAGCTCACTTGCTTAGAACAGCATGGGTGGCTCACCACCCTTTTACCAAGGAGCTGGATTTGACTAACAACAGGTTCTTAGAAGGATTCAAATGAGCTCCTGCTGTGGGTTTGAAGTGACAGACGTCTGTACTTCCACAGTGCAGTTCTCTGTGTGGAAAGGACTGAATCAGTGGCAAGGGGCAGTTTGGGGGATGAAAACACACTGCAAGAATTCCATCCCCCATTCACCTGGTCACGTGCTCACCAACTGCTCTCTGACAAACGGTGGGTGATGGTTTTAATTCCGTAGTGGCTCGTAAGAGCCAGACCAGTTACAGGACACAAACCCTCCTGACAGCCCCAAGAAGGGACCCAGGAACCCCATTTCACAGGGATGGGCCGACTCCTGCCCACCTGTGCCATAAAGCCCAACCTGCACAGCACAGAATGGAGAGCACCAGGGCTCAAACTCCACCCTGGGCAGGATATTTTTAGCTTCTGAAAGAAATCTGCTTTGGCAACGATTCAAAAATATCTTTAGATCTGAGATAGAGAGCCTTACTGTAATATTTTAATCCAATTCAAAGAGATTCCACAGTTAAACAGGTTTGAGCCAGGAACCAAATGATCTTTCAGTACCACCTTCTTTTGATCCCATTAGGTACTGCCAGCTCTTCATGAGTATGCACCGAGCTTGGGTGTGTAGTTTGGTTTTGCTGTTCCTGAAATGCACCCTTGCCACCTCAATAGCTGCAGTTTTTCCAGCCACAGCACAGAACCAGTAGCTGGAAGCAAAACTTCCTGCAATCCAGGTGTGGGGAAGTGTCAGATATGAAACAGAGCACTTCCTACCTGCACAGACCATGGAACTGCACGGCTGTCACAGATCTGGCTCAAGAGCCAGAAAGGAGATGTTACCCCTCCTGTGCCTCCAGTGCACTGCAGTTTGCCTGAAGAGCCACCACATCCCTGCAATGAAACCCGGGATTCTCCAGCATGGGCAGTTCAAACACAGAGACCATGCAGCAAAAGCCAGAGAAGTGGTTTGGGTTGGATTGCTCAACAAATAAATTTAACACTACACATCTGCCCAACTAAATCAGAACAAAAGCAGTCAAGTCAGTCTATGATTTAATGGAAAAAGTCAATGCATTAACTACAAAATATATTTAAATACATAAATAAGTTACTGTAAGAAAAATAACTGCTTGGACATTATACCTCTGTCTTGCATAAATACATCTGCACTTAAGCTCTGATGCTCTCTCCATGAAGCTTTGGCCTGCATATTTCTCAGCTGGCAGCTTAACTACAGTGCTACCTTTGCAATTCCTTCACCCTACAGTGGGGCAGGAGACTGAATTAACTGCCTGTCAGCCCTTATCTGCCCGTGGGCAGCTGCTGCTCCGCTCCTTAGGCAGAGGCTGTTCCCACACGCATTATCCTGAACAGCGTGTTGAAGTTGTTGCTCCTTATGGCATCCCGACAAGCATTTATCACCTGGGTCTTGGGTTTGCCAACTGCAAAGGACGGAAAGGACAGAAAAGAAAAACACTTCAGTTACCAAGCAAGAAACTGGAAAAAAATGCTTATTTGATCCAGTCTCAAAATTTAAGGGTTTCTGCCAGGTACTTTTTAAACACATGGTGAAACACCTCCTTTTTTTCTAATACATAAATAAAAACCTTTCTTTAAAAAAGAATCATCTGTAGTTCTGTTTTAGGAGAGCTTAAAGGACTTGCTGGAAGGGGAATGTTATAACCAAAAAAAGAATCTGCTTCCCCAAAGGACTACAGGACTGATAATACAGATAAAACAGCCCTGCTTAAGTTGGTT
This sequence comes from Pseudotriccus pelzelni, assembly GCA_035584735.1. Taxonomy (NCBI): domain Eukaryota; kingdom Metazoa; phylum Chordata; class Aves; order Passeriformes; family Tyrannidae; genus Pseudotriccus; species Pseudotriccus pelzelni. The sequence continues at coordinate 12,576,954 of JAWMRA010000020.1, forward strand.
GTTGCTTGTTTTTAAAGCAGAATTATAAACTAATAACTGAAATACTCCTTTCAAAATGCTTTTAGAATTATGTTCAACAAAACCAGGAATTTCTGTATCATTCAGAAAGCCGGAAACTACTTTAAACTGTTCTTTCTAAAACTGTGATCCCAGATCATACTGGACACTCACAGTTGACTGGTACAGGCAATTGGCTATGACTGAAAAAAGAAAGATTATTTCTACCCAACTGAGTTTCAGGCCAAAAAGCCTGAGGTCACGTAACCAACCCAGGTGGCCTCTGGGACACATCTCATCTGCCTCACCAGGGTCTGGGACTCCCCAGTCCCTCCAGAAAACAGACTTACCACGCAAGCGCCCGGCCCTCTGGATCGCCTGGTTCACAGCTTTCAGGTTATTCAACAGCTCTGTGTGGTTGTTGCAACGAATCTTGTACTGATTTATTAAGTCTCTGTTCAGATCATACAGCTCGGTGTACCGTGTCTTCGTGTTTTTCCTGGGGGAACAATCAGTTTTAGTTGTTTGCATCTCTGGGGACAAGAAAGTCATTCCTGGTTTGTCAGTATAAAGGTGTAGCAATACACGGCTGTGATGGCTACCACAGACTGCCAGCTACGAGACAACACACTTGTCTGAACATGTCAGTTATACTCATTATTCTACTTCTAAAAAAAAGTGGTCTATTGTTGCAGTTATTTTACCCAGCAAGCCAAAGTGGAGAAGCCACTTTCCCCAGTGGAAGCACCACTGCCCTGCAGTAGCTCAGACCTTTTTACTGCTACTCTTCACAGTAAAGCTCAGATATTAGCAGAACACAGCAAATTGGAGTGAAAAGACACCTAACATTTCTTGTTGTTCTAGAAAGTTCGCACACCACAGACAGCTTTTCCTGCCTCTTTCCTTTAATGTATCTTTTCTAACATATCTCACCATCTTGAAGTAGATTCACCTCACCTGCTCTACACTAAGTAAATGCTCTACACTTTCCTCTGGCTGGTTTTCCATCCAAAGAACAAGACAAGGTTCAAAGAGAGCTCATGGTGGGACCAGCGAAGGTCCAATTCTACATCAAAAGCTGTAACTAGGGAACTCCTGTATCACACCAATAGTTTCTGGTGCCCTTTTCTGCCTGAAAAGAGAGGACTGTGTGTTCCAAACCCAAACCACACACCCTAGGCAGCAATGGCTCACATGTCTCCCAGGAGCCGCGCGTCCTCCGCCTGGACCAGCATGCTGCGGATGAGGTTGGAGTGCTCAGCCATGTCAGCCGTGAGCTTCTGATTCACTGCGTGGTGTTCATCCACCTGTCCAAGGCAAGCAGCTCCTGAGCAAAGCTCCTGGGCCCCCTGGGCACGCAGGCTAAACCTCGGCCCAGCGAAACAGGGAATACCACCACAACTTAACCAACCAGCATCCCTGAGACCATCCTCCTTCCCCTCACCCGGGCTGCCAGAGCAGCACCCTGGCCCCTTGGAGGGGGTGAGCAGGCTGATACACATCTCATGCCCCGAGCCAAGCCCACAGCTCAGTCCCCCGGGCAACACATTTACATTATCCTAAACAACTCACAGCTGGGTCCACGGGCCTGTTCTACAGAACAAAGAACAGACAGGAAGTTGAGGGTGTCCCACAGAACACGCAGCAAGCCAGCGTTGGGCTGCTTTCCACAAAGACACGGCAGTTCAGAGATCCTCTCATAACATGCTCCCAGTGACGGCTCATCTGCCAGCTCAGAAATGCCCAACGCCTCCTCACCTTCACCAGCACCTTCCGCAGCTCCTCAAAGTACGCAGGAAAATCTGCTTCCACCTGCAGATCTTCAATGGCCAGGAAGGAGGCCAGGGACTGCACAATGTCACCAGCCAGATCAATATCATCCGTGTTGATGGAAATCTGCCGGAAAGGAGAGAAAGCACTTCAGCACTCTCCCATGCCAGAACATCTCCCAGCATCTCAAAGCAGGTCCTTTTACCAAGAGGCAAAACTGTCGCACGGGCAAGCTCTACAGCTTGCAGTAGACAAGGAGACACTGATCTCAAAGGGGCTTTTATTCAGGCTTAGGATAGAGAGGCATCTGTGCGCCCAAAGGACCAGTGCAGAAGTTACAGGCAACCTTTTGTGCCTCACCTTACGGCTCCCTGAAACCACCCTGTGAGGAAACAAATACCCTCCTTCCTACAGATCTGCAGGCTAAGAAGTTTACTTTGCTAACAGGCCCTGGGGATTTTACCCACCAACAGTAAACACACCCAAAAGTTTCCAAAAGCATCCCTATAACATGACTACTTTCTCTGCCTGTTCAGTTGTCCTTCACTTTTACTGCCTCATACTGGCACCACCCTTAAGTTTCACTGCATTATAATTAGGAGGGTGTTTCCTCTTGTCCATGAAGGTACTCACCTCTCCACCAGGCTTGATTTTGATGCAAAGCTGACCTGCATTACGAAGGGAAGTGAAGCAAACCTGAAAGGGAGCACTCTGAAACTCTGCATCCTCTGGCAGCAAGAAGCTCTGATTCAGCCACATAACGATCTAGCAAAAATAAAATTAAGAGCATCAGCCATCCCCTGTGTGTAAAGCCTGGGGAACCACTGCACATGATGTGCACCAGGACACCTGGAAAATTCATTTACTAAATTTCATCCCCTAACCCATGCCATGAACTTTTTAGAATGAGGACAGTTGAATCCTTACACCAAAGCTGAATATTCCCAAAAGAATCAAATCCAACAACCAGAGACCAGAGCCTAAGGTCAAAACATTAGCCCAGGTCTGGGGACAAGAGAAAGCTGGGAAGCAAGGCTTGGTTCTACCGCAAGAAGTTAAAACTTTGTTTCATCCTGGCTTTTGTCCTGGACATTTAATGCAGTAAAGGTCATGGAAATATGGCAGAGTGAGGAAAACGACCAGGTCTAATTACTGCCATCCTACAGTTCAGATCTTCTGGAACCAAAGCTACAACACTGCTGCTTATCTGTCTGGAAACCAAGCCTGGGCACTGCGCTGCCTTTTTCCTGTTCCCTGCTCATTTACAAATTCAACGCTCACTACTGGGCTCCTGCCCTTGGCAATCCATCAGGCAGCACACAGCAAACAAGATAACCTCTTGTTATCACACCTTGTGATCTGAGGCCTTTAGTTCCTGCAGAAATTCCTAATGCTGGGAGTGCCTCAACGGAGGCACCTTTCAGAGACAGAGAAAAGGCTGCAACAGGCAGGCTCCAAAGGCCAGCAGTGCAGTTCCCTGAACAACCTCTCCTCTGCTGTTGCAAATGTCAAGCTGATTGCAAAACCCTCCACCTCTGAAGGACTGCAAAACAGGGAGCAGAAACTCACCCTTTGTGGCCTCTCACTGGTGGTACAGTTAACAAAGCTCAGGGGCTCCGTGGCCGAGTCCGGGCTGCTCAGCGCGTACATTGCGAAGCGGGGAAGCTGTCTCGTCAGCTCGAACACGTGGAACTGTGTGCTGCAAAACAGTCACCAACACAGCAGGAGTCACCTACTGCAACGGCTCCTGCTTCCTTTGTAGCCGGGTACTGGTATCAGCACCTTCCAGTTACATAATCAGCCGCTTACTGCTTCCCGGGAAGAAAGACTGGAACTTGGAAATTCCAGGCTTATCACATCGTGAGGTTGTACAATTCCTCCCCAATGCTGACATTTTTGATAATCCCTCCACTGAAACATACTCTCTAAGCTAACACATTTACAATCTTACTATGTGACTAGGTATTTCCTACACAAGTTCACCGAAGTCTTACTAACAGCAGAATAAAGACAGAGAAAACAAAAAGGGAATTCAGTCCCACACATTCTTTCTGCAGTAGATGGCTCGCCCTCCCTACCCAGTGATTCGAGGGCATTCAGACTTTATTTGGTGAAGAGCTCAGCACCACAGGTGCAACAGTGTTTTTAAGAAAGCATTCCAGCTCTCCTTCCAGTAGCCCAGAGAAACGGGGCAGCCGGGAACTAACGGTGCACTCGACAAGGGACAAGCCTGAAGCCGGGTCACTGCCGTGCCCTGGTCACACAGTCAGCCCCGGAGAGCAGCAGAGATCACAGCTCACCTGCTCCGGTAACCCACAAAGGCTTTGATGTGCAAATCCACGGGCACGTCTTTGGGTGGAGTGAGGGGAACACGAACACAGCTCGAGAGGTTCTGGACGCTGGGGTGCACCACATGGCTCTCTCCTTCAAATATGCCCTCGGCAAAGATCAGCACAGCACGGATGATCGTGTCTTAGCGACGAGGAAGGAAAGGCAGTTCCTAAATTAAACGTTGTCCTCCGGCAACAAACCACCACCGCTTTCAGAATTAAGCACGGTAAAGTCGTTATACCCCCTCCTCTGAATTGTGAAAGCATGCCAGGTGACCAGGATTACCACACCTGGGCCTGACTGCATGCCTGGTGTCGGGTGAATTTGCTGTCTTGGGGTAGTTCCAGTTCTGCATGTAAAGCCAGCTGAAGTCGAGCTGCACTCACACAACACTCTCACTAACGCAGCTGTAGGTTAATGTTTACAGTCAACACAAGGAGTGCTGCAAGGATCACCAGCACTGGTTTCATACAAGATAAATGTTAATTGCCGTGGAAAATAACACATAACAAGAAGCAAATTCCACCAAACTCTTTTCCCCTGAGACCCAACAAAGGAACACAGCTTGATTCAAAACTCTGTGAAAGGAAAGAAACCACAAAGGGGACATTACAGACAACAAAGGGGAGACATGCAAACCATAAGCTAAATATAACTAAAAATTTGCGTGAATTTACATGAAATGAAATGTCAAGGGTTGCAGGTTACCACTCACCATTTGTGGTGGAAATACACAGTTCCACGTGGGCAGACTGGCTGTCAGAGCCCAGATTAACTGAGAGGGCTGTCTGGAGTTGGGTGTTTGCTGGAATCACACCTCTCTGCCCATCAGCCTCCTTCAACTCGGCGTTCAGCTCAGCCTGTTACAAAACACACACCCTTCCGTGTCAGAATTCCAAGATTTTCGGTCAAGAAACCTCGAACACACACGCATAAGTAAGTTCTCCTTTCTTGCAGAAGAAGGTCGCATTACAGCAATTCCCAGGCACTTCACACAGCCCTGAGTGGCAGCTGGATTAGGCACAGAGCTAGGGATGCTTGGATGCAATTTTTTGGGGTGCTTTACCACTGATGGAGCTCGGGTCTGTACTCAAACCAGTGCTCAGAAAAGCACTTAACATACATCAGTTTTAAGCACAAACTTACAGAATTCCAAGCTTTTGCTATGGTGGTTGTTTGCTCTTCAAATACGAGTTTGCTCTTTCCTCAGACTATTTTTGAAACTCTTTATTTCTGCACGTTCACCATCATGCCACAAGTGCTCTTCCTGCACCCTGGCAGTGCTCCCAGCCCTCACCCAGTGACCTGATCCCCTCACACGATCCCCTCTGACTCCCACGTTGGCTTATGCACTGAAAATTACAGTCTGCAGTCACAAGCCAAAGCGCAGGGCTCAAGGGAATCCAGCTCCAAACACAACTGCTCTGGCAACAGGAAGGAGCAAGGAAAGTGTTGTTTATTAAAACACAAAAAGCAAGTTCTGAACTTGCACAAGGAACAAGCCAAATGCAGAAGCAGGAACCCCCAGCAGACAATCTCGCTGCACCCTGACAGGTTACAGCTCTGACTTGTCTGGACTGCCCCACAACCACTTCCCAGCTTACTCCAGATTTATGCCAACACGAGATGTGTTTAGTCCTACATATTATTTAAGTAGTACCTTTGCATTTTCCTCATAATTTCTTAATTCCAGCAGCAGATTTTGTTTCTTCTGACTAAGTTCTCGGATCAGATCCTGCTCAGCATTCGTATCCATTAGGTTTCCTTTCATCTCCTCACCTCCTGGCAGATAGCCTCGGACTGTACAGAAACAAAACACAGCCAGTTGCAGCAAAGCCTTTCCCAGCCTCCCCAAAACTTTCTGTAACAAGACTCTCTTCTATCACCTCTGCAGGAGACACTAAATCTGGTTTTCAGCTGAAGACCTGAGCATTGATTTAGACCCACAGAGGCTCTGCCTTTCTTGGTGATCAGGACAAGAGAAATGCACATTAAAAAAAAAAAAAAAAAAAGTGAATTTCCAACCTGCCTTTAAGCTGTACTCACCTGGCCAGACAAGTGCAACACCCAGCCCTTCTGCAAGAGGATTCCCACTACAATCATCCTTTCAGGTGCTTAGGCAAGTTTGCAATTATGCAAAATTAGTAAAATGTGTAACCTGGATTTCTAGAGCTGGTCAGAGGAGTTGTTGCTGTCTGGAAGCGACTGTAAGTCACTGTCACTCAGCCAGGAAACAAGATTTAGCCACAACCGTTTTTCCCCAAATCAAGAGATACTTCAAGCAGTACAACCTATTTCCCAGCAGTCGAGTGGAGCACAGAGTTCTGGGCATATCTCTAAGTGTCTGTGGAGACAGAGGAACTGAACAGATGATGAGACACTTGCTTTAAACTTCCATTTTGCTCTAGGGCGGTGTGCTCTGATTGCAGCTGACAGTGAAAGCCAGGGACAGAAGTCATACCTGCCAAGAGTATGCTGCCTGCCTGTGTGTAACTGCTGCCCCACAAAAAGTTGCATGGAACTTGAAAAGCACTCAGCTTGTCCACTGATGAAAGGACCCACTTTATTATTTCTGGGTGGATCACTCATTCAAAACGAGAGCAAGAGAGAAAACACAGTGCAACACAGCACACCTCATGCGAAAGGATGCTGGTCCCAAACAGAACTGTAAGGGCACTGCCTATATAACCCCAGCCACACTAAGGCCTAAAGGGATCCCCATTGTGCCAAGGCTTGTTTACGATGGACCCATCAGAAAAGGATGGTCGTGTTCAGTGATAGAAACCCACACAGCTCTGTTAGGACAAGGTTCTGCAGAACTGCCTACAATGCACCCCTTCTGTCAGCTTGGGAAAAAGGTTTATGTGCTGAAGCTCAAGTGCAGCAAATCCCCACAGCCTGTGATTAAGACAGACACCAAAATACTCTGCTATTTAACAAGGACAGGCTTTTGTTTCAAATGGGTTGTGCCAGACCTGCCTGTCTCAGGCCACTGACGCCAAGCAGTCGGATAATCACACCAGTGTCTTTCCTGGAGCCATCCCTGTAAATTCATGCTGAGCTTATTTAAATAATCTGTGATCATATTTTTTTCCACTCACAGTAACTAGGTCTGACTTTTTGAATGCATGGTGGGATAAATCCAGGAGAGACTGTAGAGCATTTTCCAGGAAACAAAGCGCTGTTAACATCTAAATTTCTAATATAAAAACCACCTTCAGAACAAAACACACACACCTTTAGCTCTCTAAACCTTTACCCACTGTAAAGCAGCCAACAGAAAAAAGAAAGATTTCCTGTACATTCATCTATTATAACGTAGCCTGAAGAACCAGAGTCTGTCCTGAATATCATTATCTTTGCATTAGGATGGGGCTTCTTCCATTAGACAAATGAATTTTGATGGCTTCTCGGATCATAATGAACCACATGCTGATTCTCACAGAGAAGGCAATATTCAAAACCCTGCTTCCAGATAGTCTAACTCCAAATTCCTTTAACTTCACCTAAAGCCAGGGGAATTTGGCACACCAAATGTTGGAAGCAAGACAAGGTTTAGCTAATCTGAGATGATGTGATGTGCCTGATGTTACTGTGCACTGAATTAGTATCCTGAACAATGCTCTTACCTTCCCCATCAACCGAACAGCAGATTAACTGGGTGCTGCCATCCATTCTGTAATCCCCCTCCACCACTCCTGCAATGGAGGAAGCAAAGTTGTCCTTAAAGATGACCTCCCCAGTGCGGTCACTGCGTGCATCCACCTGGAACGACAAAGAGGTCCAAGCCTGAGCACGAACAGAAAAGCCAGCTCCCAAACCAGGTGTCACGCCACTCTCTGAGCTGTTAACTGAAAGCCAGCTCCACTCACAGAGCTGCAGGTGAAGCTGCAGCCCCGCTGATCCCAACACCGCACATGAAAAAAGCACCATCAAGAAACGACCTGCAGGCAGACTCAGCTAGAGGGAACTGCTCTCCAGAGATGCTTCCCTAAGTTACACACAAGGAAGGAAACAAAGGGACTGCAAGGCTGCACTGGACAGGTTATGCACATGTGAATGCAGCAATGCTGGGACTAAACCAGAAATGAGGCAGCATTTACAACCTTTCCTCCTAGCTGCAGCCCTCGTGAATTATTTTTATCCACAAGTACCACAACCTTCAATTATTTTCCACTGGAGAAGACGGGTGAGGGGGGCTCCGTTCTGTGCACTGTGTATTTTCCAAAGCACAGCTCCCAGCATTACTCTTTCTAGGAGCTGTGAACTGTTTCAGATCAACAAGCTGGATAGAGACTGCCAGTGGAAAAGAACAGGAGTAAAGCAAGGAGAGGTTCTCTCTTTAACAATCACCTAATCCAACATAAATTACAACATATCTGGGCTCCAGACTGCCAGCTTGATATGAAGTTATTAAATTCCCCCAGGCTAATGAGAGTAATGAGAGGTGTGAAGAAAAAAGCACAGCTTTACAAAAAAAACTGGCAAGCTGCACCCAGGAGAGATGTGGCAGTTAAAACAGTCATTTCTGGCAAAGGGGAATACCAAGGAACAGGTTTAAAAGACTAAGACTGAGCTGTATAGAATGCCTTTACATAAAGTCAAACAATGCTTGGTTAATCCTGCCACAGTCGAGACTGACGCTGCTCTGCTCTTACATAACTGCTCTGTCTCCCCTGGAGTTTGGGAACGTTCAGGAAACACTGCAGAGGATTATTAGCGTGTCCTCAAGACACACCTGAAAAGAGACACTCAGGAGCTTTAGGATGTGCCATATGAGCTCTGCTGCCATAGAAACTACTTGCCACACCTTTGCAATTGACTCTGAGCTAAGCAGAGGAAGCAGCTTTTCTCTGATCTTGCACTTGGCACAGGACTCACCAGCCAAACTAGGTTTATTGCAATAGATCTTCAGTGCTCAGCTTTCTCTTTAACTTTTTGGATTGCTGCTCCTCAGACAATTTAACAGCCTTGATCAAACACAGTCTCCGTATCTACAGCTCCTCATTTCCCCCCCTGTACAAACTCACCTTCCCATTGGACCAGCCAGTGATCAACTCAGGCACTCCATCAGAGTTCAGGTCAAATGAATGTATGCTCATTGCCTGGTTTTTTGACTGAGGACAGAAAGGAAAGCACAAATTACGCTTGGCTATGTTTTCTGAACTGCACATGCTTTACACATGCAAGACACTGGACTTATGAGGCTGCAGAGATTAGAGAAGGAAATACAGCACTGTCTCTCAACAGGAAGTTTGAGCATCACTGTCCCTCAGGTCATACACACGTGTGAAATCTTAGCCCTTGCACTACAAATCTAGTCCACTGCTTTCAAAGGACCTGACTGTTCCTTCAAATACATTTCCATCCAAGCAGATGATTAAACTCACAACAACAAAGTGTAAAAAGGCAAATCCTCTATGAAAAAGAAAAAATCAACACTGTCATAAAATGAGACCAGCCTCGTCCTACCATCTCCTAGGGATCTTCTTTTCTCGTTACTATTAAATATACTGTTCTAACCTGTGTCATATTAAGAATATTAAAATGGGCGTCTGGAAAGGATCTCGCCGAACTGATTTGCTGGAGCAGCAAATTGCTACTGATGAGAAAAATTAACTTTGAACACAGACAATGCAAGATTTCAGTCTCTGAAAAGCAGTTTATTGATTCAGCCACACAGCCAGAGGCATTTTCTAACATGAATTCAAATTTCTCTCTTCCTTAAACAACCCTGTGAAGCTAAAGAATCCCTAGCCGTACGGTTGTATCCATGTTGCTTAAGCCATCACCAACAGCCCAAAAGGAATTAACACAGTATTCATTCTGCATGTACCTACAAAAAGAGGTAGGTTTTGTAAGAACAAAGTTACACTAAGTTCTCTGCTCAAAGTTCATCTGAGGAGGCAGGATAACATCAGGATGACCTGAGATCAGGTACCAGGTCTCCTAGCAGCCCTCAAGCTTTCAGTGATGATATTCCAGGAGTGGACTAACCTTAATCCTCCAGTAGCGGGCTGTCCTGTCGTAAACTCCAACGGTCCCGTTGGCAAGAGCATAACCAAACCGACTGCCATACATGGGGCTAAGGGCAGTAATAGTCTGGGGGGGAAAGGGAGGGGGAGAGAGGACACAGCAGTGAAAACTTCTGCAATTTAAGTAACAGGGAACAGGCCACACGATCTATCACATGATCTCTACAGCGCTTACATGGTGAATCAGTCTGTTGTAGGAAGCACCGACTACCGAAGAAACACTTTTAAAAATCAGTTTGAAATCACCGAAGGCCTTATAGGATTTCCTCACACAAGCTGCATTCCCAGTGTTAGGACACACTTTAGCAAGGATTGCAGAATTGCCCTCGAACTGTGTACTTTGCCCAAGTTATTTCCTACCACAGACAGCAACACAACTGCTCATAGGATTCCTGTGGTCACTACTGCTAACACACTGGCAGTGAAAAACTAGTCCAAACACACAACATTCCTTAAGCTTCAGGAGCCGAGGATGTCAAAGGTTCAACTTTACCTGGGTTAGGAAAGCCCTACAGATATTATTGGTAGAAAATCTTTGCCCAAGATTAATGAGATAAAAATTAACAGCTTCCACAGCTTGGACTTCTTTGGAACACAACTGGAACACCAGGCTAGGTATTACCTGAATAAATAACAGCTCTGGGGAAACACCTGAGAGTCATAACTCAGCCTGTTTCTCACTCCTTCTAAGACCCATTCTTCATTGAGCTAAAGGTTCTCAGTGCTTGGAAATGCAGGTTTTTCCACGCACTAGAGATTTTAATGTCAGGAGGAACAACTGCAATCATCTGTCTGGTCTTCTGTAAAACGCAGCACAAGAGACTTCCTTCAATTAAATTATTCACCAACTTCTTATATAAACTCAGCTGACTGTGCTCCTTGGGATTTTTTTAGCATAAAACATGCAAACCCTTTATCCTTTCCTCGCACAATCTTCTCCAAGTATCAAAACCCTCTAAATTACAGGCACCCAGTAAGGACAAAAGACTCCAGCAACAGTCAGGAACTCAATGGTAATGCTCCCTAAATCTATACCTGATTGTCCATTTATAAGAGTCACAACAGTCTGCAGCTTCAGTTTCACCAGAGTAAGCGATTAAAGAGACAAAATGCAAACTGTTCAAGACTTCCAAACCAAGCCATTTTTCCCCGAATTTACCCTCCCAAAAAGAAAGGTTTAGGTGTAGCTGTGTCTTTCTAAATTAGAACAGTAGGATTGTAACAGGCCTCCTAAGACTCTGCAGGTGTGAATTTAAAAGACTTCTAACACAGACCTGGAAATAAATCAGACATGAGAGTGACGGACCTGTAGCTGCCCTCTAACCAGAAATCACTACGTGACTGGACCAGCCACTGCACACACAGCAGGATGGATTACAGGCCCAGTTCTAATTCTAGCCACAGCAAGAGCCTCCTTTCCTAGAACAGTGGATTTGTCCTTTATAGCTCTTCCTAAGTGGTTTAATAGCTAAGCCTTTTAGTCCCACCTTGGGCAGCGGGAAGATCTCAGAACTTTAAGCACAAAGGCCCATAACATGCCCTTAGTCTACCTCGGCTCCAGAAGGGCCATGAAAAGACTGAGAACACTCCTAAATGCTGTGAAAAGGCTATTTTGCTCCCTTCCAAGAAACCAAAGTCTAACAGTGGAGGTCTTCTCTCATTTCCTAAGCTAAAGAGGATCTCCTACACCTTTCATTTACCCCTCTGTAACCCTTTTTGCCCCATGCCTTAGTTTAGTCCCCACAGCCCTTCTTAGACAGCCAGTGCATATCTCGAATTGCAATATAAACTTCCAGTTTGGCCTGGGCATCCCCCTCGTGCCCTGCCATGCACTGCCTGGATACACACAGGGGCAGTTACATCATCGAGATTGTGTCAGCGCATTTCAGGAAACCTGTAGAAGACGTTCTTTTGCTCAGAGGGCGCTCAGAGCTTCAATCACAACCCAGTAACCTTAATCACCCTGGGACATGGCCCTGACTTTCAGCCAAGCAATAGTCACTTTTCTCACCCAGCTGAAGGTTTGTAAATAAACAGAGCAAAAAAAAAAACCCCTGTGTAATGAACGACATTATTAAATTCTAACTTCTGCAGTTCTAGCAGAATAGATACCATGCCAAATAGTTAAGTAACTGTTTAACTACACGATAAATCTGAACCAGAGAAGCTTTAGAGTACACAACACTTTCAGCTCCATCAGCAACTATAATAAACATCAGCCAGAAGTAATTTACCTCCGTCTCTGACATCTCTGCCACGATCTCATCTTCTTTAAACACCCGGATATCAAAATCTTCAGAGCCAACAAGAAGCTGAAAACAAAAAAAAAAAGTGTATCTTAAAAATAGTTATTCAAGCTAAGGAAATAAAAAAGAATATACACCAGGATCCAGAGGATAAACAAATATTCCAAGTCCAGCAACGAAGAGGTTTTAACAGCCGTTTGAAGAGTTGCCAGTGGAACAAAAAGTTACCCTCTGGTGAGACAAGATTTCAGAAGTCTCCTGTTGATCAGGTATTAGCTACTCATTTTTTGTTCAACTCAGTCTCTGCAAAAGCACAGCGAAATATCTGGGGTGGGAATGAGAAAGATACTTTGGAACATCAAGGCTCTGCTCTTTTCTTACAGTAGAAGACTCAGTGTTACAATTCATAACTGCAATTATATATATATTCCTATTGTTTGTCTCACATATCACATCATATCAGCAAGACGTGTGTTACAAGCTATTGTCATTTCAAATCAGCAGAGCAAACACTATTTCATTTCCTCATGTCACTATAAAGAAACAGGGGGGCTGGATTTGGAGGCAGATTTCTTGATTTTACCAAACATAAGTGAAGCTTTTCACAGGACAGCTCCTTAGGAGCTCATTTTTACATCTAAGATGCTTGCGCGTTGTTTCTCCGAAATTCAGAAAAGAATGTATTAACCATACTCAAGAAATAACACTGATGGTATTTCAGCCTTGCAACTGATGATCACAGGTATTTCACTGCGTCGCTCCTGGGGTAGGGGATTAAAAAAAGAGAGAAGTTTTCCACTCCAGTTAGCAATCAACGCACCGAAGGCAGGCAGCAATGCAGCAAAGACTCCATGTGTGACTAGTTTAGCCATCCAAGGAGTGCCAGAGCACTGCTGCTCCTTACAAATTGACTCAGCGCTTTGCACGTCATTGCCAGACCAGAGCCTGGAAAAGGCACAACTGCCACGCAAGGATCACTTCAACTGCTAATGTAAGTCAGATATACTTGATAACCCAGGTTTCTTTATTATTATCATTTCACTACCAGACCACAAGACCAGCTGAATTCATGCGTAAATGGTTACAAACCTCAGTTTTGCCGTCACCATCAAAGTCAAACAGCGCTAACGAACGAACGTTGTCTCCAGTAACCTAAAAACAGAAAGAGAGTCTTCAGTGCTGGTGACAGCTGTCAGAACTGAATTGTTTTTATTAGCTCAACTGCAACAGAACAGCTGAAAGAGTCAGTGCTCAAGCAACATCTGAGTGCACTGAACACACAACCAAAATGCAATTTAAGGTCTGAGATAAATTAAGGAAGATGAACAACCAAATTAATATTCACACACACAAACACCCAAGATGAATTAGTGCCATTGAAGGAATCTTCTAATAACGTCAAAACCACTCTGCACAGCCTTACCGTCCAGAAACGGTCATTTCCTTCGTGATCAAAGCCCTGCAGGGCACAGTTCCCACCAATAATAGCAAGTGGAGGTGAAATATCTCCAAGCTTTCCAAGAACTATCGCATTGGCTCCATCTGAGACCTACAGAGAAACATCAAAGGAAAAAGAAACAGCAGACAGTAAGACATCAGAGCACACAGATCAAGGAGAGAGCTTCCAACATCATCACTGTTGTAGCTGAGCTCTGAATGCCTATTAATTTTTTTAATTTTGTCTTGCTAGGTGATGTGTGACATAATATGAAAATGTGCTCTCGCACACACAGACATACATCACATTCACATCCTCATTTTGAAATGTTGCAGATATTCTACAGACAAAGTGTTCTGAATACAGTAGCAGAATTAATGCATAGAACAGAAGCACAATTAATTGACAACGTAATGTAGAAACTGTGATCTTTGGAATGGAAAGAAACAGAAAACAATGGAGTTACTAAAGAAAGCAGACACTTAAATTAACTTGCCTCTCTGTAGAACAAATCTGAGTTGTTATACACATCATAAGCCAATAAATTAGTCTGTGTTCCAACCAGAAGGCAGTCATAACCCAGCTGGGGGTTCAGCACTCCCGAAGCCAGACAAGTGATCCCTTGATTAATGTTGAGAAGAGAAATGTCCGAATCTTGGTTACTTTGCACCATTCGGTTTGTGCTTGATCTCTGCCCTCGGGCATGAGGGTTGTGAATAAAGACCTGTAGAAACAAGGATGTAAATATTAACACAAAGCATGCATCTGTGTATACAAACAGCAGAGACTATTGTCTGGGTAATAAATGCGATGGGGAAGAAGGGCATTCACTTAGCCTACACGAGGACAAAAGAATGGGGGTTTTGCTGACAATAGTATTTCTCACAGTTATTCTTTAACCTCAACCAGAAAAGAGGTAAATGGCAGGAAAAACTGCTCTGGCCAGTGGAGTTGCAACACCATTGTTTTGTTTGTTTCTGAAAATGGCAATTGAGGAGTCTTCAGAGTGAGGCAAAAAAAAAGCAAACCAAATGGAACAACAACAAACTAAACAAATTACATCCAGCTGGTAACAGTGCTTGCAAAACACCCCAAATATTTAGGACAATTCACCTGGTACCTATCTGTAACCTCCATCTGTGGGTGAGCATGGTTAATTTAAAAAGGAGCCTGTGATTAAAAAAGGAACCTGTGATAAATAAGGTTTTATTCTCACTGACCAATATTCAGTCACTGTAATTATCTGGAGCCAAGTCAGAGGATCTCAGGATATTATGCTCGACAGCCTTGGCACATTCTGGCTGTGCAGTCTGCGCCTTGGACAAGCCCACATTCTCCGCTGCTCCTAAAGGCTCCAAATTAATAATGCTGGGAAGCATCTCAGATGAACCCTGCTTGTATTTACAACCACCTCAGTGCCTCTGTGGGCTGATGCTTCAACCTGTTGTTTTGTTTATTATTCAGATCGTAGCTAACCCCGTACGTTTACATTTCAAACTCAACCAGGGCACACGCAGGGTGCAATCTGTGCATCACCCACAGAAACCTCAGCACCGCCGCCGTTATCAGCACCGAGCTGGGTCTGTACCAGTGCCAAGGCTCGCTGCTGTGACTGAGAACTGTATGACAACACCCATGGCTTGAAAAAAAAACAAAAACAAAACCAAAAAACCCAGACCGCTAGAAAATGCGAAAGTTTCCTCGGCCGCTTGGGTTCGTTGAATGGGTCGCGCTGGAGGGGACCACTGGAGTCACCTGCTCCAAGAGGGTCCCCAGAGCGTGCCCAGAGGGCTTTGGAACACCTCCGGGCACGAGCCCCCACAGCCCGTCCACAGCGCCAGTGCCCGGCCTGCCGCCGGCTGTCACCGCTGGCGATCTCGCCGTCCGAGCACCGCGCCCCGCACACAGCGCCTCGACCGGCCCGGCCCCGGCCCGGCTCCCCCGGGGCCCGTGAGGGGTGTGGGGGGTGTCAGCGCGGCTCCCGCGGCCGCTCCTGCCCCCGTTACCTTGCCCGCCTGCGTGGCGGCCGCCAGGCAGGGGTGCGTCCCGTCGTACCGGCCCAGCGCCACCATGCGGGGCAGGATCTTGTGGTTCAGTTTCAGGGTGAACACGGGCACCAGCATGTCGGGAGCGGGGGAGCGGCACGGCGGGACGGGCACGGCGGGACGGGCACGGCGGGGCCGCCACACGCGGGTCGGCCGGGCCCGGCACCGGCACCGGCACCGGCACCGCCAGCGCGCACGCGCGGCCGCCGCGTCAGCGCGGAGGGCGAGACCAACCGGGCGAGCGGCGGGGGGGGGGGGACGGCCCGGGGGGCAGCTGGGGAGGTGCCACTGGGACATGGTGGGGGGGACAGGGGTACTGGTGGAGATGGGAGATGGGACTGGGACTGGGACTGGGATTGGGACTGGAACTGGGACTGGGACTGGGACTGAGACTGGGACTGGGACTGGGACTGGAACTGGGACTGGGACTGGGACTGGGACTGGGACTGGAACTGAGACTGGGACTGGAACTGGGACTGGGACTGGGACTGGGATTGGGACTGGGACTGGAACTGAGACTGGTACTGAGACTGGGACTGGGACTGGAACTGGGACTGGGACTGGGACTGGAACTGAGACTGGGACTGGAACTGGGACTGGGA
>JAWMRA010000020.1:12593517-12611301 GCA_035584735.1 Pseudotriccus pelzelni
GGGACTGGAACTGGGACTGCGACTGCGACTGGGACTGCGACTGGGACTGGGACTGGGACTGAGACTGGGACTGGAACTGGGACTGAGACTGGGCCTTGGTCTGGGACTGGGCCTGGGCCTGCAGGTGCAAAGGTCTGGGGGTCAACTGGGGTGTAGGACTGGGGCAGGTAGGGGCGCATTCACAAAGGTCGGGGCGGGAGGGGGATAAATGGAGGTATTAGGGGGCATCTGAGGGCTCCACGGTGGGGGATTGGTGGGGGGCCCAGGAGAGCTGAGGGGCAGTTCGGGATGCAGGGGATGGATGGAGGGCAGTTGGATGTGTGGAGCTAAGGGAGGCGTTTGCAGGGGTCAGGAGAAGCGGGGGAGCACCTGGAAGTACTGGGGCAGCTGGCAGAGCCGGGGGCAGCAGGTTAGAGGCAATTTTCCCCTGGGCAGCCGCAGCGGCCCCAACACCCACAGTGCCACCTCGGTCCTGGCTCCTCTGTGGGAGCACCCAGCTGGGGCCAAGGGGTGTCTCATCTCTGTCCCCAGCCCCCCTTCGCCTCACCCTTCCCTGCCCGCCAGCTCCACGCTTGCCCTTAACTCCCACCCTCCCTGACCGCACAGGGGGGGTAAACCAGGAGTACCTCTAATCGAGGAGCAGCAAACCAGCAAAACCCAACCCAGAGTTAACGCTCTGTGCAGCTGGGAAGGCACGGCCTTGGAGCACCAGTGCCGTATGGGGTTATGCACTGGTTCGTACAGAATCCGGCCACTGGGGCGCCGGGGGGATGTTGGAAATGCCAGAGGGCAACCCCACAGAGCTGCAGTGCAGCACTGGTGCCAGTCCCCATCCCAGTGCGGATTCCGGTACCCAGACCCTCTTGATGCTCCTTGCAGAGCCCACTCCCTGCCCGGCCATGGGCTGGATAGGGAAACCCTGGCTCAAGGTCATGACTCTGAAAGTTCGTAACTTATTTTGGCCTTAAGAAATATTTTA
This sequence comes from Pseudotriccus pelzelni, assembly GCA_035584735.1. Classification (NCBI taxonomy): domain Eukaryota; kingdom Metazoa; phylum Chordata; class Aves; order Passeriformes; family Tyrannidae; genus Pseudotriccus; species Pseudotriccus pelzelni. The sequence goes on from JAWMRA010000020.1 coordinate 12,594,497, forward strand.
CCGCGATAACCCTCACAGGTCTGTAAATACACCGTGCTCTCGGGCAGGGCCCGAATCCAGCACCTGCCATCCACTGGCACGTTGTCACCCCCGTCCCAGCAAGAGGCAGGTTTGGAAAAGGGCACACTGGAACAACAGCTCTTCCTTCCCTGCGGAGGCCACCGGAGCGAGGCACAGATCCCTTTATTTCCAGGAGAGCTGGCAGGCCCAGTAGGCATTTCCTTGTGCGTTGGCCGAGCCCTGGCCGGCAGCAGCATCCCTGCCCCGCATGAGAAGGAGCCTCTCAAAGGCACTGCTTGAGTGGAGGTCGTGCCATTCTGAGCGGCGCAACCTCCTTTTCCTCTCTCTTTCGTTGTTTGTACCAGGTTTTTTCTGGCAGCTCCGTCAATGTGCCGTTATACTTGCGGGTAACGAGGCAGCAGTTGTGAGCGGCATATTGAGGAGGGGGTTTGTTTGCCCTTTGTGGCTCTGTTTGGGGCAAGTGTGGGGCTCGGTGCCCCTCCTGTGTGCTGGTTTTGCTAACAGAGCGCAAAGGCAAAGCACCAGCGTGAACTTGGGCACGCAACGGGGGTGTTGCTCAAAGCCAGCAAACACTGCTGCCCTCGCAGGGCAAATCACAGAATCCAAGAATAGTTTGGGTTGAAAAGGACCTTAAAGATCATCTAGTTCCTGCCACAGGCACAGACAAAACCCGCAGCTCCCCTCCCAGCGGTGCCAAGCAATGCTCTGCTGGGCTCCACAAACCCAGCTGAGCAACATCAGGGGAAAACTAGCTCAGAGACCTTTTTAAGCTGGTAAAACTGTAAATAGATGGAAATTTCAACTTCTCACAAATACGTCTGATTTGAGCTGTAAATATTATTTTTCATCACTAATTATGGTATTGGGTTTGGCAAGTCTGCAACACGGTTAAATTACAGCTGCCACTTTGAATTGGCTGGCTCTGAAACTCTTAATATTGAAATCGTGGCTTTTGGCACTCATTTCCCTTCGTTTGAAAGGCTCGTCATCTAGAAAATAAAATTAAATTATATTTACTTATTCTATAAATAAAAGAATAAAATATAATAAAATTTATTTACATCTAAATGCACAGCATCCAGTCCTGAGTCCCAAGCAGTACTTGGCACAGGGACCTTCCCCTTTCCCCACTTTTATAAGGGTGAAAATCCCATATAATCCGCTCTGGGGTTTCACTGCTGCACAGCTGGGGGCTGCTGTGTGGACAGGACCAGTGTGGCTGAATTTGAGGGATTATTCAGCTTGTTCACTAGAGTAGAGGGTCTTAAAATCCAGCGAGAGATCATCACCATCCTCTTTGCTGCATACTCTGGACAGGCTTGGCAAGGCGATGCCCTGTGAGCAGTGTTTGCTCTTTTCTAGCTCCTGGGGGAAAACAACTTCATATATGTCATAGAACAGAGAGAATATAATAACATCATAATTTAATAGAATATTTTAAAGCTGATATTATTTAATATCATACGATATATAAGAAAGATATCTGTTATATAATCAGACGTGCTTGGCATGGGCTGCTGGCTTCCTAGGCAGGTTGCACAGAGGAGCTGGCCATGACTCCACGACAGGTACAAGGATCACCACCCACCCAGAAGCCGTTTCCTGGCAAAGATTTAAAATCTCACAGAAAATTCTCAATGCCTTTGTCTGCCCGGCAGTGCTGAGGAGCCCTCAGATACCGAGCTCGGAACAATTTTGGTAAAAACAACTACCTCCAGCCTTCGAGGGGGGGAATAGTATGGCTGGGGGGAGTGGGGAGGGACAAGCAATTTCACCCCACGCACATCCCTGGGGTGGGGGGATGGAAAGAGCTGTTGTGCCAGATCCTGCCTCGACAGCTGTGCTGCTCTCAGGGGCGCAGGATCCCGGGACAGACAGCGGGGATCTCTGGATCTCAGGAGCCAGGCTGTGAAGACATCAAGGAAAATATCACATCCTTTCATTTCACACCTTTGTACCAAGGGGGTTGATGTTTTCTTTGCAAGTTCAGGCAAGTTGCCTGCTTGACATCCCAGGGGATTACTCATCCCCTCTACTCTTGGCTTCTAATTAGCAACGAAAGGGGAATAAAATAATTAAATATGCCCAAGGTAACGATACTTGGAAACTTTGGGTCACGTTTCAGCCAGGGGAGGCGGCAAGTAGTTGGAGCAGGTGAGTTTGAAGTCTGTGGGAACCTGAAAGACACAAAAGGGAAGGGAAGATGCAAGGGTAAGAAAAAAAAAAAAAGAAAAAAAAAAACCACCCAAAGAAAAAGAAGAAAATCCAAACTGTACATTGGGAAAGCATTAGATTGGTGAGTTTAAATGATGCCTAGAGTTAAGGTGATGCTTAAAACCTGTCATGCAGATGCCAGCAGTGTTGGGCAAAGTGGGGGACACCTGGGGACCCCTTTTCCCGGGAGGGTGTGCAGGGATGCTTGGCAGCCCCTGACCCACTGGCTCTCTGCTCTTGCAGGTGGGGGACGAGGTAAATTCAAGCCCTTTTATTTCCCAGCCAAAGCTTGGTTGGTCCTCAGCCCCTTCCTTCCCTTGGGGGCTGCAATTCAACCCTTGTTAGACCTCGAAGTAATTCCCATTAACATTTATGAGAATTTCATGATCAAAAGAGGAATCAGCCCTTTCATCTTCCAGACGTGCCCGAACACACATCACCCATCCCCAAAAGCCTGTACTGCCGGGTGGCAGCTTGCACCCTGTGCTGGGGTCCCTCAGGATGCACACCCCAAAACCAGAGGGGGCTTTGCAGGCTCAGTTTGCCCTCCTAGCCCCGGTTCATGGCATCCGTTCAGCATTTCTTCCTTTCCCTTCTCCCTTAAAAATCAATAACTAGCAAATCCCCACCCTCCCTGCACTTTTTATTTCAAGGGGAAGGTAATACTGATAAGAAATAAGGAATAAACGCCAAGCCCTTGCCCGGAGCCATAGGGTGAGCCGGCAGCTGAGCCCGGCTCGTAATCCCGGCCTTGGGAGTCTCAGCCCTAGCGCAGCCGGCTGGGTCTCAGGGCGGCTCCCCCAGAACCCACATCAAAGAGCGCTGCCGGCTCTGAGAGCGTCGCAGGACTGAACACCCCGCAATTCCTGCCGGCTGGAAATCGGCCCGGCCCCTTCCCACTGCCAGCGGCCCCACTGAAGGTGCCTTCCTCCGGCTACGGGCGCCACGTGGGGCCAGGGAAGTCCACCAAGGAGGGCACTTCCCCAGGAAAATGGGGACACGCCTGTCTTTGCTGGTGGCTGGTGTCTGGAGAAGCCCTAAGTGGGATATATTCTCCCAAAGCTGCAGTCGAGGTGCAGGCAGGGAAGGAGGCAGCTTCCCAGGATCATCTGATGGGTTTAACTCGTGTCTGCCACTGCGAGCAGAACAAGCCTTTGCTCCCCGTTTTCTGGGAAAAAGAAAGAAGTCTGCACTGCCTGAGGTCACCCCACTGATCCGGTTTCACTCCCAAATGGTTTCCAAGGCCTTGCCTATGCACATGGGGAGCGGTTGGGAATGGCTTCCCAAGGTAGGCGAGAGGTGATTCACCCTCTTCCTCCCCTGCCAAAGGGCTGGCAAGCGCTGGCAAAACAAAACGACGTCAGCACCCATTTCCCGTGTTTTAAACACTTGTTTATCATCAGCAAACAATAACCTGAGATTCCCATCGTCGGATCAAAGCCGAGCCTGCTTTCTAAGCACCAATCACACCCATGGCTTCCTGCTGGCTTTCAGCACTTCGAGTGTGCTGGCTGTTTGCTGAGTGCTAAAATAAGGCCCCTTATTTCCTCTGTTTGGGTGTGAAAGGCTGGTCCCGGGTGGGCTATGCCCTCATGCAGCCCTGGCAGCTCAGCCCCAGCCAGCCGTGGTGCTCCTGCCCCGAGTCCCACACAGAGAGGCGGCTGGAGCAGGCAGAGCTGAGCTGCCCTCGCTGCCCTGCATCAGCACCCTGCCTGGAGAGCAAGAGCCAACGGTGAGGGGCAGTGTAGCCCCAGGGCCTGTCCCCCAGGCTCTCTGTGCTGCTCCACACTGGGTTTGTAGCTCCCTGCATCCCTGCCCACAATCCATACCCCCCGAACTGATGGGCTTTGCCAGCGGAGCCCCCCAACTGTTGGGAACTGTATCTGTGGGAAGGACAGGTCACCACCCCCAGCACTGCTCTGGAGGGGATGATGAGCCCAGAGAGAGCGTTCTGGGGAGACCTGTGCCATCTGAGAGGAGAGAGGGGGGCCTGCAGTTGTCTGCAGGGTCTCCTGGAGGGGATGTGCTGCGTGGCTGGCAGGTGGAGGCTGCTGCAGGTCCATGACAGGCTGCTGCGTGCCCGTGGGTGACTTGCAGCCATGTGTTCTTCAGCAGGGAGTCAGGGCAGACCTGTGCCAGGTCACATCCACGGGAGCTGGCTGCTGTCCTCCTCGCCTGCCCGGCACCAGCCCTGACTCACTGCCAGTCACCGGCACCAGCCCTGGCACCGGCCCGTGGCTTCCAGCAGTCAGCACGAGGCACCCCAGGTGTCAACAGGAACAGGTGCCTCCGACACGTTGCCCTGAGAGCTGTCGGCCTCCTTCACTCTTCCAGGGAGCCCTGTCCCTCACATGCCCAGGGTGACGCTCAGCCATCCCCGTCCCACCGGTGAGCATCATCTCCGGCTCTGCCTGGAGCACTGGAGCTGACGCTGACTCACCTGTGTTAATCTGCCAGGCAATCTCGGCGCGATTGGCACGGCTGTGCCTGGGGACAGAGCCAGGAATCCCACGCAGGGGACAGGAGCGCCAAGGGGTTCAGCTCTGGCACAGCAAGGGCAGGTGAAGAAATACCGTGCGGGGATCTCGCCCGTTCTGCCGGGCAAGGGAGCAGCATCAGGCTCATTTATGGAGGGCAGGGGCCAGAAGGCACACTGAGGCTGGCAAGCAGCAGGAAGGTGCCCCTGGGATCCTGGCTCTGCAGTTATCACCCCAATCTCTGGTTGCTTGTGTCTGATTGTCAAGCCACTGCTCCCGCCCTGTGCCAAAATAATTACAGAACGGTCTGAGAGCAATGCAAGATCTCCCAGAGTCCTGACCCCCAGTCCTGCATCACCTGGAAGATGCTTTATTCCTTTGTGCAGGCAGGAAGGAAAGAAGGTAAAAATGGCTGGGGTCTGACCTGAGAGTAGATACTGGAGAATTTTTCCTGCACCCTGTCCTCCCATGGCAGAGATTATTCTGTTCTCTGAGCCTGGGCTTCGCCTCCCTTCCCCCAGGCTGGAGGGCAGGGACCACTTTGGAAGGGCCGCCTGTCCCTGCGTTCCTGGGCCACCACCATCAGGGGACAGGGACAATCTTTGCCTGGGTGGTCCAGGGTGCCAGGTGGTGGGGGAGGACACAGCAGGTGCCACAGCGCGTTGCTGTTCCCCGTGCGTGCATCTCAGCATGGCAGGAAGGATTTCCCTGGGTATAATCCTGCACTGCAGCAGTGCTTGGCTGGTTATTTCAGGAGCAGAGCAAGTGCAGGACCCCAGGGAGATGTCCCCCCTCTGCCATGACACCGACACAGCAACGGGGGCTGTAGCCAGGGTGGAGTTCCCAGGCAGGTGTTCCCCACTCGCACATGTGTTCCCCACGTGTTTGTTTCCCTGCTCCCACAGGAGTGACCAACCCTTGGCACACGCCCTGTGGCTGGCACCAGCCCCTGCCATCACGCCCCAGTGCGCCAGCAGCAGTGTGACACTCACACGACCTGGCAGGGCTGGCACTCCGGGGCACCAACGATCTACACCAGGGGGGCAGAGCTGAGGAAGGGGCCCATCGGCTCTGCCTTCTTCACGTTTTTCCATGCTGATTTCCCACACTGGCCTGGCGAGGCTGGAGGAGACGCTGGGTTGGGGTGCTGGCAACATTCCCCATCAGGTCACCCTGCAAGCTCCTGACAAGCCCAGACAGCTGAGTGGTAAAAATACTCCCTGGGCCGTTGTTTCGGCTGGATTAGCGTCGAGGAACCACCTTAGCCAGGCACCACAGGCCAGGATAAAACCCCAAGGCAAAGGAGTCTCAAAGCAGGGGGCAGCTGGGATGGGGTGCCACCAACACCAGGAGCACACAGGGGTGAGGAGGATGGATGTTCCACGGCTGGCAGTGCCTCCTGCACACGGGGTACTGTCCTCGCACCCAAAATCCCAGCAAGCATCTTTTTTTGTGCGTGTGCCTTCCACTCCAAACCCTCCCTGCTCTTTCGAGTGGGTGGGTAAAACCCGCCGGAGGAGTTGACCAGGGTGATGGCAGCTTGCCCATCACCCTCCTCCCCTGCACAGCCGGCTAATGGCGCACGGAAATTAATTCAGACGGGTGGGCCGGAGCACTGCAGCCAGGAAGGAGACGGGGCCCCGAGGTGCCATGAACGGCGCCGAGGGGACGTGGGTGCCGCTGTCCTGGAGCGCTGGGAGGGCATGGCAGGCTCCGGCCAGGCCAGTCCAGCTTGTTGCGGCTCCCGCTCGCGGGGAGGGTGTCAGAGCCACAGGACAGGGGCTCGGGCAGGGACTGCACCCCTGTCACCTCGCTGTGCCACCTCCCCATCACCCCACTGTGCCAGCTCTGAGAGCAGAAGACTGGGATTTCCCACCAGTGATGGCAGTTCTGGAATCAATGCGGGGGCTTGGCAGATTGATTTTGGCATCAATCAATCAATCAATAAATCAAGGGCTGGACTGCGGGGGGCTCCCTGGGTACACCCCCTCAGCCCCTAGGAGCAGAGCAGCGCTCCCAAGGCAGGTGTCATCCGTGTGACGAGGTCTGCCCGTTCTCTGCGCACCCCCGCAAGATCTCAGCAGAGAGGGGGGTGGTCACCCCGCCAGCCCTCCCTGCTGCCACAGCGCCCCAGGGAAGGGGGGTGCGGGGAGCCGAGGGAGCCCCGGGTCACGCTGGGCCGCCCGGGCAGTGAATCAGCAGCGCCCGGGGCAGCAGCCGGGCTGAGCCGTGCGCAGGCTGCAGGGGCGGAGGGTTTGCACTCGCTCTCGCCTGGACAAGGATAAATAGGAGGCGGCTGCGAGCCCTGCCAAAGCTTCTTCCCGTTGCCCGACGCGCCCGGCAGCCGGCACCCAGCCCAGCCAGACATGGACTCCCAGGATTGCCCTTGTGCCACGGGTAAGCCAGAGCTTCCTCCGTCCCGGGGGCAGCGGCAGCCCGAGCATCGTCCCAGCGGGAACACCGGCACTCCCGCCCGCCGGCCTCCTTCGACAATCCCGAAGCTCTCTCTCTTGCCGGCTCGGCCGGCTGCTGGAATCCTCTCCCAGCTCTGCGATGTCACACTGGGAGCCTCTCACTGGGAAGCGGCTGGGAATGCCCTGACCTTCCTGCTGATCGAGGCTGAAGCATCAGCGGATGCTCGGAGGGGCGGCAGTGCTCTCCCCCGCGGATCCCTGGGATATGGGGATCCCCTCCCACCACCTCCTCTCAACCCTTTTTTCTCCTTTTCTTCATGTTTTAGGTGGCACCTGCACCTGCGGGGACAACTGCAAATGCAAAAACTGCAAATGCACATCGTGCAAAAAAGGTAAGAGGGATCCCTGAGCCCTCGGGGGCAGAAACACTCGGGGGGTGTTTCACTACACATCCCAAGTACAGTGAGAATCCCACCCCCTTGCCAGGCAGTACAAGCCACCGAGTACCACCTAAACCCTCACTGGCACCTCAGGCTCAGCACAAGGGGATGCCTGGGAAGGAAACCAGCACTGGGATTTCTTCTGGGTGCTTCTGATGCTGTCACCCCCAGCAGAGGCATGTGCAGGAGGGTTTGCAAAGAAAGGGACTGAGGGGATCCCAGTGAGCCCTTTGGGGTTCCTCACCCTTCTGCTGCATCTCCAGTGCTGGCCCTGGTGGCACAAACGCCCTGGGAGATGCTGCCAGGGATGGAGATGCTGCTATAAGGGAAAGACATGGATACGTGGGATGTCTCCAAGCCAGTGGGACCCCGCAAACCCTACCCTGAAAGCCCCCAGGAAAATATGTCCCTAATCTAATTTTCTCTCTCCCTTCAGGCTGCTGCTCCTGCTGCCCAGCGGGATGTGCCAAGTGTGCACAGGGCTGTGTCTGCAAGGGACCCCCCTCTGCCAAGTGCAGCTGCTGCAAATAGGGGACCCCTGGCTGCACGTCTGGGAGTGATGCACATCTGGGGGGATGAAGAAGAATAACCTTATTGTGTATGTTGGTTGTCTTTTTTTTATATATGTGTTCAGATTTCTTTAGTGTTCGTCACCTAAATAAAGTGATATGTATATAAAGGTCCATAAGGAACTTGGCACTTCTGTTGGATGGGACGGTTTCCGTGGGAAGCAGGAGGGAGGGCAGTGCGTGTGGGGGGTCATGGCGAAGCGCCTGCATCTTATTTTTGCTCCTTTCTTCCAGTCTTGGCTCTGCTCTCCCTACCAACAGCTCTGACTCTTGTTTTAACACTTGCCCTACACAGGGTTTTTTTTCCCCCGCCCTGTTGTTACCCAAGGGCAAATCCCATGCTCTCTCTTCCACCAGAAATCCTCGGGGCTAATGAGCAGCTCATTATTACAAGCTTTCACTCTAATAACCACCCCAGCCCTGCCCATTTCCAGGGGGAACATTTCCACGGCAGGTGGGGCGCCGGGGAAACAGGTTTAGTTTTCCTCCCGGCAGTTTAGTTGAACTGGCTGGAAGAACCACCCTGCTTATCCCCCCCACCACCCCTGGCAGCCTGGCTGGCTGCTTCTGGCGGGCATCAGGTGAGCCGGTTCCCCACCATGGGGTGCAGTGCCCACGATGGGGTGTGATGCCCACGATGGGGTGTGATGCCCCCGAGGGGAGGCGATGCCCACACCAGGGGGTGATGGCCGCTATGGCCTGCAATCCCCACGCCAGGATGCAACATCCATGATGGGATGTGATGCCTGTGATGGGATGCGATGCCTGTGCCAGGGTGCAAAGCCCACAGTGGGATGTGATGCCTGCAAGGGGATGCGATGCCCAGGCCAGTGTGGGATGCCCACCCTGCCCAAGCACAGTCCTCCTGCTGCCCGAGCTCTGCCCCCCAGGCACCAAGTGCCACTGTGCTGCCCAGGACACCTGCCCACCGGCTGCTCACAGTGCCAACCCCCAGTGGATACCCCTTTGCTCCAGGAGTGCTCCTTCCCCAAGGTGTCCCCTGAGATGTCACCATAACCCCACACTTCTGACGAGTGTGAGCCCGTCCCTGTGCCAGCTGAATGCAGGGCAGGGCAGGCCTGGAGAGTCACACTACACTCTGTTCTGCAGAGAGCAGGGTTATCTTTATTCCTTCTAACCCAGAGAGATTTAAGTGCCAACCATGCAAAGACATCATTGGTGAGCCCACAACGGGGGTGAAGGAGAGGTTGCTAATGGGATTTATCTCTAAATGTGGTTTTACCCAGTGGGGCTCACGGCATCAGTCCATCTTTGCTGGTCCCTGTGGGTGTGCACTGGCCCTGCCCCGTGGCTCTGCACTGTGCCCATCCCTGTGCCCCATGGCAGTGTAATGGAAACCAGCTGTCGGATGCTGTCCTCCTTGCAGGGGAAGCGAGGGGCAGAGGGGGGTTCCAGCAGCCCAACTCTGAGCCCTCAGACCTGTGCTGGGCAGCTGCAGCTCCACTGCTCACTTTATGGCTGCTGTAAAATCAGAGTTGGACCTGGCACTCCTCTTACATGGGAACAGCCTTGGGTTTAACTCCTTCGTGCTCCAGGGAGCTGGAATACTATCAGAAACACAGGAGTCCCTCCCCAAGCTCTCCTCTCCCCACTGCTGTCCAGCGTGTGCCCTGCACCCCAGCATTTCAGCAAGCCCACGGCTTGGGGAATGCACACTCATCCCCTGCCCTGCTTGTGGGGTGACCTCATTACTGAGAGGAAATGCCCCGATTGGGAAACCAGGCATTTTCCAGGCTCTTTTCCTGTCCTAACTTCACACACTGTTCTGTGGGGATGCTGTGCTGTCCCTTCCTGCTCACAGTGACGTGGGCCTGGGACAACGTGTCCCGGGATTCAGCACAGCCCCTCCATGCATGACTTGCAGAATTCCTACGAATCTGGGAATTCCCCTGCTTTGCCCCTGCGCACTCCTGCCCCAGTTTTGGCATGGCCCCGTGTAGGGGTGCGTGATCTCATTTTGGGTGGCTGGGGGCTCTCATTTCCTCAATCCCGGGTGCAGCAGAGCCCACCCCGCTGGAGGGAGGGCTCAGGGACGGGAGGCAGCTCCTTCCCGCAGCCCCGCGCTGGGGGGGTGTCCGGCAGGGAAGTGATTTCACAACCCCTGTTTGTGTGCAGTAAGACCACACGTGCTGGGTGATTCCACCTCTCCTCCTTCCCGCTCAGCCAGTGGCGTGTGCAATGCCTGCTGGCTTCGCCTCGCTGCTGCCTGCACGCACTGCCAGGAAAAAAACAACTCCGCGCTTCTGCAAACAAGCACGAGCTGTTCCCTGGCACAACCTCCCGGGGCCACCGACTCCGTCCTGCTGGCAGGGCCCACTGGTGCGGGCTCCATGGGGGCAGCCCCTGCCTGCAGCGCTGGCTCCCAGCCCAGGCCTGTGGCATGTGTGACACCCCCAAGAGCAGCGGGCACGGGCACAGGGACGGCCTGGCCCTGGCCCAGCCACTGCTTTCTGTGCTGGGTGTTGAACTGGCCACGGGCACGTGCGGGGTGGTGGAAGCCAGTTGGCACATAAGCACTGTGACAAACACCTGTGGAAAACCCACAGGGATGGGAAACTGTGATTCCCAGCAGCCCTTGGCCAGCAATGCCATGTTCCCACACTGCATGCCCACGCTCATCCAAGCATGAAGCCGTGTCAGGGGAGGTTCAGGCTGGGTATTAGGAAAAGGTTCTTCACCCAGAAATCAGGCAGGCACTGCAATAGGCTCCCCAAGGAAGTGGTCACAGCACCAAGTTTGCCAGGAGCTTCAAGAAGTGTTTGGACAACACTCTCAGGCACACAGTGTGATTCTTGGTGTTGTCCTGTGCAGGGCTGGGAGCTGGACTCAATGATCCTTGTGGGTCTTTTCCAACTCAGGACATTCTATGATCCACCCCTCCTGGGAGGCCATTCGAGCACTCCAGACCCGTGGAGCTACCCAGGGCCATCCTGCTCTCCAGTGGGTCACTGAGACAGTCGGTCCCGTACACCCCATGGCCATCCCTGGGGTGGGGGGCACCGCCACACCCCAGCGCTGGGCACATGGGGGGGGGGGGCAGTGTCGCGGGGCTGTCCCGAAATGTGCGGGAGCCGGCGGCAGTGCCCGGCTAGTGCTGTCACCCCCACCCCGCGCACACTCCCTTCCTCTCGGTCCCCCGACATGCGGCACCGGCCGGGGAGCGGGTGCGGGAGGGACCCTCCAGCTGCCCCGCAGCGGGGTGGGGCGGGGGCTGGTGGGTCCGTGACACGGGTGAGCGCGGCACGGCCCCACGGCACGGCCCCGGGGTGAGCACGGCACGGCTCGGGGGTGAGCAAGGCACGGCCCCGGGGTGAGCACGGCCCGGGGTGAGCACGGCCCGGGGTGAGCACGGTCCGGGATGAGCACGGCACGATTCGGGATCAGCACGGCACGGCTCGGGATGAGCACGGCACAGCCTCGGGACTGAGCACGGCACGGCCCGGGATTAGCACGGCACGGCTCGGGATGAGCACGGCCCCGCCGCACCGTGCGCAGCGCCAGCACCGCCCCGCGCCCGGACACACATAAATAGCGGGCGGCCGGCGCCGCTGCCACCCCATCGCACCGACACGAGCCGAGCCCACGCGGACTGAGCTGAGCCGAGCCGAGCCGAGCCAAGCCAAGCCAAGCCAAGCCAAGCCGAACCATGGACCCCCAGGACTGCACATGTGCCGCTGGTAAGCGCCCCGTCCTGTCCCGGCTCTCTCCCGGCTCTCTCCCGGCTCTCTCCCGGCTCTCTCCCGGCTCTCTCCCGGCTCTCTCCCGGCTCTCTCCCGGCTCACTCTGCTGTCCCTCCCTCCTCAGGTGACTCCTGCTCCTGCGCCGGGTCCTGCAAGTGCAAGAACTGCCGCTGCCGGAGCTGCCGCAAGAGTGAGTGGGGGGCTCAGGGTGGGAGGATCCGGCCTTGCCCTGGGGAGGGGGTGGCTGCCTCTCCCCTGTGGGACCCCAGTGGGCACGTCCCTGCTCCATAGGGGAACCCCTCCCTGCCCTGGGGGACGCCCTGGGGACCTCCCTGATCCATAAGGAAATCCCTAATTGTGGGAGCCCATGGACACTTCCCTGCTCTGTCAAACTGCCATGGGGACCTCCCAACCCTCATCCCATAGACAACCCCCTCTTGCCCTGTAGGAACCCCTATGGAGACCCCTCCACTCCCCTGTAGGACCCTCATGGGATCCTTCCCTCTTCCTCTGGCCCATGGAGACACCCTCAGCTCCTCTCTGGGGGAGGGCTGCCCCTGGCCTGTAGGACCCTCCTGGAGACCTCGAGCACGTTGGGATCACAGCCCTGCTCTCGCAGAGGTGGTGTTTCCCAGCCTCCGCCGGCTGCCCCTGCCCCGTGGGACCCCCCCCTCCCTTCCAGACGCCTCCTAACTCTTGTGTCCCCCCCCCAGGCTGCTGTTCCTGCTGCCCCGCCAGCTGCAGCAACTGCGCCAAGGGCTGCGTGTGCAAGGAGCCGGCCAGCAGCAAATGCAGCTGCTGCCACTGAGCCGCTCTGCTCCGCCTGTAAATAGCCGGCACGCTTCGGGGACGGGAGGGGGGTACACGGAAAAAAAACTTTTTTTTTTTTTTTTTTTTTCTCCACGTTTTGTATTTTCTGTACCAGTGGTGAAACTGGATGGGAATAAAGGAGTTTGTCTCGAGGTACGAGCGCTGCTGTCGGACTGGGCTGGAGGCTGAGCACGGTCGCCACTCACGATGCCCGTGTGGGGATCGTCGCCGTGGGGTGCGAGGGGGCTGCTCACAAACCCCCCGTGGCCTTTGTTGAGTGGGCTCTGTGCCTTCCTGGGGGGAGGAACGAGCTTGGGACACAGGGCGTGGAACATCCTGCATGCGGGGTGGCTCTGGGCATCTTTAAGGTGCTGGTCTCCCTGTGGGGACAGGTGACATGCCGGGGGGGGGGTAGGAAAGCAGTGGCGGGGGGGCTCCAGCCCTCTCCAGCCTTTCTTTGGCTCCATGGCAGGTGCCTCTGCACCACCCTGGGGCTTCCTCTGTGTCAAAGAGCTTGTGGGAGCAAGTGTGGGAGCGTGGCATGGGCTAGAAACGTGCCTGCCCTGAGCTGCTGCTGGAGAGCGCTTGGACGAGTCCTAGTGGGGACAAACCTCCCTTCCACAGGAACTTGTGCTTCACAAACCACAATCTGGTGCAGAGCAGATCCCTTCCCAAACGGGCACTTTCCCTGCAGCCTCCCCATGCCGAATACCTCCGGCTACAGCGCTTGGCTCATCCTCTCCTGGGCAGGAGCACGTTTTGCAGCTCATTTTCGGGGAACACCTTGCTTGGAGCTGTGGTGACCTTCAGAGGCAGGAGGGCAGATAAGCACAGCGGTGAATGCAACACTGGGCTGCCTGGCTGAGAAGTGGCTGCTGGGAGCGGGGGAGGGAGGGCACTGGGAAGGTGCATGGGATGTGTTTTGCTTCCGAAAGTCTCTGCCAAGTGAAAGAGTCATTTTTTCAAGCACCTGCTTGCCCATACACATCCCCTGGGTGTGCCCCACCACGGATGCAGGTTCCCAGCCCTGCTGCCGTCACGCTTTCTCTGCTTCCTGGGGCAGTGGGACAGCTGAGCCTGGCAGGGACATCTTCTCCAGCCCTTGGTGACAAGACACCAGGGACAGGACCAATTTAAAAAGCAACAAAATCGGTCACTGATACCCATGTAGTCCTTTCTGCTGGGCTGGGTGGCACAGGGTGGGTGGTCTGCAAGGGGGGAGTATGTCAGTTCTCAGGGATGCTCCAGACACCCAGCGGAGCTGCTCACCCCTTCCCTGAAGGTTTGCCCAGCTTCAGCACGTGGCTCTGCAGTGGATGCCCAGCCTGCTCAGCACCCAGCCTTGCCAGTGAGAAAAGCAACACCCAGCTCAGCACCTATTTGCCTTTTAAATGCGTTGCCTTATTACATCAGTGCATCTTTGCCTAAGCAGCCTTCCAGCACTGCCTGTTGCAACAGAGGCTTAGTGCTGGGGATGGGTTATAAGGGTCTGCCCTGCCCTAAATGCATTTAAAAACCCCATAAATCCCATGAGAAGATGCTTTGCTGGAAAACAAGCCTGGCTTGGCCCCGCTGCTGGAGCCCTGTGCAGCAGGGCTGAGACCCCGGCGACCGCAGCAGAGGGGCTGCAAGCTGAGCCCCCTGGGGCTGGCACCCAAATCCTGCACCAGAAACAAATCTGGGGCACGGATGGGGTTTCCCCTCACAGGAAGTGCCTCAGGCATCAACTGCTCCCTGTTCCCAGCGCTGTGCCAGGGTGGGATGTGGGCACACATCTCTGCGCCCTACTGGTGCCAGCCTGCCCTGCCAGCTCCTGGTTCTGCCTGCGCATCCATCTGGCAGAGGTGGGAACCCCCAGCCTCGGTGCCCTTTCAGTCTCCCCAGGAGGGATGTGGGGTGAGGAAAGGGTGCAGGCACCCATGTGAGGCACTGGCCTGGGGTGTATCCAACTTTGTCTGTAGCTGCTCTCAGTGAGGTGGTTGTAAGAGCTTTCTGGTCCCCTCAGGAGTATTTTCTGTATAAAAAATACTTTTTGATGAAGCAGGAACTGCTCTCAGCCTGCAGACAGCTGTGTATAGCAGGAGAGTGATGGCAGCCTTTGCCTGATGCAAGAAGAGGCTGATGTGCCTCATCCAGCCCCCCAAAGAAAAGCCCAGCTCAGTTTGCAGAGGAGGCTGGAGGTGACCAAGCATCCTCCCTGGGCATCCAAGGGGAACCAGGACAGGGGGTTGACCACAGTCAGGCAGCCCTGCAGCTGCCCATGGGGCTGCATTCAGTTCCACTTTTTCTGGCCCTGCATGAGCCCCAGAGGCACGATGGATGTTCCTGACCCTGCGTGGTGCTGACACGATGACGGCACGTGCCCTGTACAGGGGAGGCGTGCACTGTGTGCAGAGGGGACAAGCAGCCCGGGCACACATGACACGCACCCTGCGCAGAGGGGACAAGCGTTGTGTGCAGAGAGTAAACACACCCTGTGCAGAGGTGACAGGCACGTGTGCACAGAGGAAATACACCCTCTCCCCAGGGAAAATGCACCCAGTGCAGAGGGAAAATGCACTCAGTGCAGAAGGGGAATCATAGTCATGGAATTGCTAAGGTTGAAAAAGCCCTGTAAGGTCATCAAGCGCAACCTTTACCCCAGCACTGCCAAGCCCACCACTAAACTATGACCCCAAGTGATAGACCTACATGTCTTTTAAGTCCCCCCAGGGGTGGTGACTCCACCACTTCCCTGGGCAGCCTGTTCCAGTGCTTGGCAACACTTTCAGTGAAGATATTTTTATTAATACCCAGTCTAAACCGCCCCTGGCACAGGAGTGACAAGCACCCTCTTCTCAGGGGATGGGCAACCAGGGCAGAGGGGACGGGCACCTGGTGTAGAGGGGACAGCACCCCGTGCACCCACTGCAGAGGGGACGGGCACCCACAGGGGGGACAGCACCCCGTGCCCACCGTTCAGAGAGGGCTCGGGCCCCTCCTCAGGAGCGGCTCCTCCCTCGCCGAGCCCTTCCACAGGGATCTGCTGCCACCTGCCTGCCCGCAGCACCGCCGCCTGCCCAGCCCTGCCTTGCCCTGCCTGTCCCCGCTCCCTTCCAGGTCTGTGCCCCCCCGGTCTCGGCCCCTCGGGGCGGCTGTTCCCCCCTCCCGTCCCGGGGGCACCAGCACCGGTCCCCGGGCAGACCAGGGCTCTCCTCCTCCCGCTGGAACGGTACCCCGGGAGCCTGGACGAGCTCAGGGAAAGGCGGGGTGGCCCAGCCCCCCTGCCAGGGCACCCATCCCACCAGGACACCCATCCCGTCAGTACACCCATTCCACCAGGGCATCCTGTCGGGGCCAAGCGCAACCCCAGTGGTACCAGCCAGCTGCTGAACCACCGGTGAGTGCCGCAGTTCAGGGAGAGCAACGTACCCACCTCAGAGAATTCGGGATTTGCGCTTTTTTTTGCTGGGGAAGGTGGCTGAGCTGGAGTGGCAGTGAGTCACCTTCACCCCCTTGGAGACCTGAAGCAGGGCTGTAATTCATCGCAAAAGTGTTTATGGGCCTCCTCGTACTCTGATGGGGTCCTAAATCTCTGCTATACCTCAGAGATGCTCCTGCCCTGTGGGCTGGAGCATGGGCAGACCCAGCATTGAGGCAGGCAGCTCCCAGATAGCTACATTTTAGAGCCACCTTGGGTGCTTTTCTATGCCCTAAGTGATGCTTGTGACTGTGAAAATGTGAAGTGGCAAGAGATGATATATGACAGCTTGAGAAAAGTTGTGTTTAGTGAGGCAAAGGAAAGAAACTCCCAGGAGACTTCAAGGAAAGCCTTGTTTTGATGAGTGTCGTCCTGCATTCAAGAAGATACCCTTGGGAAAATCCAGATTTAGGTGTTGAGGCAGGCTGGGATATAATTTGTCCAGATGCTCCTGGAGCTCTGGCAGCCTTTGGGGCTGTGCCCACTGCCCTGGGGAGCCTGTTCAGTGCCCGACCACCCTCTGGGGGCAGCGCCTTCTCCTGAGATCCAGCCTAGACGTCCCCCGGCCGGGCTGCAGGCCGTTTATCCCGGGTGCGGTGCTCCCCGCGTTCCTCCCGGCGATCCCGGAGTGGCGTGGCTGGAGGGGGGCAGCCTCGAACCCGCGACCCCCGGAGCCGCCGCCCCCCCCCCCCCCCCCCC
>JAWMRA010000020.1:12611401-12710076 GCA_035584735.1 Pseudotriccus pelzelni
GGCGGGGCGGGGGCGGGCGGCCAATGGGGGCGCGCGGCGCGCGGGGCCGGCGGGCGCGGCGCGGGGCGCAGGTGAGGGGCGGCCGGGCGTGAGGGGCGGGCTCCGCGCGGGCGGGACGGGGCCGCTCGTCCCGCCGCATCCCCTCCTTCCCTCCCTCCTTCCTCCTCCTCCTCCTCCGGCCGCTGAGCCTTCTCACCCCCCGCGCCGGGCCCTGAGAACCCCCCGGCAGCCGTCCGCCGCCCGCGGGGCCCGTGCAGGCCGCTTGGGCGGGAGGCTGGCGGGCCTCCCCGTGCGGGGGCTCCCCGGCCCTCGCAGAGCTGACCCAGCGGGGCCGGCTGCGGGTGGCCCGAGGAGGGCTCTGTGCTTCCGAGCCGCAGGAGGGGAGTTCGGTGTGGGCGTTTGGCCGGGGTGCCGTGCTGGGGCTGCGGGAAGCTGGAGCTCGTCGTCTGGGGAGGTTGTCTGGGCGTGCGCGTGGTTTGGTGTCTCCGTTTCCAGTTCTGTGCGTGGGGGTCGTTCCTCGCCACGGCGGGGGTAATGGTTGGTTCCCAGGGAACCACAGAACGTTAAGGGGTTGGAAGGAACCCTAAACTAATCCCAGTCCCCCCCTGCCATGGGCAGGGACGCCTGCTAGACCATGTAGCTCAAGGCCTTGAACACCGCCAGGCTTCGGGCAGCCTCAGGCTCCCTGGGCAACTTGTTCCAGTGTCTCACCACCCTCAGCAGTAAAGAATTTCTTCCTAATATCTAACCTAAATTTCTCCTCTTTCAATCTGTACCTTTTACTCCTTGTCCTGTCACAACGATTCCCGAGGAAGGGCCCTCTCCAGCTTCCCTGTAGGCCCCCTTCAGATACTGGGAGGTTGCTGTGAGGGAAAGAGCACCTGCTGTCCTGTGTCCGAGCTCATGAAAGGCACAGTGCTCACAGCCCTGCCCCTGGACCAACTGCTGCTTCACAGCACATTTTGTTAGCTCGTGTGTCCTTGTAGTTCATAGAATATCCTGAGCTGGAAGGGACCCACAAGGATCGCTGAAGTCCAGCTCCTGGGCCTGCACAGGGCAGCCCGAAGAATCACACCAAGAAGCAACCAGTAAGTTGCCAGGCATTGCTTTCGTAGGTGCCTGGCAGGATGCAGAAGGTAAACCACATTTGGGGCTCTGGTGTTTTTCAGGTCAGTAAATTTGGTGCAGGAGAGGATAACTGTCTGTAAACACTTAACGTTGGCCCTTCAGACTGTCCTTGGATGAGGTGACGATTAGCCCTTTCCATTTTCCCCAGGTCAGGAGACCTCTCTGCCAACAGCAGGTCTCACTTGTCAGGCAAAAGAGTTGAAAATGACTGTAAGGATTTCTTACAGCACACCTTGGATGCAGAACTCTGTTCCTGAACCTAAAGACTGCTCCTTGTTTGTGTCTCCTGGGCAAGATACTGTGTTACAGGTTTGGTTTTCCCGGAGTCATCACAGAGGGCGGGAAGTGTCCAGAGTAACTTGCCTTCCCTGTTTGGTCCCAGCTGCAGGGGACAGTCAGGCAGACAGACAGGATGCTGAAGCGCCTCTGAGCTGTGGATGCACTGAGTGTTGGTATCTAATTAGCAACCACTGGGGAGTGTCAGGTGCCATCTACATTCCAACATTATCCTAACCCAGAATGTGTGAATAGCAAGTGGAAGGCTTTGAATTAAAGTCCAGGTGCAAAGAGGGGCTGCTTCTCTTCTGCAGTTTGGTCACGGTGTTTTAGGGACAGTAGTTAATGGCACAGGGAGCTAAGGTGAGGGTGACAACGAAACGCCAGTTCCTGTGTACTTCACCACCGTTCACTTATGTTTTGCCTTAAAAAGGTTTCCTACTCCCTGGGCAAACTTACACATAGAAAAAGCTTAAAATTGCTTGGAGAATTGTTGTGTGGCCTGTTCAGGATTCTCCCTCATCAGCCTTTTGTTGTGGGGGGAACAGGCTGTTGTGCCAGGTGGGGTACCAAACATAACTTGGAGCTTTCAGGTATTTGTTTTTAAGCTGGCCTATCCAGATTTCATTTGGTGTTAGCATAACTAGGGTATGGAAGTTTTCCCTCTGTTAGGTTTGATTAAATATTTATTGTTGTGCTTTACAGACTAGGGGGTGACAGTGTGCAGCAGATATTTGGGTTGTACCTGGTCCTTTCACTGGTGGAACATGGAAAATAAAGCAGGAAGGGGCCTCAAGAGTTGACCCCAATGGTTGCTATTGATGAGGGATAAGAAGGTCTCCACCCTCTCCACTTTATGCTTGTTCTACTCCTAAAGATCCCCAGTATCAGTGTCTGCATCCTTAGGAGGCAGCTGATTTCAGTGTCTGTCTAATATCCTATAAATGTAATTGTGCTTTCCTTTAAAAACAAACAAAAATTTGACCACCTGCTCTTTGATTTCCATCTCTGCATTTCTTAATCAGTTCCCCTGTCTGTAACAGAGGGATTATGTTGCCGACTTCCTCTCTGGAATGCCTAGATGTCTGCTGCTGCCAAGTGCCATGCACGAGCTGGCTATAACTGCTCCTGCTCACACAGAATTCTCCAGGCCTGCAAAATGGGCCTTTTACTTACTGATCTGTATCTTAGCAGACAGAAGCTGCCACACTCTCTGGAGCAGCCCAGGCTTGGAGCCTGTCGGAAAAGCACTGTTGCCTGAGATCTTGGCTGTAGCAAGCAGAGAACTGCCAGCTTTCCCTTACTGCTGCTCTGTCCTGTCTGCCTTCCCCAGGACGCTGATCCTGACCAGGCAGACTGGGTCTTTTGGGCACCCTCAGGTGGGAGCCTCTGTGAGAGGCCAACGCTGAATGTCTTCGTTTCCTGTTTTGAGGAATCTTTCTGCAACTTGGGGAACTGCTGGTCCACCAGCTGTTCTGCGTGGGGTGGGTGAGGCTTTTCTTCCCCCACTGTGATGTCTTCCTCTTTTCTTTTTCCCACAGTACTGGAAAAATCTGAAGTTTCTCCAAGTTAATTAATTAATTAGATGACACGAATCATGTCAGTAAGTGAAGTACAATAGACACTTCCACATGCAGGTTGGAGTATTTCAGCTTTGTGTCTCTCTGAATCTAGTGGAGTAAAATGTTTATTGTGGCCATATTTGGGGTAGAGTAGGTACAGCATTCTTCCTTAGATAGCATTGCAGTGCTCTTGAGGAGTTTTTAACATTTTTTAGGTCATAAATCATCCATTATAATCAGTCTGAATAGACTTAAGAAACCTGTCGTCTTTCCTATTTTCTTTTTGGCTTAAATTCAGTCAACTTTTACAATATATAGTGCTTATGTGTGGTTTTGAATGTTGGGGAAACATTAAATGGGGTTTAATGGAATCATAGTCTAATGCACCAGCTTCTATTGATAAGTCATCAAAGTTGTTTTAGTGAAGAGCCTTTTCAGTCCTGGCTTTTAGCCCAAGGTCGATCTAGTTTCACTGAAGTTAATTTAATTTCTGACATATTTTCTTTCCCTTAGGTGTCAGTTGTTGCTCCTTCCCCAGCCAGACGTGAAACTGCCATCGCTCTGCTCGTTACTGTGGTAGCAGTTTCCATCTTGCACAGCAGCCTGAAGAGTCAGACTGCAGTCTTTTGAATATAGTGAATCCTGTCTGGGTGGAGTCAAAGTTGTTCGTGCTGTTACGGAAATACGAATATTCAGTCTAAATATTTGAATTTTGCCACTTAGAAAAAGCTGTTTAGTGTTGGCTCTCCAAGTTTTGAATTGTCACTTGCAGTGCTTGGTTATAATCACAGGTACTTTTATCTTGCTCCAAAATAACTAGTTTATTCTGTATTTGCTGAATTGAGTTCAGTCTCACAGAGTTGCTGCAATTGTCCTACACAGGCAAATTTATGGGGCAGACCTTACATGGTGTTGACGTGGCGGCTGTGGCTAAAATGTGCAGGTTTGGGAGCAGTTCTCTAGCACTGATTCTTCATGCTTTTGGTGTCAGTGCTTCTTACGCTCCCGGCTTTTTATCTTGGTAATGGAAAGAGGAAGTGGACCAGATCGGATCCAATCAAGCTGATGTCTGTGCTGTCCTCGCAGTCACTGCTCCCGGAGGATCTGATCGGTCCGGAACTGTACACAGTGTGGCTGTTCTGGTCAGTGTCTGCCAACAGAAGCTGTTCCTGGCAGGGGTGCACCTGAGTTATGGCAAGTGAACGCCGGAAAGATGTTCTGCACTGCATTGCAGGGCATGAAACTGCTTATTTCCAGCCTTCCCCTCCCTGCTCCGCTCCATCGCGGTGGCTAATCTGTGCAAACAAATCCGGTCTCTGCTATCTCACCTGATTAGGAAGTCAGTGCAAATACGATCCCTGCCTCCCCCAGCAGCTCCCAGCTTCCCAGAAGCGTGTGGGGAGTGCTTGTGAAATTCTCCGTTCCTGGATGCCGGCTGGTAGGGTTTGTCCTGGCAGCCGAGCGGGAGGGATCGGTTTCTCTCTCCAACTGCATATGTCTGAATGAATCATCATGCAGGGCTTTTAAATCATTTGTCCGGGCAGAGGAAAGCTCTGCTACTGGTAGTTGTGCTTGGGAATGGTGGCGAGGCTGAGAACGTGAGGAATGTTCAAATTGTACTGTAAAATCGCTTTGGTGTGGTTGAGGGGTGCCAGAAATACTTGAATTGCAGGCGGTTGGTATTGCTGATCGGTAAAAATCCTTGTTTTCTTCTCAGTGGGCTCCCTGGAACCAGATAGTCTCCACTGATTTTACTTTGGAGTAAGTGATAAAGAGCTGGAGTTAATGCTTGACATCTGGTTCATCTTATTTCATCCCAGGCCCTCTGGTTTTGGGTGCCCATGCCATGAGAGAGAGACTGTACTGGAGGTTTCCATCTCCAGCACCATTCAGCTCCACAGATGTCCGTGATCCTCAATGGCTTTATAGAGGTGCCCAATGCTCCTCTCATGTAGCTGCTTTACCTTCAAGTCACGATTTGGTGTGTGAAGCTGAGGGTGGGGGTCCCATATTTCGTTAATGTGGCCACAATTGCAGCCCCGTGTCTTTCAGCACAGCGATCCCAAGCACATACACTCGTGGCCTTTCTGTAACAATAGCGGCTCCATTCTGAGCTCAGAACTGCGCAGTGCATGAATGCCCTTGTCTGGTACAGCCCTTGCCTTATGCTCTGCAGTTTATTTAACTCTTCTCTCATTGGGTCTATGCAAGGGATTCTCACACTGGTGAAACTTTCTGCAGGCATCGAAGTTAGACACAGGTCTTCTGCATTGGAGCAACGTGTACTTCTTTTGACTGGGGGTTAATGACATAGGGAATAACACATTTTAATAGCTAGTTTGTGTGTTTTCAGCCCTCCTCTATTCCTATCATGCATATGTATGCATCTGTTATAATATATAAAAATACAGAATGATAGAATGGGAAGGGACTCATAAGGATCAGGGAATCCAGTTCTCTAAGCCATTTATTTATGTGTATGTGCAAGTATTTTATAGCTTAATTAACCCTAAATTCTCCATGGGACTTCTCTGCTTTCACCTTCCTTTGTATTGAGGCTGTATATGAACTGTCATATGGCATCTGCATCCCACTTCTGACAGGTCCATAAATTGTAGTCCTGCAAGGGAAAGCTCTCTGAGACCACTTGAACGGATTTCCTTGATGTTTAATGCTTGGGGAGGATGGACAGAGTATCCTGTTCTAGAAGACCTGCTCTTGCTGGTCTGTGCGTGACCCCACAAGTGTGGAAACAGTTTACAGCTGATCCAGAATTTTCTCTCTTTTCTCTGAAGCGTGCCTTGAGCAAACCCTGCCGCAGAGATGGACACGGACGGCTTTGGAGAGCTGCTGCAGCAGGCAGAGCAGCTGGCAGCCGAGACAGAAGGGATCTCGGAGCTGCCTCACGTGGAGCGGAACCTGCAGGAGATCCAGCAGGCCGGGGAGCGCCTGCGCTCCCGCACCCTGACCCGCACCTCGCAGGAGACCGCCGACGTGAAGGCGTGAGTGGGGAGCACCGGCACTGCCCACCTGCACGGGGGGCAAGCTGTTCGTGGGGTTGGGTTTCTAACCTGGGGGGAGTCCTGTGAGGAGGACGTGCCTGGGAGAAATACAGCGACTGCAAAGCCGGTATTTAGTTACTCTGGTTTTTTTGTTTTGTTTTGTGGGTTTTTTTCCCCCCCTCCCACCCTTCTCATACATCCAAAAAACCAATAGAGTAATTCAAGGATTTATTTGAGTAGCTGCCGTTCTTGATTTCGGGCACTGAAGCCAAAAAGTGCAGTACCTTGTTCTGGCTGCTGCTGAAGGTGTTTACCAACGTGGTGTACATTTTTTCTGTCTGGAAGGACTTGGCAGCTGTGCAGCACTGCAGTGGAACAGCAGACAGGGTTCAGCAGGGCTGAGGTGTTTGGGTAGACACATAGGGCAGTTCTAAGCTTGGTTTTGTGCGGTTTTTATAACACGTCTGGGAGCACTGTCTGTACGTGGCTCGCTGCTGACCTAAATATTGGCAATGAGTCTGGGTTTAGAGTTCTGTCTGTTCAATACTAATCTCATACCTGTACGATTTCTTCCTTACAGGTCTGTTCTTCTGGGGTCTAAAGGCCTTGATATATCTCACATTTCTCATCGACTCGAGAGTCTGAGTGCCGTCACTACGTTTGAGCCTCTCGAGCCTGTGAAGGACACTGACATCCAGGTAGGGACATTTGTGACGTGGGAATTATAGTGTGCCTGGCACTGCCATTCTAGTGTTGTGGTTCAAACCTGTTCTTAGGCCTCTGTGGAGATGCTCTTGCTCTCTGTTTAGTTCACTGGGGAGAGGGAATGCAGAGGAGAGGTGCTGCTTTCAGTGATGGAAGATGTGTGAGTTAGCTGTCAGAAGCAGCATTAAGTACCAAGATCAGCAGACATGTATTTTAAGATCCAGATTCTTGCCGAAGTCAAGAGGAATTAGGTACATACTTACTTTCTTTGTGGACCTGTCTTGGTTGGCTTTGCAAGCCTGAATTGCCCAGGAATACCTCTTGCTCATAGATTTGAGACGCATTTTAATGTCTGATTGGAAAATCACATGTGGAGCCACTTGACAGTTTTGAGGTGTTGGAATAGGGGGCATTTAAGTCAACAAGCAAAAGAGGTGAGTGTAGCTTTTTTCTTTCGCAGTATCTCAGATGTCATAACCCTGTCTTGGTGGTAGACTGAATTTGCTGTGTTTCATGTGCTTTACCAGGTGATTTCATCTTGTAAATTTTCCTGGAGATTGTCTCCCTGGGTGTCTTCAAAATTCATGTGAACCATCTATTTTTTGCTTTCTGATGGTTGCCTGCCCTTGTAGAGCATCTTCATGATGAAATCTGCAGTATTCATTACTCAGTTAAGAGCTGGTAATGGAATCGATGTTGTGGGTTGCATTGAAGATAGCAGTCTGAATTACTGGTTAATCATTTTGAAGTTTATCTTCTCTCCTTACTGGCAGATGGCTAAATTAGGAGGGTCAAAAGAGTTGTAAGCTCTATTTTCTTTTTTTTTTCTTTTTGCAGAAGTAGTATGCTCTAAACTGCTTAAGTTCAGGAGGGGAAGGGGTGCCTGTGAAATTACCCCATTTTATCTAATGTGTGTTTTATTTCAGCATTTGGTGCCATCCACTTTGGGTGAATGGGCCCTTAGTTAAATCTCATTCTCGTGTTAGGAGCCCTGTGGCCTCCTGTCTTCAGGCAGACTTATCTAACCCCAGTTCTCTAAGGCCTGCTTTCACCAAAAATTGTTGTGCTCTGGAGCCTTTATCTACTGCCTGATCATAGAGTGAGAGCTCTAAACCACTGGCATTGTTCACTTTCTGTCTTTCCTCATTTTATTCCTTTGTTCCAATTTCTGATGTTGTTGTATTTCTAATTGGTGGTGTTAAACTTTGTACATGTCTTCCTTGACCTCATTCTGTCTTGATTTTTTTTTTTTCAAGAACTCTTGCCTCTTTTTTCTTTTTCTTTTTTTAGGGTTTACTACTGTTGCTAATTCTTCTTTGATTTCTGTTTTTTTTTCCTTTCTGCTTTGAGAATAATCTTTTTGTGGGTTTTCAAGCCCAGAAGCAGTGGAGTGCTTTCTCTTTCGACCTGAGATTTGTGGCATATAAGAAAACAGATAGGACTGCATGATAATCACATTTTATATTATTATTGGTTACCTAACTCAAATGTGAAGGTTTTCTTCTCTCTTAGTTATAGCAGATCTCAAGACCTAATTTGTTACCGTGATTCTGGTATAATCTTAGGGTGATCTCAGAATGTTTCCTCTAGTATATTTTTTTAATCGCCCTTGCCAATATTTGAATGTATCCTTCTGTTCAGGAAAAGCTTCAAGTTTAACATAAAAACCGCTGGTTAATTGTAAATCAATGTGTTAAAGTGGCCAAATCAGCCAATGAGATTCAGCCCTTTCTTTAGGAAAACAGCTTAAAAGTACAAATGAGAAACAGGATTAAAATCAATCATTTAAATCAAAGTTCCCTGTTTGCTCTTTTGAATCATGATTAACTCTGGTGGTTTAATCAGTGATCACTGTAACGACTCATCTCTCAGGCCTAATATTCATGTGCTTGGAATGTTAAATTATGTTTGCAGGCCATGAGCAGAGATTTACAGTCAATCAGCTGCCAGTGATGTGCAGTGGGACGCATGGCAAGGGGCTCCCTTTTAGATCACCTTGCAGGCACATGAGTTAAGTGTGAGTTCGGAATGTTTTGTCACTGCCTGTTTTCGCGGTTCACAGGTGCGGTGATTTTGATGTTGTCTTGCAGAACATCATCCTCTGCTGTGTCTGAGGATATTTGCAGTCACATCTCAAGCTGTCTGGCTGGTGTCAGCAGTGCTCTGTTCCCTGAAAGCTACTTGCTTAGAATATGGACAAGTCTGCACTTATCTGTAGGTCCTGGTGTGCAGTCATCAACACTTTCAGGGTTGTCTGTTGCCAGTTGTGTAAGACACTGCTGACTGTCCTCTAATTAGCTCTATTTATAAAGAAAGTCTTAAAGTTATTTGGTGCTTTAGATAAAGATGTGCTACAAAAGTTTCTTTCTATGTTACTGTTTTTTATACCTTCTGATGATGGGATTGTTTTCCTTCGTCCTAGATAATTAGTTTCATGAGGCTCCTTCAGGGGTTGTGTTTCTTTTGGGCCAGATGTAACTATCTCTTGGCAGCGTGTGGAATCCCTCCTCCGTAAATTGTATCTGGAAGTGATACAAGGGAGGAATCTGGTTATTTCTTTACGAAATTTGTTATTTGCTGTTACCCAGTATTTACACAGACATACTGGGAGGTTTTAACTCCGTGGATTGGGAAGGCTGTTCTGTTCTGCATCGAGTCCTGGACCTGTGCTTTCTAGAGTAACCATTACTCTTTTTAACCAGCAAAAACTTCTTCATGAATCCTTAATGAACGTGGTTCATCATCAGTGTTGTAGGCTCAGCTCTCCTTTCTCAGTCCTGTCGTTTCCTCCTGCTCAGCACACGTACTCGCAACTCTGTGTGGTTTGCAGCAAATTTATTTAGCCTTAAATCCTGTCTGAAACTTTTGTACAGTCTTTAATTATTCTTTTATATGTGGAGGGGAGCATCCTAAGGCATGAAGTCCCAGCATGCTGATGCAAAACATTCAGAAAGTGTTAAGAGAATTTAGGAACTCACCTTAATAGAAGTCTCAGCTTGGGTTAACAAGCAGGAGGGACTTTCTGTACAGAACCTCTTTAAATGGTACACTATAGTGCTGACTAAAAAGTGCACCAAATTGCAGCTCAATTAATTATCTGAATTATTTATCAGTTGTAAAATGTAGATTGCTTGCACATAAAAGGGTTGTGAGTCCAGGAAATGTCTCCCACTAGAGCAGTAGGCCGGGAAGATTATGTAAAAGATTCTGGGCTTGCCACTGAATTATAGGAATTTGTATTTTTCCTCTCTCATTTCAAAGCTTGTGTTCTTAAATGGCAGGCAACAGAACAAACACTTCCTGCAGTAAATTTGGTTTATAATAATTCTCGTGTCAACAAATTATACAGATCAAGATTTTTCTGTATTGCCAAAACGCCCCATGTTGGCCAAATCTTTTCAAAACTGAATGTGTGCTACTCAAGTGATTCTTGATGTCATATTTGGCACTATTTACGTCTTTTTGTCGGTAAATGTAAGAAATGGCTTTGCTCTGTCTTTTCAAGCTTGGTCCAGCTCTGTGCAGATTGGAGAAATGACTGCTAGAAGCAGACAGGAGCTCTGCTGGCCTGCATTGCCATTCTGTTGGGAAGTTTGAGGTGAAGGCCTGGCTGCATTACACTGAAGGGAAAGTTTGTTGAATTATCTCATTTGTACAATAGATTCACCTCGACCTTCTGATCTAGGCAGAAATGAAATGAAAGGTTGCATGGTAGGGTTTGGTTTTGATTTCTGGGTGTGGACGTTCAGAGTATTGACTGAGTAAGTCTCTGGAGGTCCAGATACAGAAATAAGAGCTTTTATCTAAATGAGGGCAGAGGGTTAGACTGAAATCCATCCAAGTGGCAATGGAGGCAGACTGAAATTAAGTATCTGGGATATTTTCAGGCTTTTCAAAATACCGTGAACAGGTTCTGCATCAAGGGTAGCTTTGACTTCTGCTTCAGTGCTGGTAGAATCTGGGTGCCAGGATGCTTGCCCCAGCACTGGGTGTTCTGTTTGTCTGTATGTAAGTGTATGACTTGTTAGAGTTAGTGTTTAAATTATATCAGGTGCTGAAAGGGTGTGTTGTTCAACAACCTAGCTCTTACTGCTATCCTGTATTACCATTTGTGATACACTCTGTGGTATCTGCTAGAATTATAGCAAAGCCTGTGATAATCTACTAGAGGGTAACTCAAATCAGGGTTTATAAATGGAAATGCTGACACAACCTTAAAGGGGCAGCCTCAAGTGCTGTTCACCATCCATTGTTTGCATTAGCTTAGCCTGAAAATGCGTTTTTCCTTTTGCAGATTTTGTCCTTTCCCATTTGCCAAACATTGATTTCTCCCCCCCCACCCCCAAGTCCTTCAGTTCTAATGGAGCTTGAAATTAAGGTGGCTTTATTTTCCTGTCGCTTCCTCGTTCACCCAAATCGATGATGCCAGCACAGCTGTGGGGACCTTTTAACCATTGCAGAGCCATGACAGGGAATGCGAGGGGACAACCTTCCCTCTTGGGTTTTTGGGGTTGCTCATTAGCTGCTGGTTTCTTTGCACTGCTGCAGTCTGAATGAATTATTTGCAGTCACAGTTTGAATTCTTCAAAAGCTGTAGGAATCTTGGGCTCCAAAAATAGCTCCAAAACCACCTTTCTGCAAAGGTTCTCGGAAGTAATTTTTGTGTCCTCCTGCTGCTAGAGCAGGTGTCAAACCCTGCTGCCTTCTTTGCCTAGGTTGTCTCCCTGCTTGCATTCAGGATTTGAGCCTTCATGTACACATTTGGGCAGGTAAATCAAGAATATCAATATCCTGCTAATTAATGTGGCCAGAGACAGTTTTAACACAATTGACGAAAGCAGTGATGGGGAACGAATGAGTATTTTGACATGCAGCAAATGTTTTTAAGGGATGTGGGCCTTAGAAATATAAATTACAGAAACTTGCTCAGCCCATCTCTGAGGTGTGTGCATGTCTCCCTTCTAGGTAAGGTGTAACAACCTTGCATAAACTGCAGCCAAGGGCCTTTGCAGCCTGGGTGAGACAGCCAGGGGTTTGATGGGCTGCCTGCCACCTTCCTCACACTGTCAGTGTCCCAGAGCCCCTCTGAGTGAACAGGCTGGCCCTGAGCCTCCCAAGGGCTGTCCTGACTGAAGGATGTCCTGGAAAGTGGCAAGGTGTGCATAGACTGGGATGTCACTGGGATTTAAGAGTGCAGGCTTCTGTGTTTCATAGCCGGCGTGGTTGGGGTTTGTTTTGGTTTAAGTTAAAAGGAATAAAAACAAGGCCTTTTGGCCTCAGGTAAGTGAGTGAATCACACTGTAGAAAAAGAAGAGATGAGAGAGGAAAAAAAGGCCAAAGACATTGGGAATGTATTTGGGAGTTTTGGTGGTTTGTTTTGGTTTTTTTTTTTTTTTTGCTTGTTGCTTTTTCCCTCACATCCTTAGTTTACATCTAAGCAGCAGTTTCCTCCAGTTTTCCTTACTGCAGTAACATGGTTTAGTAGTGCAGTTTTAAATTACCCTGGCCTTATTAATCTTAAAAACAAACACGCACAGCCC
Source organism: Pseudotriccus pelzelni (assembly GCA_035584735.1). Classification (NCBI taxonomy): domain Eukaryota; kingdom Metazoa; phylum Chordata; class Aves; order Passeriformes; family Tyrannidae; genus Pseudotriccus; species Pseudotriccus pelzelni. The sequence goes on from JAWMRA010000020.1 coordinate 12,623,615, forward strand.
CCCCAAAAACCCAAACTGTGTCACATTTAATATGGAATACCCTGGCATTTCGTTAGTTGGCCAGATTACAGTCACTCAAGAAATGCTGTGATATTGAATTATTTCAGATTTATTTTGTTTGCTTGCTTGCATGCTGATTGGAGTAATGATGTGGTGATCTTGCAGTTCACTGTGGTTCTGATCAGGGATTCCTGACTCTAAGGTAGTTGGGAACAGGGAGAAAAGAGACGTGATCTGCCTTTCTCTTTCATCATGTGTAAACAAGATGGTCTGAAAGGGATATTTCAAAACTTTATGCTAATGCAAGGTCATGAGATGGAAAAATTGGGAACTCCTTGTTCTAGTAGCTGTGCTTATTGATCTGCTTTAATTCAGCTATGTCCTGGCACATTTCACATTTCCTGTCTGCTTAATCCAGGTATATTCTCTGCATCTCAAATAGCTACAACTGCAGACTTTCAGCAAATGTCTTCACTTGCCCTCCCCTGTTCTCCTCCTTTTGCTGTTCACTCTGCCCTTGGATGAGAATTGTTCCAGTTCCTAATTGGATGTTAACTCGTACCCTGTGAAGGAGCAAACGTGGTATGAGAGGCGCTTTTGACATCACGTATCCAAAAGGCATCTCTTATGCTGGGGTGTAAATATCTCTGCTTCTCTTGGCAGCATTGCAGGATCCTTTAATAGAGCGAGCCTGGATGTGATGGGCTGAGTCAGGATTTCACCGAGACCCTGCTGGTTGCTATTGCAGGCAGTACTGTGGGATCATTGATGACTCTCAGGATCCATGTTCCATGGAACCAGGAGGGTGGCACTTGTGGCAACATGGTACCTCTCAGAGTCATTAATTCAGTTTTGGCCGAGGTCTTGTGTTGACTACTGACCTAGACAGTGCGTGCTCAGCATGTGCAGAGGAACTGTTGGAATTGGGGTTTTTGTGGTGCTGGAAAGGTTCAGCAGAACGGTTCCATCCCCGTGGTTATAACGGATTGGTGAGAAGAAACAATGCCGAGATGCAAATTCTTGCAACCTGGCAATTTGCCTCCTCCACGTATCATATGATAGAGCACTTCCTTGGATTAAAGAAATGGTTCTATTTCTTTGTATGAGGCTCAAATGTAGATTTTGCAAAGCACAACTCCCGTCTTATTTTGTAAAATTTTGAAGCCATTACAATAAAATTGTAGACCTGATAGGAGAGGGTTTCCAGTACCTTGATTATCGCCCTGAAATAAAAAATCTGCAAGGCTGTGCTGGAATTTCACAGTGGAATTGATGATACACAGAAGTGAACTGGGTTCACCTGTGTTGCATTTAAGGGGCAAAAAAGATTGTCAAAAATTAACGAGAAGGTAAATGAGGTTTCTGCAATATGAGCAGCATTTTGTATAGTAGCAGTGTAAGACTGCAGTTCGGAGATTTTCTTTTTTCATTATTTTTAAAGCAGTCCAGTTTTGTCAGTGGACCTTGGTATGTCCTTCTAGTGCCTCTGTGGCAACTGGAAATGGAAACTCTTGGCTGTGGGAAGCCCTGCTCGTAGCCATACAGAGGCCTTGTTGCAGGGGCTTTTCACAGATGGCAGAAGCTTTCAGTCCCAGCGTTGCAGTGGGTTAATGGGTGTAAGCTATAGGCTTGGCATTGGAAAATGAACACTTACCTGTTTAAGTCAGTATGGCTTTTCAGCTCTTCTGAAAAGCAGAAGTAAATTTCCCAACTGCAACAGGAAAAAAACAAAGAATTCTGATCTTCAGCAAACTTGTCTGAAATGAGGCAGAAGGGCTCGGAGCTGACCTATGAGAGGTGGATTTGTTACCTTTCTCCTAAGCTATTGCTTTTGCAGGTTTTTTTACTTCTCTTTATTACCTGAGCATTGTCTTGACCATCTTTCTCAACTAATTCCTCATGTGCTGTGAGCTGTACAGAACAAATCACTCTTCCACAAGGGAAATCTGTAATGTGAGCAGGCCAGAGTCTCACCGAACTGCTGTGGTCACAAACAGCGTAAAACCCTGGACACTTTCTTTTCAGCAAGGCAGTTCATCAAATATATTAGAAAAACCAGCAGCTGCTGCAGCTCTCGACTCCCTCCCCTCCTTTCAAGCCCCCCTAATTTACTCAGGCCTCTTGAAAGTGTTACTGCACTGATGAATTCCCCTGGGGTTTATTACTGAGCCATTTGCGTAATTCAGCAGTCTGGGAAAGGCCACAGGTACATTGTTGTGCGTGGCCTCCTCTCCACTGTAGTAATTAGTCACTTTGACTCCACATCCAAAATCTTAATCCTAGGCATTATCAGGCTTTGCTTTAAAATAGTCACTAACTAAGAAGTGTGTCAACTGTTTATCAATGCCTGGGCATCAAACCGAGATGTACTTCAGCTTCCCCATGCAAAACAGCAGCCCGGAAATTTGGCAGTCTGCAGAAGGCATGTTTGGGTTGTGTGTATGGATGTTTTTTAGCTTTCTTTTTGAAGTGAAATGGATTCTTATTCCTGCCAAGATATGCTACTGAAAGAAAGTTGCAGCCTTTTGAGGTAGAACTAAGGATACATGCATTTACTTCGCTCATTTAGATTTTTGGCACAGCTTCTGTTCTCGCTGCCTCCTTTGTGTTTTCTTTCCTGTCCTTTATTTCTCACCTTTCTTCCTCTCTCATTTTTTTTTCCCTTACTCCAGTTGTGTTTATTCCCTGCGCTTTTCTGCGCTGGATTCATCTATTACCTCCTCCCTGCTCTTTGCTGAGTCTCTGTTTTGACAGTATTTTGGGTGCGAAAGGGTTATTTGCTTACTTTGACTTAAATCATTAAACTTCTGCTTAAACAAAAAACAGTTATTGTGAAATGTCTCATTGGTTTTCCGTGCATGTGAAAATGACTGAAAGAAGCTTAGGGAGATGAGGTGGAAATTTTCTACACCATTCCATTACTGATATCTCAGCAAGCATGCAAAATGCACGATGCTCCCACCAGAAGCTCCAGCATGCTTATGCAGCATTTTGAGCCACAGCTAATAGATTATTTTTTTAAGCTAATTGGAACAGTGTGCTTAATTGTTGCTTGGTAAGAAAGGTTTGAGAAGGTGGGAGAGGTTTAGTTTTCAAATCACTTGATAGAGGAATGAGTTGCATGTTGCCAGCTGTTGTGACTGCAGTGGAAGTCTCAGTGGACTGTGCTTTTGAAGCATCAGTTTCTGGGTTATGTGTTCTGTGTTTACTGGGGGGTAGAGGTGGAAAAGGGAAGAGAGGTTTTCTAACTTGGGGTGTTTTTGAGTGAGCAAAGGGAAGGCTTGCCAGTGTTACACGAGTGCTGTTCGAAGGCTGGTGGATGAGAAGAGACAGCAGTAAACACCTCAGTGCCTAATTTCAGTTTCAGCAGCTTTATTAAGCCCTTTTCAATGCTTCAGTTGGCAATCCTAGACCTGATACAGGATTAGCTGAAACTAAATCTGTCATAGTTGATTTCTTAGACCACGTTTGGGCCAGATCTGTTTGGTTGCCTTTACGTGCTTATTGTCAGCAGCAGATAACTCGGAGGAGAAACACTGACAAAGATGTTCACAGGGATATCTGCCTGCTTTATTAGGCATCACCTTGTTCCCTAGTGGTTAGAGACTGGTTATCCCTGAAGGATGAGGAATAATAATTCTTTCCTCAATTGTAGTGTTAAACTCAGCTCTAGATACTGTCAATACCCATATACATACTGAGGCAGTTTTTAATCCCATTATATTTTTGGCCTTGTCATCTTCCTGTGGTAGTGAGTTCCACAATCCAATTACAGATTGTGTTAAAATTTATTTTTCCTTTTATTGGTTTTGAGCTTGGCATCATTTAAGCGGACGTATAGTTTTCTTTCTGCTCAAACCCCAGGTCTGCCCTGCAGTTTCCCTCCTGAGGGTGTCTGTCCAGCTTACATGGTGTTCTTGATCACACCACATTGTTGTTTGGGCATCCTGATAGTGATGTTCAGTGTAGCCAAAGCTGGTGTGAAAGGCAGAAGCAGTAATCTGTGAAGGGTTTGATTTTTAATCTCGGGTAAGTGGGAGTGCACAGGTGGGGATACCATACAGTATCATGACAAATCCTTATCTCTAAATGTGTTTGCAAGCCAGTGGGATTCTTTGGGCCAGATTCTAATGTATGAGAAAAGACATTTCTGAAGACAAGTGGGGGAGGAAATGGAGAGGGGGGAAAAAACCAAACCACATTTCAAACATATGAGTGGGAACTCGCGTGTTATCTCCAGATCCTTGGAGCAGTAATTGATTTTGCCTGCTATGGTTACCATATAGTAACTCCAAAACGTTCATTATTTCTTTCCTCTCCTGCCCCAAGGCTTGTAGCAAAAAATGCATGTTTAAATCCTTTTACTTTGTCTGTTAAGTAGATACAAGAACCTGAAGGCTTTAATGAATCTGAAATAAGCACTAATGCAGTAGTCGAAAGACTCACCATTCTCTTGATTAAAAGAAACCATCTTTAGGTCCTAGTGAAAGCTAAGTGTTGGAAGCTGGTGCAAAGATCTATCCCACTGTGGAATGACACATTTGGACCCTGTACTCTGGTTTGATTCAGATTTTTTTCATAGACCTAACCCTGCAATATTTCTTTTAGTACCTTCCTGCCTTGATTTAATTCTTCCAAGGTTAAAAATGGCTTATTTAGAAAATGTGCAGGTCATTGCTAGTGGTAAGAAGCTTGATTGCTCAACAGAAACACTGAATCTACATCACTTCTTAATTTTGTTTTGCCGTTTGACTTGAGGTTAATGGTTTGGCTTCTTATTTGCTGGTAGGATGAAGGGCATGATAGTGCTGAGTGTAATTAGTTAATATTATGCCAAATGTTTTGTTGTTTGTCTGTGGTTTCATAGCCTTAGATGCTTTCTTTACCTTTGCTAATGTCCTCTTGTTCCCCCCGCCGAGAAAACCCTTGGTTTCTGTTTTTCATAAGCTTTTGACTTAGTGAATTATGGAAATAAGCACTCAAGGGGGTCGCATCCTCTGACTCGTAGCTGGAGCAGGGGGGAGCTGAGCTGGGAATGATTCCCATCAAGTAGTAGTGTAAAGGCAGGATTTAGTTGTTAGCCTCAGTAGATGTCTTCTCTTGGTTACAGGTTTGCTCTCTTTGTCTTACAAAATCTCTTCCCCAAACTCTTCTGCATGCATTGCCTCTTTAGAAGCGCCTGTAACATTTTCTCTCGGAGATGAAATACTAATTTGCAGCCAATATATTATGTATTAGCAATGCATCCTGGCAACAAATGTTGCTTGAAAGCACATATTCGGAGAGGAAGGTGGGAAGCGCAATTCCAAGACTCGTGTGGTTGCAGAGACGGCTCAGCAGAACATGTTGCATGTGGGAAGTGCCCCAGTGGATCCAGGGAAGGCTCATCTTGCCATCTCGAGGGAGTTTCTAAATCTGTGGATTTTATGCAGACCTCTGAGGTGGATCCTTTTACCTTCAGCACCCCTGGTTGGTGTCATCTGTAGGAAAGGACACACCTCGGTGCTGGGATTTGCAAATGTGTTTGTCTTGTGGCACGTGTGTGGATGGTCATGGCCACCCAGCAAAAAACCGAGGGCTTTTCTGATACTTTACATGAACCTTAACGTGGGAACTTGGAAACTGGAAAGAGTCAGATGCTGAAGGAGGAGAAGGATGGCCACCACTTACAATGGAAATGGGTTTTACTGCACTCCTTTATATGCCGATGAATCGACTTTAAGCAGGTTAAAGCAGCAGAGCATCTGGTGCAGGAGTTACAGCCTGGCTGTCCACGTCCCTGCAGGGCGTAGAGAGCTGGGCAGGCTGTGCCTTTGCATTGGTGAGGTTCTTTGTGGTGTCAGTGGCAATGGTTTGCTGATTTCATCCTTTTCCCGGCTGAAGTTCCAGAATGATAAATTGAAAACTGTCATGCCCAGTACGCTGTACCTCTGTGCCTTGTGGAAAATGCACGCAGCAGACAATGAAATTGAACTGCTTCACGTGTGACTAAAGAAAAGGGCTTTTTGCTTCTTTCACAGTTTATTTTTCAGCAAGTGCTGCAGTTTGTTTTTGTAAGCTGAATGTGTCGTTAATGCACTTCCTTGAGAGCCGAGGAGTTCTGTTCAATAGGTGAATTTGTGGAGGCAGTGTAGGTAGGTAGGACGTCAGCACTGAAACATAACTCCTGAGCGTATCGATTTATTTCACTCAAGTGTTTTACCTCTTGAAACAACCCTTTGCTACAGTTACTGCACTGATCGTTGGCTTTGCTGTGTAGGACTGACTAATTATCTTAAAAAATGAACTCAGAGCTTCCCGAGCAAATCAGGAGTGACACCTTGTCAGCACCATGAGTGGGAACCTCTTCCTCTGGCCAGAGGGGCCTCCAGTGGTCACACAGTGGTGCTGCTTAGGGCGAGGCTGATGGCCCTGAGAAGGGCCAGGTTTGAAAGGCTCAAGTGCTGGCCTTTCTAGTACCGTGTGTGAAATTAGTGCAGTGTGTTAACGGATGGGGCTGCCACTGATGGGCAGACGGAATCACACTCAGACCGACAGTCCCGCAGCCGGTTCCTTTGGGCTCTTCTTTTCCAGGGCCACCACGAGTGTAAATAACTGAAGTGCAGCGCTACCTTTTGAGGTGTTTGTATGAATTCACTCCCTTTTGATGCACAGTCATCCATTCCATCAGAGTAATCTTACCTGTGGGACCATCAGAGCTTCCTTTCGCATTAATACCAAAGATTTAGTTAATTGTTATGCTGACAGCCCAGCAAAAATAAAACAGGAAGGGCTGTCTGTTGTTCCTTATTTTTTGGGTATGATTTAGATCTGGTTTTGTGGTTTTTTTTCCTATTAATCTCTGAAGAATGTGCACAGGTGCTACTGGAAGGATCTGCTGAACAAGCTAGTGCTACCATGTCGAATTTCTGTGGTCAGTAGTTAGAGGTGTTTATTACAGAAAAGCTATAGTGATTCTTAGAATGTGTTGTTGAAATATCCTTTAAAAGAGCTTTTAGCTTTCTTTTCAAGATAAGCTTCAGCTGTTTTGGAGCATAGGCACACTGAACAGGCCTAGGATGTAGAAGCACAGGGAAATGAAGGCGGAAATAGGAGCAGGTTCATGCAAATCAATATTGAGTGTAACTGTGGAGATCTCAGGGCTGGAATCTCCAGCAGAGCTGCAGTTCAATGTATTGAATTGTTAGAGCGTGCAGCCAGGTGGGTTATTGGCACTGCACACCTGCATGGCTTCTGCCTCGGTTGCAGCAGCTTCCAGCTCCGTGACTGGCTCGTGGTTTGCGAGCAGGGGCTGGGCAGGGCAGCACAGGTAGTGACCAGCAACAGGGAGAGGCTGCCCTACGAGCTCATAGCCGTAACTCCTGTTAATGACTGGCATGATGTTTTTTCTGTGTCGAGCTAAGACTGTCAAGAGGTTCAGCTGCACATGGAATATCAAAATGCATTTGTTCCTTGGCTTGGACTTCTTGAGACCTCTACTCAGATCTAAACAACTGTGTCCTTCGTAGCTCCAAAGTGCGTAATGACAAATGGCACCTTACACTGCTTTATAGCACACTTTGTGAGAACAACTAAAATGGAACCCAAGCATTTAGCCTTTGAAGCCAGAGGCTGTGAGCGAGATGTAAAAATGGAGAGTGTTCTGGAGTTTGGGGTTTTGGTTTTTTGTTTCGGTGTTTCTGGGGAACGGAGGGCGGATTTAGAACAAGAGCTCATAAAGAGCCAAGGATATAGGATTTCAGCACTTGAGATTTATCCATTTGTACTGACTGACTGAAAGCAGCACACTGAAATCAAACCACCGGACTGCTGTCAGAGGTGCTGTGGATGAACAGGGAATGGTTTTTTATTTCAGAGATTCTGCAGGACAGAAGGAAGAAGGGAATGTCTGTTACCAACTCTGAAAGCAAGCATCTGAAATACATTCCAAGAGTATTTTGGAACAGGGATGCCAGTTTAAATATTTATGCAGTGTTTTATTGTACTGATTCAAATATTGAATAGCACCTGACCCTTGAATTTTTGGATCCTTGCCTGACTGGCACCCTCTGATGTGTATATTTACTTAGAAAACGGCCTTCTGTGGCAGCTGCTTTTCATTGCAGGAAATTGGGAAAGCTGGATTTTGATCCAATTTTTGTCATGATTTCCATGCTTGACTTTGAGTTCAAGAAATGCTTTCCTATGCATCATTTTCTTCAGCTGAGAAATAAAAGTTGCATTTACCATTTTCTCAGACCTCTGTTGTTCACAGTCCTGATCACAGTCCTGTGTTTGGTTTAACTGGCCTCCAACTTCCCTCCCTCAGATACCAGACCTTGTAAAAAATAAGGTTGCTGCTCTGCATCAGTAGTTTTCTGGTTTGGCAGTGCTGAGCAGCGCAGTCCTTGGCTGCCCCTGTGCTACATGGACTGTCAACAGAGCCCCTTTCCCCACCTGAAACAAGAAACTGAAGCTGTGCTGCGGACACCAGTCCGCTGGCAGCTCTGCTGAAACCTCCCTTTAATCCTTAGGACAGCTGCAGTGGCTGTCACCAATCTGGACTGGAGATCTTCAACTCCTCTGAGCTGAAATTGTGCAAAGACTGCAATTAGGTGCTGCCCTGAGCTGGAATTGTGGCCACACAAAAACCCTTTAAGCTGATTAGAGCCTAAAACTTTGGTCAATACAGCTACTGCCACTACCCAATGTAATAATTTTATGCAGCAGTATTTTGTAGTGTGGTGACTCTCATTTGAGATGGATTAATCATGATGTGCCGGATGTAGAGATGAAGTAGCAAAACCCGGTGATGAGAAGTCTGGCCTGGCCTGTTGCTGGGCACATACCCAGCTCCTGAGCTTGGATCTTGCATGAGCAAGCTGCTCTGAGGTCTGTGAGGACCCGAGTATTCCTGCCCCTTGGCTGCTGGACCTGCAGCGTTGGCTGCTTTTGCAGAGCTCCGCCTCAAGGTGCAGATGCCCTGACTTCAAAATATCAGCAAAAAGTCTTTCCAGATTCCCAGCCGAGCCCTGTGCTTGTTTATTGCTGAAACCCCAGGGATGCAAGATAGTTTTAGCAAATAAACGTAAGGGATCTGTGGAGGGATTTCTGAAACAATCATTCTCTGTTTCCCTCTGTGTATTTGCAGACTCGGAGAAGAAAATGGAGAATTTGGTTGGCTTGTTTACCCAAGCTATTACACTGGCTTAGCTGTTCCATGATGAAGTTCCATTTCAGTACTGAGCTTGCTAGGCTGCGGAGATAAAAATTATCAAGTTGATTGGTTTTGTCTTCCTGTTTTTACGTTCAAGTTTCGTAGGGTTGGATCAACGTCTGCCACCATTTCTTCCTGAAAAACAGTTGAGGGAATGAACCTTTCTGCAGCCACAGGGAGCTGCTCCAAGTATCCAAATGCTGTGGGTTTCTTTGCACTGGTAAGAATTACAGCGGTGGCTTTGAATGGGAAGCCAGTGTTAACTAAATTGAAAATATTTGTTCTCTGGCAGAGCAGTACTGCCTGATGCTCATGCTTTCCAGAGGGTGTCCAGGTCCCATACTCTGCAGAGCTTGCCCTTGGCTTCATTTGACTGAACTGATAGGATCTGCTGAGAGGGGTCACGCAGGACTGATGTTGTGCAGGCACTTAAAATCTATGAATTGGATTAAAATCCAAATGTTAGCATGCTTTGATGGGATTCTTTTTTGTTTTCTTTTGACTGAGATGCTTTTTGGAGATAAAGTTGGAACCAGCTCCTAATCTGCAGTTGCTCGGGGCTTAGCTGTCTGAGGTTTCTTTACTTTGCAGCTCTTACCTATCGACCCACTCGATTAATTTTGTGTCTGAACTTCTGTCCTTTTTATTCCTGACTCTTCTGCCCTGTCAGTACACCACTGAAAACCAAAAATCTGTACAGTTCAGAGGACCAATTAGGTTTAGACTTCGGGATAAATACTTAGTGGCTGTGAAATAATATGTGCTTCATTTCTTGTTTCAAGACTCTCTGATTTTTTTTTATTTAGAGCTGATCTTGACAAAGAAGGATAAGGCCAGATGCAGTTATAAAGGGCGCATTGTATTTTTACTGCCGTACTGAAGTATTGATTGTTGACTTATTGGTAGGCTTAATGCACAACCATTTCCTTAGTTAGTGTTTGAATGTCCATTAAAATGTTGGCTTGGTGCCAGAACGTTGAAATCCTGCATTTATAATACAATTTGTCTATCCAAAAGTACTAATGTGGTTTGGATTTAAAAAAAAAAAAAAAAAAAAAAAGATAAATAGGCAAATCTTGAGTTTCCTTGTTTTGTATTTGTTAACCTTCACATGCTGAAATGAACCTCTGAAGCAGCAGATGCTGAAAAGAAGATGGAGTGAGGCAGGCAGAAATCCTGATGTTTTGAGGTTTGTGCCTCTTCAAATTTTTCACCTTTCATCTTTGAGATGCCCAGCACTGCTGAGCTGCTGACAGACATTCAGGCATGCAGGGTAATCTTACTGACTCTTAGTTTATTCCTTTAAAACCAGTCACTGTTTTTTCTAGAGGAAAGCTTTTTGTTTTTATGGCTTCGCCAGCGTGTTGTGTGTTAGTAGCACTACCCATAAGAACACGCCTGTTTGTGGTCGTTGTGTGATGCTCCTCAGGTGTGAGGTGGGGGTGCTCTCTCCTCCCTGCAGCCCCATCAGTGGTCTGAGCTCAGTTCCCAGGGTGCTTCCAGTGTGGTTTAACGGCCCATGTCCCCTTAGTCCCCTCTCTCAAGTCTCAGTCCGTGCTCCTGACGGGTCTTTCTGGCTTGTAGGAAACACCACGTCAGGTTTTGAAGGTGGGTATGGAAGGCCTGATGCTCTTGTACGGGAACAGCCTTGTAAAAAGCAGCTGTCCTGATGCTGTGGGGGCTTTCTCGGATTGATAAGGTGGATGGGGAGTAAGCAATAATTGCTGAGAATCATTTGCCCTGCGGTGAGCCAGCAGTCACCCAAAGCTCGCTCTTTCTAATTGTTCTCTGGGATAGGTACCCAGTGCTTCTTCAGGAGCCAGCTCTCCCTTTTATAGAAACACAGACCTTCACAAAACAGAGAGGATTAAGCTTGTTTTGGTTTATGTATGTCTCTGGTTTTGGGTGGTGGCACGAACACACTTGTGGTGGAGAATGGTATTTTCAGCTGTCTGGTTCTGTCAGGTAGTTTTGCTGGTTGTTACAACCTGCCGTGAAGAACAGTAATTGTACAAAGCCTAAAGACTTCCCTGCAGCCAGAAGTAAGTACTGGAAATAAAGGGAGACCAAAACAGCTTCCTGCTCTCCCAAATGTGAGGGGGAACACTTGACAAAAGGTGAGGATCCAAGAGTTTGCCCTCTGGCTGCTGTTCTGAGCGTTACTTGATCTCTCATTTAGACTTGTAGCCAAGACTTGCTGCAGTCCCTTTCCTGTAATTTCAGCTTTCCATTAAATAATAAGATTTTGTAAGGTAGGGTTATTGCCTGTTAGGGTTCTACCATTCTAAAAGAAATTAGTATGATAGTTTTGCCAAAAAAAATAGATGGTTTTCTCTCACTAGGAAGTAGCAGCAATTGCTCCATTTCTGAGCAAATACTGGTGTGAGTGGTGTCATTACTGAGATGAAGCTTGTGCTGATATTTGTGTTAAAATTGACTTCTCTTCTGCCATGGAATATTTTGGGGTTAGTGTTTCTCTCCCCTCTCATCTGACCTTCTGCATCCCCCTGTTTCAGTATCTGCCAGATCTGGTCGTTCTGCGCAGTGGTGATTGTCCCCATTGTTCACTATATTTCTAAAATGTACAAAGATGTTGCAAAAAAACTTTCAGATTTTTTTTCCCCTGTGCAGTTACTGTGGTTACCAATTACTGAGGTTGGTCTGTTGAATTTTATGGTGATTGTTCAAAACTTCGAGTTCAGGTGACAAATGATGGAGCAATTTGGAAATGAGTCGCTCCTCTTGGGTACCAAGGAAACAGAGAACGTAACAGGCTGCTTTGGGATTCCAGCTCATCTTTGTGTGAAGTACAACACAATTTCTCAGCATTTGTGCTCCTTTCCGTGGACTCTTGTATGTCATGGTCCCAGTTTACCTGACTTAATCAGAGTTTAGCTTTAAAAGGTAGAAAAGAAAGGATGTTACCATACAGCAATTTAATTAACACTATGGCAACAACTATTTATAGACTTTAAATAATTGCAGTGCCAAATTAAGTTGCCCTGTTCCACTTTTTTAGATACTAGCAATTGCAAGAGATGATAAACTCCCTCTCTCCAGGGGGATGAATTAATAGGTGTTCCAGAAGGCCTGGAAGGGGCAGGATTTGACTGCATTCCTCAAATGCAGAACACCTAAGGCTCTCAAATCAGATAGCAAAGGCAATCTGTTGAAAGTATGCATGGACTTGAAGGAAAGGCCCTTGCTGATAATGGAGGACCCTAGGGAAAATGCATTTTGGGTAGTATTCAACTTCAGCATCTGGAGGATCTTGTTTGGAACAAATATTGATAAAATTTTCTTTTGAAAGGAAATCAAGTATTCTTTCTTTATCTTTGCCTCCAGCATGTCCTTACTTCCAATACATAGACACAGGAATTAACATTATTTGCGGAACCCTAGCTCAGTAATGGCACATAAATAATATGTTACATCATAATTGAGTAAAAGCTAATATTTTTATCTAAAAGTATGCATTGATGTATGTAATCATGACTGTATTACTGAACCTGCTGGTCCTAAAGAAAGTGTTTGTTTAATTAATAGTAGGTGGAGAGTGGTCGACCCAAACTCCCCAGTAAATACATCTGCAACCTGCGATATCCACGTTACTGGATGTTCCTTCTGAGTTCTAAACACTGTGCATTTACTGCTTTTCATTAGTGAAATGCATGTTTTGGAATCTTGTGTGCCCTCTTTGGGTGTCTTCCGGAAGGATGTTCTGCAGAAAGGCCTCTCGTAACAGCCACGGCTGAGCCTGCAGTCCTGTGAGATCTCCAGGGATAATTGGAGCCTCTTCTGATCAGTGCTGGGTAAAAGGGCTGCATGGTGTTTGGTCAGTTTTTCATGAACGTGCAAGTTGTATGACGTTAATTAATCAGCAGAGGAATCTCACAGAAAAATTCTCTGACAGAATAACACCCAAAAACTTGCAGCGTGGTCTTGATGTGCTGAGTGGGTGTTGTTAAGTGCAATGTCTTAGTGATGTGTATCCAGCAACAAACTGGTGGGCACACTGAGGTAGAGGGGCATGACCGGGAAAAATGACTTCCCCATTGCAAGCACAGGGAGCAGTGCAGCTGTCACACTTCTGCAGTGACTGTGGGGACAGGCACTCGGTGTCTGGGTGCCCACCTAAGCCTTGTCTGTTCCTCTGGGGCTGGACAGAAAGTAAATTCTGCGTCGCTTTCTGCAGTGAACTCAGAATATGGGCTTTTGGGTAGCAGGAGCTCAAGGAGGATTAACAACACATTTTTGTTTACACCGCTAATCAGTCTTTAGATGCTTTAGTCTTGGCCACTACTGATCTAGTGCATGTTTGAACTAATGACCTTTATTTGAAAGTCACTTTGTCCTTTTAATAGTTTTCTGAGTCAGCCTCTGTCCATTCCTCAGAGTCTCTTTATCTGTACACTTGAAAAGGTTGTTCTTTTTTTTGTGAAAGTCTAATCCCCGTTTTGTATGGCTATGCACATTGCATCAAATGAAAGGCTCCATGTGTTCCCCTCGCTTGCCTGGAATGGGTCCTTGCTTTTTTCCTAGTCTAGCAGTTTGTGCCTCAGTTTCAGTGGGCTGCTCTTACCTTCGGTTGTGGAGCTGTAGTTGGACAAACTGGCAGGAGGTGGTGGTCGGGGTCTCATCCCTTGCAGCCCGTTGTTTCCCAGTCTCTACCAAGTTTATGTTCTTGAGTTTGACCTTTCTCCAGGCGTTTGCTTTTCCTAGAAACAGCTGCCTAACTGCAGCTAGCTGACTTTAAGACATGTAGCGTTGCCAATCCTTCATCCTCTCGACTGAGCTCTGAGATTTGATCCCTCCCAGTTCTTTCCCTCCTAGCTCTTCCCGTTCTCCAGCTATCTCAGTCCTCATCGCTGTCTTTGCAAAGAATTACTGGGTGATGACTTGGAAGCAAGGGTGACATAAGTACTTTCCATCACCAAAAAGATAGGGATATACAGAGGGAGGATCGCTGGGAAAGGTGAAAGGCAAAAGAGTACAAAAGAAATAATTACTGACTTCAGTCTTCTCGTTTTAAAATCCAGGTGAAACCTCTGTGGCTTTTAAGGCGTGGTGCATTTTGGAAGGGATTTAAGGTCAGGATAAGCTGTTTATACCTTTGTTGTCCTTTTTAGTCAAACTCAACAGATGGACGCTTGTATTTCCTCTGCTGGAAGTTGTATCTGCAGTATTGTCTAATGTAAGATGACAAGGCAAGGAGATTCAGGCAAAGAAATGAAGTGATAAAACTGCAAATGACTTAATTTGGTACACAAAGGACAGATTTTTGTTTGTCTTCCAATCCTGTCACTCCTGCATGGAAATGGTGCTTTTAATATGTACAGCTTCTTAATCATTCTGCTGATGACGATATGAAACAATTAACCAAGCAGACATGGGCAGCACATGCTCTGTGTGAGCCAGGGCTGGAGGAATCTCCCTTCCCAGTTGCTGGCTGTTCCGTGATCCCCTTGAACATTGTGTTTCCAGTCCTCCAGGAAAGGGAGAAGAGAGCAAACAGTGTGTGACAGATGTTAGTCATGTCACTTAATGCAGGACTGGAAGGCACTTGGATATTAATGCAATGAGCACAGTATAAAGACCTGAATGGAGTAGACCTGACTTCTAATTAAGCCCGCCAAGATGCCAATACTGATTTCAGTTGTACTCTCACTATGAGAAATACAAGGATGGTTTGACAAGGCAGCCATGCACTGCTGTGGTTCATTTGAACCAGCGTGCTTATGGGTGTTCATTTCCCATGCTGGCCAGCAGTTCAAGTGCCACTTTCTTCGGAGCTGGCAGCTGTAATTAAAGGAAAAGCACCAATTTAGCTTTTCTGCTAAGGAAAACCTAAAATGCTGTCTTCACCCTGCCTTTTCGCTGCTGATTTCAGAACTGCATGGCATCCCCTGCCAGGCAGACATCCCTGTGCATCTCGGCATTCAGCAGGTCTTCTCAGGTCCATCGCTAGTGTTTGCTGCCTCTTGGCGCCTTGTGGTTTAATAAGGGGAGCTGTCTGGAGTCCTTTGGCAGAGAGCTGAGCAGGTTGTTCTTCCTAAATGTTGGGGTGCTGCTGGAGGCCCACAGATTACATCCCACCTGCGGGATGGTCCCCGTGCCTTTCGGAGGGAGGCTGGGGACACCCTTTAGGGCACCACTCATGGTCGTAAGGGGTGAATGAGCCCGCCTTCATCTGTCCACTGTCCACATCTGTTCCGCACCCTGGGCTGGAAACATCTTCTGCTACATGATGTAACGTGGGAAAGGATGGTTCTGAATCTGCAGGCAAGTTTCTGTGATTGCATGGATTGAATTGCTGTGGAAATTAAGAATATGGGCTCGGTTCTGCATGTGTCACTCTCCTTTCAGTGACGCAAGCCCATGTATAATTGCTGTAATAAAGGGGGCAAGGCAGAGCTTTCTTTTCTTAGACCATTCACAGCTGGTAATATAACCCTGAGGAGAGAAAGGTAAAAGCACAGAATTGTTTCTGCTTTCATACATGTGGATGTGCATTCCTGCGTGGTGCCTTTTGGGCTGCATGTGATGGGGAATGCGGAGGCATTTTGTGAGCAGCAGGAGCATGGATAATTGCACTCTGGTTAATCATCGCAGAGGGCTCAGGATTGCTCCCGGTTGATGCTTTGCAGCTTCCGCTGGAGTTAATAATTCATTGCTGGACTATGTCAAAGCACGCTCCTAAGTCAGGTTCCTCCGTGGATTGCCGGCATCAGTAGGAGTCAGAAGAGATGAAAGATGGGCTTAGTGTTTGACAGCCATTAACTTGGTGTGGGCTTCGAGGCAGCGTGAGGTTAACCTCCCCATCCCGTGCTCTCCTGTGCCTGGGAGCGTGGGGGATGTGGGAACTGGAGCTTCCTGTGAAGCTGTGTGAAGAAATGCAGTAGGTAGCCAGAGGAATGCTGGAGCGAGGGTGTGAGTATCGGTGGCCATACAGTTCTGCTTTAATAGGCTGAGGGTCGAGAGAGTTTGCTTGCCAGGGTGCTGAGGTGACAGTTTGGTAAAAGGGCTGTTTTACTGCAGAGTTGAGTTGCTTTCCAACGTGCAGTGCCAAACCTCCCAGGGAGAGCGTGCTTTTACCACCGAGGCTTGAATTTGGTCATGTCGGTGCTTACAGTCATCTGCAGGAGGGACCGACGTGCAGGGTTTGTACATAAAAAAAAAAAGGGGTTAGCAATCTGAATTAAAAATTAACACATTCTGTGCATAATTACAGACTTACAGCACGCTAATGCTATACAAAAGACGGCTTTCCAGACGGAGCTTAATGGCCCCAAAGCAGAGCCATCACTTCTTTCCCCCGCTCCTTTTAAAGTAGCATTGGCATATGTAAAACACTCCTCAAATTCTGCTGCAAAATAGCTGTTTGGCTTCCAGTTGTGGTTTTTGGTGGTGTGTGGTTTTTTTGAAGGTGATTATTCTTTTCAGTGCTAAAGATGGAAAGTGGTTTGCATATTCATGGCACATTATAATTTTGAAAATAATCTCCTAGTGGATATTTAACAATGGCTTTGGGTAAATGGACACTTGTTGCGCTTTGTTTAAGCGATTACATCTCAATTATCGCTTGATGGTGAGAGCATGGGTAATACCCTGGGTTCTTTGTTAAACAGGCTCTAATTAAAACTGGTTCCTGCACTTGCCTCTTGGATAAATATGGACGTGAGGTAGTTCAGTGACACTCTGTCAAATTGCCGAATTGAGAGCAAGTTCCCCCATTCATCCTGACAAATGATACCGCTAATTGGGGTGTGGATGGCAGGAACAGCACTGCCAGTGTTGCTGCTAATCCTCTCTGCTTGGCTGGGCTTCCCCCACCTCTCCCCTGCTTGGGACCATCACTCTTCTAGTTTTACAGGATTTGTGTTTCTCTTTCCCCTGCATCCGCCTGGTCACACAAAGCACTGCTCCTCAATCAGTGCTCTCAGGGGTGTTTCCCACTCGCTGTCTTTACATCCCGCCTCTTGTTTGGTGCAAATTTAGCTCCAGAAAGCTGTATTGAAACTCGGGTCTCCTTTGAGCTCTGTAATAAGCCAGCAGCTCTCAGTTTGGGTATGTTGGTGATTTTTTTCTCCGCAAGAGGTTGGCTCTCTGATGATGGTCCTAGGTGTTACTGGAGGTGATCACTTCCCAGTTGTAGTTTTTGCTTTGACTCTGGTTGGCTCCTATTCTCTTAGTCCATGAAAGTTAGCCCTTTGCCACAAAGCCCAGATTCCATGCTAGGTAGGCCAGTAGCATCATAATACACTCAACACACCTGACTTCTTGCTCTGTGCTGTTTGTGTGTAAAGGTAACTGTATTGATGTGAAAGTGCCAGCCTGGATTTTTTTCCTCTTCTCTTCACCACGATCTGCTTGGCATAAGCTCCTGAACTCTCTGGCTCTTTTTTGTGCATCCCTCTGAAGGGGGAGGATGAGTGTGCAGAGCTGAAGGCAGAGGCAGCATGTCACACCCAGTGACAGCCCTGCTTCTGGAGAGAGACCCTGCCGGTCATTAAGGCTGGATAATTACCCTGCCGGTCATTAAGGCTGGATAATTACCCTGCAGCCTTGCAGAGAGGGCGGCAGCGGGTGCTTTAAGGCGCTCTCCAGACCCAGTATGACAGTGCAGTATTTGCTGCTGCTGCTCCTACAGTGCTGGGTTAAGCAGAGAAGAAATGATCTTTGGGAAGGAGCGCTACCTATCACTTATAACTCGCTGCCAGCGATGTCTCTCAGTTTTGCTGGCTAATGGCAGGCACTGAAGCTGTAGGACTTCAAAAAGGAGCTAACACAAGAGCAGATCTAGCTAGGAATGCTGTTCCTAATCTCCCTCTTAACCCTGTCCGGTGCAAGACTGAAAGAAAGGGAAAAGACTGCAGACTACTAGCTCGTTTTATGGTTTGGGTTTTTCTTTAAGGTAGCAATGTTTGCATCTCTTGATTTTTTGCTGTTGCTGTCACTCCAGAGATGCAGCTGTGCCTGACAAGGTAGGAGATCCTTGTGGACACCCAGAGATGGAGTGAGGGAATGATCCTGATACAGAGAAGGATACTCTTATTCCAACGGCTTCTGCATTCTCTTTGCATCCTCACTCTCTTAGAGATATGGTGCTTTCTACTCTAAAGGAAGACTTTTATGGTTTTCCTGAGCTGTGGCCCAGCAGCCCTGAACAGTAGTTTTCCCCCTTCTCCTCCCAGAGTCACATCCGAGTGCAGAAGTGATTGATGCGTGAGCTGACTGAACGCTCCACTAAATTGATTGCCAGTGAAAAACAGATAGCAGTTCCGACATCTTAGCTGGGTTACCACTCACAGCTGTTTACACCAACAGCCATTTGGGTGAGGAGTTTCTGTCCATATCCCTCAAAGCTGTTGCTTTAAGAAATCCATAGGTAAGGGGAGGCAGTGCTGTGCTGAGCTACCCTGGGAAGGCTTTGCCTGGCGATGCAATCTGTAAAACAAAGTGTATATATCTAATTGTGCTGGTCCGTAATGCGTAGTTCTGCAGTTGAGAGTAGCTTCTGCAGTCACATTACGTGGCCAGAAAATAGCAGAGACTGTCTGTCGATAAAAGCATCGTCTTTAAAGTTGTGGCTAGCAGCTCCAGGTGGCTGGTTGTGCGCCTGAAATCCCTGGCGAGGCTGCAGCCTGTCCTAAAGAGCCAGCTGTCTCCCCAGGTACCTTTACCTGTTTCAAGGTTTGGCTAGGAAGCAAAAACTCCGTGTGTCCTCCGTGCTCCTGGCTCTGCACCACTAGTGGGTTGTGCAAACTAGAGGTAAGCAGGAGGATCAAGTTTGCTAGTTCCAAAGCTGAAATGCACTGTGTTTAAGAGATGGCTCTGCCACTCGTGAAACTTTGACTTAGGCAAGGTGCACAGTGATGCCTTTGAGGTAGGTGAGACTGAGCCACAGAGCACCTTCTACAGGCATAACCCTGTTAATGGGAATTGCTCCCAAACCGAGTACAGTGTTAATTCAGAGACTTATTTTTTCCTCTGTATAAAATATCCTGCACCATATTTACTGATACTTCACGTCCGAGCGATACCCCTGCAATGTTGTTTTAATTAAAACAGAAGTGGAAATAATGAATTAGTGGTATTGGTGGTGATTCTGCAGATACCTCAGTGTTCAAGCCCAGTAAAACACTCTCCTGATAGCTTTTTGTCCTTCATTAATTTATACGTAGACATCCCAAGTCTGGATGTTTTTGTGTACGTGTGTTTGCAAACAGGAGACGTGCATTTTGTGAGCAGAGTTACTGAACTGTGAAATGCAGTACTGTTGCAGCAGGGCAGTTGTTCTGGAATTTAAGAAGATCTGAATGTGGGAGTGTCACCAGCAGTTTGCAGATGGGAGCTGGTTGGCACCATGGGTTAAATGTGCACTTGGGGTTTGTGGCAGTAACTTCCTAATAGTGATAGACACACATTTTGTGGAACACTTCTTTGTGGGTTGACACTCTGCATATTAGAAAATGCATTCCTTATTCCTTTGGTGCCTCTAATTTTTTTTTTTCTTTAAGATGGGGGTGGTCTGTTTCTCGATTTTTCCGTGGCTTTCTGCACTGTAATGATGGCACCATCACCTGACTGCTGGAATACACTGGCCTGACTTTAATCATGGGGTGACTGGCTCTTAGCATGGTTTCATCTCTGCTGTTTTACATCTCCTCTTGTAATTGCACAATTGCTTGCAGCATTGTTTTTCTGTTGGTGACAGTGAAAGGCTCAGGCTAGTATTTATGTAACCTTATACTTTTTTGTTTGACGTTTGAAGTGTAGGTGAAGAAGTGGTACTTTACAAATAAATTCCTCGTTATTTGAATGTGAGCAGCGTATTTTCACCCTTCATGTGCAATATTTGTAAGGCAAGGTTATATATACACGCATTCCTAAGTATGGTATGGAGGAAGAAGTAGGTTGAGCCTGTATGAATAACAGGGCTGCATTTCTGTAGTGCTGACAGTTTCATTGATGGATATATGCTTACAGTTAAATAACCTGTTCAAAGCTACAAAAAGGAGCTTTACATGTTTAAGGTAAATAGGATCTCAGTCTTTTAACTGCTAAATAACCAAACCCAGCAAAACAATAGAGGATCAAACTCCCCTTTAAAGAACATCAACATCAATTAATGTGCAGTAAAATTATATGCCTGTACAAGTTGTATCAACAGCTCTGCAGGTCTAAAATGGCAGAAGCTTTCTGTTGCTGTATAAAAATCAAACTGCCATTTATTTCAGCCTCATGGTATGTGCAAATTCATGCAGCTCAGTTAAGGGAATAGCTTCACAACTGGTGTTACAATCTGTGGCTGGAGTGCTGCATCACAATGCAGCAAATGCATTTTCCACATTAACCAAACATGACAGCTGAAACGATTATTAACCATGCAATATGTCGGAAGTCATCAAAAATTCACATCAGAGTAATTGCAGTGGCTCGGGGAAAAAAAATAGTAGCATCTCTCTCCTCTTGCCTTCCTGCCGCCTCACCCCCTCCTAATTCCTACATGGTACAGTCCGTTAACAATAAAATATCCTTCTGTAACCTACAAACTGTTACTCCCATCAGTTACTGGTTTCAGACTGATGCTTTCCCTAGAATTTGAATAAAGCACCACTGGAAAAAAATATATAGATGCTTTACAGGCAGTGGTGTTCAGCTGTGGAAAGCAGCTGCTTGCTTATTGTCTTGCTGGACTCTTGACTGTCTCAGCCATTTCAGGACTTGCAGGTTTGATTTTTTTTTTTGGTTTTTTTTGAAGATGAGAAAACTTGAACATTAATAGAGAGAGATACAGCTGTGTAAGCTTTAATACCAGGCAGCTGAAGTGGGGCAGTTAGAGCCAGCATTGACAGGTTTGTAACTCCTCAGTACTGAGATCTACAGGTAGGAACGTCTATCTTTTAAAATATATAAAATGAAGGTAAAAAGCTTGCTTTGATAAGAGGGAGTTTTCCTTCCGGTGTCTTCTATGGCGGTTTTCCTTTGTGCTGTTGCTGCAGGTTTTTTAAATTTGTAGGTGAGTAATTAAAGAGAATAGGTGTGTAGTTTTGAAGAAATGGTCCTTTGCTCACAGAAAAGAAACCTGGAGGTCTGTGCCTTTACCTTCCAATGTTCTTTGCTAGAGCAGCTGTTGGGTGGGGCAGTCCAGCGTCTGCTTTGGGTTTCATTTGTGTTGCCTTTTTAAAGACCCTCTTGACATTGCTGACTTTGCTTTTCATTTAAGCAGAAATACAGTAGCATAACTTTCTGAATGCCTTTATGCCTGTTTTCTCTTCCCTAGGCTATGAAAAGTCTGTGGAAGTATTTTAAACAAAAAATAAAGATGCTGCTTGATTATATGGGGGATTTTTTTCCTCTTGGTTTTCAGTGTCGTGCAAAGATACTGGTCCACTCTGTTTCCCCTGTTGTCACAGATTGCACTTATGATTTATTTAGAAGAAACACAAAACTTTCTTTAATTTTATTTTGAAGTAAGGGTTTCAAATATGGGATGAAAATAGGAAAATATTTCTACTCTTACAAAGTAAACGAAGACGCTTGGAGATTTGCTTTTTTTGTTAGTTTCTTGACTGAGGTGGTGGAATGTATTTGCTTAGTCAACTGGAGTTTGCAGCTAGATCCCACCTCTCTTTGAAGCGAATAGGATACGTTATGAAAGGGGTTAAGCCAGCAAAATCATAGTCAAGGGAAGCAGTCAGGGAATTAACATTTATATAAATGTGGTGGCCGTGACTAGCTGGGTGGGTGGCAGCTGATTCAGTACTCTCAGATCTGAGGACTCAGAGGCTGCCTGCAGACTGGGAGTTCTGCCTGCCTTTGGTACTGGGACAAAAGTAGAGGGTCGGTTGCTTTTTCTCCTTTCCTTCCAATTCTGTTTTTCCACGTGGAAAAAAGCAGTTTAATACAACCTGCTGTGCCAGGACGGCACCTGGGTTCTCGGAGCAGAGGGGGATTTGCCTCCTTTGGGGCTCCCTCCCCGGATATTGAGGTGTCTGTGTGCCATGGTCTGCACTCTTCCTATTGTCAACTGAGAAATGCTGGGGAGGGCAGACACAGACCAGGGGCGTAGCGTGGCCAAAAAGTTGCCTCTCTCCAGCCAGATTACCTGTGCAAAGGTGTGTGGGGGGGGGGTCTTGCCACGAAAGCAGCTCTGCCCGAAATCAAGTAAAGGACAATGAAATGTGTGGTTTGCATGTGTAAAAAGATGGAGCAAGCCATGCCATCCCCACTGACCCTGTATGGGAGATGGCTCGGTTATCCTTGCAGTTGGTACGGTGTGGCAAATTATTTTCCTTTGTCTGAAGTGGGTGGGAGACAGAGTTCAACTCAGCTCCGTAAATTAACGTATGGAGAAATGACTGAGCCGCCGTAATGAATAATTAGCTGTGGGTCTCTTTCGGCAGGGCTTTCCCTGATATCTGCTGGCAGCATCTGGGCTTGACATTTCATTTACATTGAAGTCCCGAAAGCTCGCGTGCCTTGTTAATGCGAGGCGCAAATAAAGGCATGCACTGCTCGACAGTTCCTTAGCCAGGGTGGAGTACAGCCCGAGGAGAAAAATGGAAACCTATTGTCTCCGGTGTATCCTCAGCACACCGCTCTCGTGCCCCAAGTCTGGAAAGTTTAAACCTCAGCTTTATGGCTCAATAAGAGAGAAATAAGCTGAGAAGGGGTAAAGTATTTATTGTAACGTATCATTTACTGCAGCTGAGAATTTTAATACGTGCCTTTCTCTCTGAGCTTTATAGTGTCTAACGTTTTTAAATATACGTTCTGTAATTATTACAGGCATGTTCCAGACTTCTGTTTCTTAGTTTAATGATCTGTAATTAATAATTCATAGGTAATTTAAATAATTAACTTTGTGAAATGTATCAGTAATGTAGTAAGGAAACACCACTTCTAAAGACCACGGCATGTTTAAATTGAGGATTTAAAGATATCACGACATGTATGAACTCCAAATTGCTTGCTTTCACTGTCAGTAAAATATTTATCTTTATTCCAAGGAACACGCTGCCATGTTGAAAATAGCTATTAGGTGAACAAAGTAGCTATGATTTATCTACAAATACTGAAAAAAAAAGGGCTAGTTAATTTGGGCTTATTTTTTTAACCTTGGGAGGATGATTTTGCCAAATCATCTCCTGTTATTTAGGGGGCCGGAACTTTGAATTTGCACATTTTCTTGACGTGCTAGTGTGTATTTAAAAAAAAAAATATATATTCTTCACACTACAGTGCATGTAATCTCGGCTTTTTCTTTGTAGCATTAGCCGCTATCAGCAAATAAAGTAAATTCACTCGGGAAAGGCTTGCTTTCCCTGAGTGGATTTTTTTTTTTTCCGGGAGACTTCAAAATGCACCAGAAATGTTACGGGGAAACCCCTTTGTGGAGGTGCAGCACCGGGGAAAGCCACCTCTGCCGGGTTTGGGATTTGCAGGCTGGTGTAACCCGGCTGTCGCATTTACAGCGCTGACAGGGGTTGATGTTCTCCGAACCAGGCGTTGTCCCTTCGAGGCACTGAGCGTTCGCTGCCTGCCTCGCTCCCTGGCTGAAACGCAGATGGAGGCTGGAAGGTGCCGCTTGGCTCCTCTTTTTGCTGAAGCAGAAAGATAACCAGCGCTCCCGAGGAACGTTCAGGAAGGCGGTGCACGGGCTGTCAGCTCTGGGATGGGGGCACGGCAGCCGAAATCCTTCTGCTTGAGTCAGCCTGAGAGCGGGGAGAGGGTCAGGCTCAGCGCTGCCAGGCTCGCCACTTGCATCCAGAGGAGGTAAAGAGAACCAGGTTTTTTCATTACTATTTTCTTCCATACAGTCTCAGACTAACTCGAGGGCATTTAACTGTTTTTACGCATCTGAAATTGTGAAGGAAGAGATGTGCAAATATCACTCGTGTTTTGGCTCCCAGACAATCCTTAGAGCATCCCTGTTTCTCACAAGCGGCGAGGTTACGTGCTCCCAGTCAGACAGGCAGAAGGATAAAGCACTTAACGGCGTGGGGGAGACCGAAGGACCGCACTAAAATTCTCAGAGGTGGATTAGAGGAGGGGCTGGGTGTTAACGAGCAGCAGGTCTGTTAAATAATTTGCCCCTCTTGGTGGTGATCCATCAGAAATGTGTCATTTCGGGATGGGAAACGGTTCATGGACTGATAGAGGTGGCAGTTTGGCTCTCGAATACGGTCCTGAGCAATGAATTTTCTGCTGCCAGGTTGTGTGGGTTATTGTGGCTGCCTATATGTCGATGCTAATGTACAATTAGTCCAGCAGCAGACACTGCAAGCTTGTCAGTGCCTCCTTTATGCCTTTTGCTTTTCTTTTCAAACTACTCCCCTAATAGCCAGTGTTTTCTGTGGTGCTCAGAGGGAAGACTATGCCCCTGTAACAGGGCTGGACAGTGCCCTTTCCTCAGTTTTATCAGTCTGCCGTGTGGTGCTGACGGGTTTCCAGTGGCTGGTTTCTCAGCTCACGCCGTCTCGGGAGACTCCTCGCCAGCTCTCAGCGCAGTGAGATCGAGGTGTGGTCTGCAGTGGCAACTGTGCTCCGTCCCTGCCCTGCCAGGCAAGGACGTGACACAGGCAGAGCTTCAACGTGCAGGTTTTGTTTGTCACTGCGTTACTCGAGCACAGAAGGGGAGAGCGCGCAGCTACTTCTCGGGGAGACGTGGAGGGACCGCGATGCTAAAATGGCAGCGAAAGGAATAAGAAAATGGCGTCATCAGTCCGATTAGTTTCGATGGCTTGATTTTTGAGGGCGCCCTGCCTGATGCCAGGGTGTTTGCAGCAAGAGGTGTTACGTTCCAGCCTTAGTTATGACTGTACAGTGAAGATAAAGATACTGAGTCATCTAACTCTGTAGGTTTTTTCACAGTATTCCCTTCAAAGTCACGATACCAGAGAGGCGGATATAAGAGCTTGTTTCGGTAGATGATCAGAAATTATCTTTCTTTACCTGCCATAAATATTTTTAATGTAGGGTTGCGTCGTGTATCTCAAACCCATTGGAATTACCTCATGATTTAATTTATCTTAAATAAATTCAAAAAAAGAGGCAAGGCCCTGAGTTTTTCCTTGATTGTGGATCTCTTGATGTGTCCGTGATTTCTGTAGGGTTGCAGCTTTTAATCACCGTGCTGTTGAAAGGACACATATAGCACAGAGACTGTAGCCACTCATCAGAGCAGCTGAGCAAAGCTCCACGCTAAGGTCATCCCGCTGCGCTTAAAAAATGTTGAGGAAAACAGGTAGCCCCGTACTTGGAAATGTGATGAACGAGCTCAGATTTCAGGTCGCGTGGTCCCTTCGCCCTGTGCCGACGGTGAAATGCCAGGGTGCCAAAGGAGATGCGCTTCCCATGGGTCCTGCTGGCCTGATGTGTGTGGAGAGCTCCCCTGGCTCGAGAAGTTGTGTTCTGGGTGGGGTAGTGTTGTGTTCAGCTGTCTCTGCGATGCTTCGTTCAGACAAACCGAAACGCCGTCCGAGGTGCTTTCAGGTGTGATGTACCGGTGACACCCAGCTGAACAAGCTCCTCCTGGCAGCTCTTGAGTAAGGTTTCCCACTGCCACAGTTGGCTGGCAAGAGTCTATCCACCTTCTTCCTCTGGTTCAGACACGTGTTTTCGTTGTTCTTCCTTCTGTTCTTTGCATGACCTCTAAGCAGGTTAGGGCTAGTCAAGACTTTGTACTTTGCACACATCTCCGTGGTGCCTTTTAGCTCAGTAGGACCTGGGATTCTTGTTGAACCACTCTCAGTTGTATTGTAGGGAGAAATAAAATGAGAACATGCCTGGGGAGAAGGAGAGGATCACTAGAGAAGAATTTTAGGTTAAAAAAAGGTATTATCTTAGTTTTATGCCATTAAAGTGTTTGTGACTTTGAAAAAAGCCTACTAAACCCTCTTTTAGCAGCATTTCCATGCACTGCAGCCCAACGTGACATGGCAACAATTTGTAGAGCCTGAGAATGAGGGACTGATCTGTGTAACTGAAGTTATTTTCATTTCACTCTGATGGAGGGGAAAGACACAACAAATAGTATGGATAATTACTAATATTTTAATAATTAGGTACACCGTATAAGTAATATATAAATTATCCATATTGTGATGGTTGATATATTGTGGTGTTTTTTAGAACAGTGTCCTACTTCACTCATTTTAATCATTCCACTCGGATTTTTTTAAGTGTTGCCAATCTGACGTACTTTGTAAAATCTTAAAATACGCAGGAACGCTGCGATGAATTTCCGTGTTATGCTGGGAGTTAAGCCACTTGTAAGTACAATTTTAGGTGAAATATTGAGTCTCATAGTGCACGACAGCCTGAACTTGCCGAGCATCCTACGTTGAATTAGAAGAAACTAAAATGGAGCGGAGTCACGTTCCGCGCCAACAGCCACGATCTCCGTCTATAGGCAGAACAAGCAGTGCCACACAGGAACCAGGTCCGTTTTTGGGGCCGCTGAGGCACAGCATTCCAACGGGAATTCTGAGCAGTGCTGTTTTTCTAGACATTTCCAGTGTGACAGAGCTGTGCTCCCCGTGTGTTCCACGGTAAGTGTTGCTGCTGCTCACTGCAGTCACCTTGCTCTCCTTGACTGCCACGGGCTGCAGATGCTTTCGGAGGACTGCGGTGGGGCGTGGGATGTGGTGGTGCCTCTGGGTGCTGGGGATGGTTTGGTATGAACTGATGGGTTCAGTGTGAGCCTTCTGCGCTTGGTGGGCGGTGTCCTGGCTGACGAGGGAGCCGAGAGGTATTTGTATTTTCTTCCCTCCGAGCCTGTGTGTCTAAGGAACCACATTCCCAGTGTTCGCTTGCCAGGCCCAAACAGGCCCAGCAAGAGTCAAAGAGCGTGCACCATCTGCCCCTGCTTCTGTTAGAGCTGATCTGTGATTTCCCGAGGAGTGCTGCTTTCGGCAGTTTGAGTTTTTCCTGTCACGGCTAGAAGGAATAACGATATTTATCCAACACAGTAAAATCCAACGTTCCTGGATACGCTCGGCAGATTACTGTGAAAACTGCAGGAGTTTCACAGATCAAACAGTCTAAAACGGTAAAATAACACCAAAAAATGCATTAGTTTTTCGAATTGCTGGTGCTAGCCTGTGGCAGAGAGCACTTTGTAAATATTTGCCTAAAGCTCGCTCTGCAACACGGATTAAAGGCCGTGTTCAGACCTGGGCACTACATCCACAGCATGCTGACGGTGGGGCAGGGGAGCCCTGTCCTGCCCCAGGACTTGTCTCTGGCAAAGGGTGCTGCTGTGCATCTTCCCCGGCACACGAGGCTTGTGGGAAAAATGGAGGTGCCCCCTCTGTTCTGCACCACGTGTGCTGCCCACCGGGCTGCATCACCCACTGCATCGATTCCTGCTGCTGCTGCTGGGGAGAGGTCCGGGTTGCTGGTTCTCCATCAGGAAGGGAGACAGTATGGCAGCTCTGCAACATTTGATTTTGCTGGAGCGGAAAGCTGCTTAAAGAAACCCTGCAGTAATCTTTAAAATTGTTGCAAGTCATGCAGCGGAGCAGAGAGGAGGTCGTGCCTTGTATATTTTAATGACCTGCTGCCACTCCAGTGCTATCTGCTTGTGGGGTGGGGAAGAACTCTGCTGACTTGGCTCTCAAACCGATAGAACACGAGTGTTGGTTACAAGTGTGGAGCACAGTCACGGTGCTTGGGGGAATGTGGTTGGGCACCCCTGTGAAGGCAGGTAGCAGAGCAGCAAACCTTCCCCAAGCCCAGTGATTGGCTGTATTAGCAGGATTTTTTGTTCGCTTACGTGTTTTTACTCCTTCAGCTCCATCGTGCCTGTTGCTTTGAAAGTCTCTGGTGCAACAACTGGCTTTTGGGTCTTAGCAAACTGTAAGCCCTTCTGCTTTTTTCGCTGCTTCTTCTCCTGTTCAGTCAACAGCGAATTAAAAATGCTTCAGGATTTCCCACTCTAAACATGACGGTAAGGAAGCTGAGAAATACACATTGTAGTTTGACAGGTGCAGCTGTCTTAGGCTGGGGAAATTTTGTATTGCTAAATCCTTGACTGAACAGCGCATACAGCTACGGGATGAGCCTCATCAGCCCATCCTTTCCAGTGCTCCTTTGTGTCTGTGTGCAGTCCTTCGTTCCTTGTCTCTCAGGCAGCTTTGAAGTCCTCCTGGCTGAACCCTTCCTTGGGTTCCCTTCTTCTCTGGGGATTCTGCACTCGGGCCCTCAGTCTGTTTTGGCCCCGGAGCAGTTTTGCCATCTGAAGTTCTCCAGAGAGAAAGCCAATTTCACAAATGGCCTTGGCTGGTTGTGCTTGGTAGCTGATCTTTGGGCAGCTGCCTTGCTGCTCTGGAGGACACAGCGTTGCACCGGCCAAGGTCTGCAGTGAAGCTGCTCATCTGCGTGGCTTTAACAAAAACTGGTGCTCTCTGCAAAACAAAACCTGAGAAGATCCGTGGAAGCTTCCAAGAGGCCCTGGTGTCACGCGTGAGAAGGAAGAGTGAATAGAGAAAAACGCTACCCATGCCACCCTGGCATGTCCCCAGCCTCAGGAATGCGATAGTTGGCCACCCCATGGTTTATGGGCCCTTTGGCCAATCTGTTTAAAGCCAACCAGCAAGCTTGTGTCAGCGCAAACAATAATTTGGATTAAATAAGCAATAATACAGGTCTGTTATTGTGACGGTGGGTTCCAGGTAGTTTTTCTTTATTTTCTGGTTCCAGAGAAAGCATGGTGACCAGGAGGGCTGTGCCAGGGTGCACCACCTCAGGAGCGTTCTCAGATACGTCCATATTTGCAGTAGAATTATATTGAACAATTTTTTTCTTGAAATTGCTAGCAAAGGTAATAAATTCCGGTGCTTCACCTGGAGCTACTGTGCCCAAAGCTTTGCTGAAGGGTGATTTTTATTAACCACCCCTGCTGGGTTCACTGGATCTACTGGAAGTCCAGCACTTGGAAATATTTTAATTGAAGAGCAATTGACTTGAAATGGTCCCAGATTGCTCATTTCATTTTCTTCTTTCTTTCTCTGCCAGTGAAAAAGTAACCATTGCTGTCAACATCCAAGGACTCAGTATACTATTTGGCAACATTCGCCTTCTCTTGACAGCTTGAATACCAAGATCAAGTATTAAAAGTATGGCCTGGCTGATGAAAGTAATTAAGAGACTTCTCTCAGCCAGGAGAGTTTACTAACCTCATTTACTGCGCTAAATGGAAGAGACTTTCAGTCTCCTGTCAAAAAGGGACCATCGGTGCGTGTGTGGGTGCCCTTTCATACAGATAATGAATTACTGGAACACTTTCTTGCTGGAATTCAGGCTGGAACAAGGCAGGTTCCTGTCAAATCAGTCTGTCAGTGGTTGTCTGAGAGGAGAAATAACAGTGCAGCGAGGAGGGAGACGAGAACAGGGAGGTGCCACAGGTACAGGGGGTATGCAGACACCTGCCCTTCCACTGGTGGGGCATCTTCTACAAACCATCCTCGAGCAAGGCAGGGTGGGGCTGGATTTCAGCAGAAATGGGAGAATGTGAGAAGATCAGCCTGCAATTCAAGGTGTAGGAGATCCAAGAGGATCTGCACCATGCTTGGGAAAGCTGCTGTGAGTCAGTAGCCGTGTAAGAGTAGGCAGGACTAACTGAAAACGGGAAGCTGAAGGTGGGAGAGCGAGTGTATTTCTATGCCTGCGTCCCTGTTTTGCAAACACCATCGCATCGGATATTGTACAAATGGTGTGTGGGAAACATTCAGCAGCGAGTTTTGCAGAGAACTGGTGATGGAGAAGACTTGTGCTGCTTCCTCTTCCGAACTAAACACAGGAAGAATGCGTGGGAGTCCCACAGTAACAGAGGAAAATCAAGAGCCACTCACTAAAGGAGGGCAGAGTGATGTGACATTAGGGCTCTGTGAGCTTTTTGAGTCAACCTTCATTTTAATTTTCGAGCAAAATCCAGGGTGTGTTGGGAACCGGTGAGCACAGCCTGCACTGCTCACAGCCCAGGCTTCTGAAGAGATGTGCGAACCCTTGAAGCTGTGGCCCGGGGTTCTTGAGGAGCAAAACTCTCTTAACGTAAGGCACATCTCCTCCATCTTCCTGCCCATCCTTGTTCCAGAGCTCTGCTTTTCTGTATAGCAGGGGTACACTTGTGTGCATTTATGCATGTCTGAGATCTCCGTGTCCAGGGACCAGCGTAGTGCACCACTAGGTGGCAATAGGATAAACCCGGGGAATCAGCAGCCAGACACCCCTCGCTTTCCTAGCGAGTGGAATTCTGGCCACCGAAACCTGGAGTGACACCCCCAGGAGCTCTTGTTGGGTCTAACTAAGCACAGTCAGTCTCATGAGCAGTAACAGGAGCTCCAGCATCAGTTACTGAAACTCCCTCTTCTGAGGCTTAACAATTAGCCTGTAATTAACTGAAGCAGCAATTGTCATGCTACAGTCATAATGTTTAGCACAAGACATAGGGCAACCTTTTTAAAATGTACCTCTCCTCAGCGAGGCATTACAGATATTATTTGGAATGTGTGAGGATTTTCTGTTGCTAAAAGAGTAGCTTTTGAGATTGAAAAAGACAATTATCATCCTCTAATTGGCATTCAGTGTAATGTAATCCCTTAAATGGACCTAGTGAACTCTCTGGGAGCTGGGCGGTTTCATTAAAATCCCCAGCCTGCATTTACCGACATCAAGGGAAGTTCAAGCACGTCTTAAATTACTCTGTCGATTGCCATCATTGCTGTGTACATTTCTGGGAGGTACCTGCTCAGCTCAGGGCACACATCCCTCCAAGGACAGAGGGGGAACCAAGGGCAATCAAGGTAGGACTCGTATCTCTGGGGGCTTGCAGGAGCCCAGTGCTCACTGAATGAGCAGGGAGCCAGGCATCCAGGACCTCTGCGAGCTCCCACCCTCCTTTGCATCCAGATAGCCACAGGTCTGGCTGTTGGAGGTGGGGCTGGCTTTGCCTGTGCAATTAACAGCATTGTTAAATACAGGTAGCCCGCTGTTCTCTGCAGCAGCACATCCGTACCACCAGAAACGTCTCTCCTGCTTATGTGTTGGTGTGTGCTTTGAAGGTCTAGAAGCACTGCGTGTTGTAATTCCGGATAATTTTTCCTCACTTCAGGTTGGAGGTGGGAAATGAAGCAAAAAAAACCACAAACTAAACCAAACAAAAAAAACCCAAGCTACCGAAAAAAAAAAAAAAAAAAGAAAAAAAGAAGCCCAACAAATTTATTGCCCTCCCAAAGTCCTTCTGCCCATGCAGACATGGACAAGCCTTACAAAGCGTGTGTCCATCCCTCCCCAGCTGTCCTGCACAGAGCCAAGGCTGGGGCTTGGCCCAGTTAGGTGACTGCAGCAGCCCTTGTCCCAGGGACAGCTGCTGTGATAGTCGGTCCCCAGACGTGTGCCAGGGTCTGGATTTAGCTTCCCCTTCTCAGGTTTGTGACTGTGATTTCTCTGCGGACATTGCCTAAAAATAAAGCAGGCCACGGTGGCTGGTGAAAGGAAGAACTGGGTGGAAGTGGCTGCTGCCTTCTGCGTGTGGCTCCGGCTGCGTCTGGGGAGCCGCATCGCACGGAGTTTGTTCTCCCTCTGATGTACGGAAAGGGGTCACATCCCTATTTCTGGCTGAAGGGGGTCACAGCCTGTCCCGTGCGTCTCAAATGCTTGTTCTACATATTTTGGAAGGAAAGGAAGCATTGCCCTTTGTTTCCCGTGCTGGGTGGCAGGAAGACAGGCAGAACGCTGACACAGCAGTTTCCTGCCAGACTTCTTTGGTTTGGGAGGATTTTGAGTGGTCCTCATTTCCCAGAGCTAAGTATCAGTCTGTGATACCTGTGGTTGTACGCATTCCTGCTGCAGGGCTGTTTCTGGGGCCTACCGTAGATACATTTTTCCAGTGGCCCAAATCTCCCTGTGACAGCACAGGGATTCTTTGCAGGAAGATGGGGAGAACGGAAGGCACGTTCCATTTCCTGACAGATTCAGTTGGTCGCTGCTGCAGTTGTGTGTTCTCTATAAAAGCACAGTGTGGTCCATTGAGTTCCCACGCCAGGTTTGTTAGCAGCTTTTGGTTTCAGGGCCGTGTGATGACTGTACGGGCTTTTAAGATATTAGCGCTTAATGGAGTTGATAATTTATAGTTGATTACTTCAGAGGGAGACAAAGGCTTCTTTTTCTGTTTTATGATCTGAATAATGATTAAGTTGAAGTGTGGGAGTACAAATCAACTCGGTTTGTTTAATTGGTGATGTAACAGTGAAAATGCAAAATAAGGATATTTAAGTTACGGTGTGATAAATGTATCCTGATTGTTGCCTCTGTGTGTTACTGCAGTTTACCTGGCGACTTGTTTAACCTTAACCTATTTTATATTTCCTAGCATAGGTCATGAAGGTAACCTTGGAGACAAGGAGCTAACAGCTCATCTAAATCAGTCTGTTCACGTACACCTGACCTCTTTGAGATTTATCGATACACTGAAAATTACAAAGACAGTTCTTTTTTACTCACTCCAGCTGTATGCACGGAGGGAGGCTGTGGGGTAAACTTTTTCTGCGTGCTTTCCAACTGTTTAGTTATTTCCATCCTTCCTCAACTGACAATTTTTAAGGCTCTTTTTCACAGTTCCCATCGGTCCTCCAAGAGCTCCACTTCTGCCTGAAGCTGCCAAGTCAAAGCCTCTTTTATTTTTTTCAGCATGCTCAAGTCCAACAATCTTATCGTGGCTTATCCTACCAGCTCTCATCCCAGCTCCCTCAAATGGAGAGCAAGAGGAAGCAGATGCTGGGACACAGAGATAAAAGAGAATAGAAGCAGGACATTTCACTAGGATTTAATGCATATTAAAAGAGGGGATTAATGCGTTTTCATTTTCACATTGCTCTGTATGGGCATCTTACTGTACCTCTGCTGAAGTGAAGTGACCTTTAAACTTCTCGAGAGTGGACTGGGGAGAGAGCTCTGAGCACTTCCCAGGGCTGAAAGAGCCGAGCACTGCAATATGTATCTGGTGTGAGTGCAAGGCTGATTTTTTGTCTGAAGCTGTTTCTCCTTTTCTGCAGGGGTTCCTGAAAAATGAAAAAGATAATGCATTGCTGTCTGCCATTGAAGAGTCCAGGAGGAGGGTAAGTCGGAAGAAAGCACCATTTTTTCCTTAAAAACAAAAAAGGGAGATGTTTATGGAGTCCAGTTTCCTTCCCTGGAAAGGAATCAGTACTTAGTGTGTAAGAAGTCAGAGTTAGCCTTCCTGTGTTCATCTCCTGTCTTTTCACCTCCAAACAAGTAGTTGTTTTGAAGATGATCTGAGCTGCAACTTGTTTTCTGATGTGAAATTCATCTGATCCTGTTTCTGAATCTGTTTATGCCTTCGGTATCTGTCATGTTCTGGGGCAATGATTTTCACAATTGAATTATGCAGTGTGGAAAAACACTTCTTGTTGTTTGTCTTAAAACTGCCTTCTCGGAAATGTCATTCCACGCTTCCTAATGCTTATTGTTTCCCTCCATGTACGCTTCAGGTTTAGAACTCAACCTGTGTTTCTTTCAAATTATAAGAAATAGTACTTAAGCATTATTAAATTATTTTAATTACATATAATTATACTGTAATTATTGAAGCATATTTGAAACCCTTTTGAAATTATTATAGTGAAGGTAAGGATGGGACCTATATCCTACCGTGAAAGTATGAAGTGAATTTATATAACAAAACAAAGAAACAAAATCTTATGCTCTAGTTGCATACGTGCACCCGAATTAAATGTTTGCCAAATGTCAATTGGTTTATTCTGGGGAACATTCTGCCCATTAGTTGACAGTGTCCTAACAGTGGACTTGAAAGAGATGAAAAAGTCAGCCAACCAAGACATTCAGTCCTACCCGTTGCTGCACAGAACTATGTGAAAGGGAAAGTAGGGGAAGACACAATATAGCTTATTCTCTACTTAGAATCAGTGGAGATATTCTTATTTCCTGTCCCAGTATACCCAAAGCTTTTAGTCTCACCCCAACAACAACAGGAAAGGTAGTGAAGCATCTTCTCTATCCTAATGGTATTGCCAAAATAAGGGTTATTGAGCTGTTTCCTTCCGTGTGTTCCCAATTGAATCTGAAGACAATCTAGTACATCAGCCATTTTCAAGGTAAAAGGATGTTTTTTTCTTGGGATATGGTTTTTCCCATGGGCTTTCCTGAGTTGCATTTCTAGTGAGAGAGGCTTTCTGATTCTGTGGCACCGGTTAATTTTCCCGTAATACTTTTAACTTTTAATTTGTCCTGCTTCCCATTTAAAATCAAAACACACTGGTAAAGACCTGAAAATTAATTATGGGCAATGAACACACATCTCTGTTAGGAACACATTGAGTCAGACCTCTGTAGCCTCTGGGGAGGTGAAAAACTAGTTGTCATAAGAGAAGTTAAAAGTCTCAACAAGCCACGCGGATCAGTGATGACCTGGATATAGCGTGTGTGCTGTTAAGTTAAAGAAGCAGGCCTACTGATTTCCAGCCTCCTCAGATTTGTGTGCTGCAGTGCCATGGAAGAGACACAGTTTCCCTCTTTTACCAGCTGGAGTTATGTGAGGGTTGTCTTAATTCCACACACACCTACTTTCCAAATCCCCCTGTACCTGAACACCAAGCCTGTTAAAATAATACGCAGCACACCATTAGCTCCTGAGGGCTGACCTGATTGATTTATGTAGTTGCTGTTTGCTATTTCATTTTTGGGCTTGTCTATTAATAGCAGAACTAGGCTGCTGGGTGTTCCTGTGTGTTCCTTAGCTCTTGTTCTTCACCGACAGACTTTTGCTATGGCTGAGGAGTATCACCGAGAGTCAATGCTGGTTGAATGGGAACAGGTGAAACAAAGGATTCTTCATTCTCTGCTTGCATCAGGGGAAGATGCTCTCGATTTTACCCAGGAAAATGAGGTAACTCTGTCCTTCTAAGCACTGTGCACAGCCGTGCACGGCATCGTACACAGCTGGCACTCCAGCACTGCTGAAACCACCTCTGGGTTTTTCTGCAGCTACAACTGGGTGAAAATGAGAAATGTCCAATCTCTTGTTTGATTCCAGAGCGACAGTGACTAGCAGAATGCACTGTGTAGCAAAATAGCAAACGTTTGTGATCGTCTCTGCTGACTGATGGGTGCAGTGGAGCTCCTGCTGCTGAACTGTGTTTTAGGAGCATATATGCGAGCTGGAAATGGTCACACAGACACATATCAATATACCCAGGGGACAGCAAACACGTCGGGGAACTTCACCTTCACAAAACCTTTGCACTGCTAGTGAGACCAGACAGTTTCTCAAGTGCAGTTGTGCTTACACGTAGGTCTTAGAGCATCTCTTTCCCTTATCACTGTGTGCTAGCCAGGATTTCTGCATTTTCTTAGGAGGGTGATGAAGCCTCAAAGGTTTTTTTTTGGCCAAATAATATTAAAAAAAAATTTTCCTTTTTGTCTTGCTGTCTCATGCAGAGCAGGTTAGAATTTTGTGCTGCTAAGACCTCTAGTGTTCATCAGTTCAAGTTTAATCCAGTAGTTACCCAAACCTTTGGGCAAGACTAACCCCATGTTTTACATGAAGAGGTATTGACTAGCATCTTAAAACATTCCTTATCTTCTGTAACAACCTAGAACTTTACAGTTTGTTCTCTTAAGGAAAATGCTCCAGTTAAATGAGTAGAGTAAAGCAGAGTTACGTGCAGGGCTGTGGGAACTTCACCCCTCTGATCTGGAAGCCTCAGACAGCAGCACAAAGTTGCATCACGGCCTCTGCACGGTGCTCCAGGAAAGTGCTCACCTTGACAGCAGAGGTGATAAGGAACGGGGGAATGCAGGTTGCTGTGCTTTCAGGGCAGAAAACAGACCCATTTTTTAAAAGCTGTGTTCTCCACTCGTGAAAAACGAATTCTTGTTCATTGGAATGACTTACAGACCTGCAAGTAT
The DNA here is from genome assembly GCA_035584735.1 of Pseudotriccus pelzelni. Lineage (NCBI taxonomy): Eukaryota > Metazoa > Chordata > Aves > Passeriformes > Tyrannidae > Pseudotriccus > Pseudotriccus pelzelni. Next base: position 12,659,766 of record JAWMRA010000020.1, read on the forward strand.
ATTAGAATAAAAAAAGCCCTTGGTGCTAATGGGGTATGACCTGTATAGGGATTTGGAAATAATTAGTCGTTAATGGAATGTCCCTTTCTGATTACTGTTCTTTTAAATATAGGTTAATCCCAGTTAGCATACATCTTTTTATAGAGGCTGTCTTCCCCAGAAAGTATTTCACTGATACTTTACTGTGACTTCTCAAAGGTTGTCCAGCTTTCCAGTATTAGAAATGCTAAATAATGCAGGCTGAATTCATTTAAAACTAGGAACAGCTACTGTATTATTTTAGGCTGTGAGTCTGAAAACTTGGCAGCTACACTGATAGCTTTTAACATCTTTGATTATAACCCACTCTGGAAAAGGTAAAGCACTTTTTCTGGTGTTTCGGTGTCAAATGGACGCTACCTCTAGTCCATGGCACTCAAGATGCCAAGCATCAAATTGGTGGGAGGGAGGAGGGGAAAAACCCACCTCCTAATGTTTTCCGTGGCTGAGTTTAAAGGCTCGATGTGCACCATCACTCAGCAATACTCCACTCTCCGTTTCAAAGCACTCATAGTATCAGTATATCATTTCAAGAGCATTTAAAATCCTTGATATATTCTAGTCTTAGCCTCAAGAAGTCAAAGGTCTGAGAGGTTTGAAGTGCATCTACTGTGTTAAAAGCCTGTTATCTAACCTCCCCACAGCAGGTTGTTCCTCTAAAGCCTTGTTCCAGTCAAATAAGTTTTTTGTGTGTGTGTGACACAAACAGACACAGGCTGTAGAATATAGTAGAGGTTTAATTGATATCCTCTGGAGATGGAGAATCAACTGAAAAGGCACAGATCCAAAGGCAGCAGGGGGCCGGTCTGCCTGCAAGCCAATTCTCAAGCTTTGGGCAAGCTCATTTGGGCCGAGTGAAATACCAACACATTATTCATGGAAATCAGACCAATTAACAGGCAAAGCTCACTATTCAAAGAATCTAGCACAGGACTTGCCATTAGGGCTTTCTCCCCCTTGTCCTCCAGCCTGGCCTTCTTCCCATCAGGGAAAACCAGAGCTGGTAAAAAGGTGCCTCTTGGCAGGGGGGAAAGGGAGGAAAGCCCAAGTTTTGTTTTCAAGGTATCAAGCACCTGTGCTCTCAAGGTGTTTGCTGTGAGTCTTGTGCCCCTAGGTGCTGAGGCATTTCTTTTGCCCTTTTATTTCAAGTTTTAATTTCTTCCGCCCTTGCCTCAAGCTCTTCCACTCCTGCTGTCCAGCACCATGCTCGTGCAGTAACAAAGAGCCGCCGGTGCCCTTGACTTCTGTCCTGCCCCTCTGTATCACGTCTTAATGTCCCTTAAATTAAAGGACTGCGGGATGCTTTCTGCTCCACCACAGTGTGTTTTGATGGGGCTTCTCCAGCTCAGTCTCCTGCCTAGTTATTCACTGCATCTACTGGCCAAGCCATTTGGAGTGCTGACAAAATGTCTGCCCAGACTTCTGCTGAGGAATGTGCATATGCATATGAGGGTGATGAATAATGCATCTTTGCATGCACGAGGTTTTGGTGTGCAAGGGAGGCTGAATGCTTGGCTGAGTACAAATGAAGGAGGACTCCTTTGAAAACCAGCATCGCTGGGCTAAGTGAATTTAAAAGATAAAAATGCGATGGCTGTGCAGCATAGCTGCAGCTTTCGGAAATAGATAATAGTCAGAATAAATATTAAGGTTCTGAAGAATGTTTTGGAAAGACCCAGAGTCAGGGCAGGGAAAAGCAAAGGTGTTTGAGAAAAACAGCACAAGCCATTTCAGGAATATCAGACTAGAGATGCAGAAAGGTATGTGTGTGTGCACTTGTGCTTCCACGGTCCTTTGTGCACTCCCCACTTCTCTGTTTTTCCCTTTTGCTGCTCCAGTTAAACTTGAAAACCTGACCTGAAACACGACTCTTGCCGTGTGCTCCTAGCTGCTGATTTCAGCACATCTCTTGTTATCTTTTCCTTGTCTGAACGCTTGGTAAGCTCTGACTCGCCAGCAAGGGATATTCTCTTCCTTCCCCACATCCCCCCCTTCGGGTGTAGGGGATGCCTCTTACGCCCTTCTCCAGAAATATTGCCTGCACAACTCTCCCTTTCTGCAGTTTAGCAGCAGTGCAAGTGACCTTCCCCGTGCTGACTCACTGCTTCAGTTTTCCTTTTGAACTTTCCTTTCAGCACAGCCGTGAGACAGTTCAGTGAGCAAGTGCTTTGTTCCAGTTTAATAATTCAAAGATTAAGCCAGAATGCATGTGTGAGATGGAAAAAAAAAAAAAAAAAAGGAAATAAGCTTGCCTTCATGGCTCTTTTTCCATACAAAATAAAACACAACAAAAGCAGGACAAAATCTGGAGTTCATGAATTAATTTTTTTTCTGAGGTGCCAAGTCAGTAGTGGGCATTTAAAGATTTTAATTTCAGTGTGGCAGCTCTCAGCTGTGGGAGATCATTGATAAGCGATCCTCAAAGCATGATAGTTAGGGTGAAGTTAAAACTGGAGAAAGGAAAACACAAATCCCAGAGAAGTTCTTTCTTGGTTTGGGGCATGCACTTTTGAATTCCGAGGCTTACCTGTGGGTTTAAGCTGCCAGTCACACTCCAGTCTCTGGAGTGGAGCCACGTGGGTGCTCTTTGGTGCCGCAAAGCGGGAGAAGGAACCAGATTCCTAAAACAAAGCCCCAGTCCTTGCGTGTCTGGTGCTTGGGCACGGGTTCAAAAGTGACACCAAGTCACTATGTACGATTCTTCCCTTGCTGTAGGAGATGGCAGCTCATCAGTAATTAATGACAGCGTCCATAATTCAGCGTTACTTTAAATAACTGTGCGTTTTCTCTGGCCCAGCGAAGGGGAAGGCTGCAGAGCGCTATTTCTGCCTCGTGTCTGTTTCCCAGGAAACCTGCTTTAACAGCTTCTTTGTTCTTTAGAACAAAGAATTTGTCGGGTTTTAGGTGGGTTTAAAGGAATTTGTGTCACATCATTTGGCACTGAAAGAAAAATGCAAATGCTTCTGAATATCAGTATCCATTAAGAGGGACCGTGGAGAATATTTTTAGTGTAAGTTCAGTTGCAAAAAGAAAAAGTGGGATTTCTTTGGGGTTTTTTGTAAGGTGTTTTTATGCAGCCTTCAGTAGAAGTGCACCTGCCTGATGTTGTAATCAGGTTGGACATTATTTAAATATCATTGTTAGTGAGAAATTAATGCAGTAATAAGCTAATTCCAGCAATTTTAAAGGATTGTCCAGGTTTGTCTTTGGTACCTTCATTCATTTATAATTCATTATATTAGGGACAAACACAACTGATTATCTTTTGTCCTGTAATCAGTTGTTGTATACTGCACAGAAAGCAGTAATCACAGGTAGCACCAAGCTCTTCCAATTTCCTTATAGAGGTCAGTGTCCTTATCTTCACGTATGAATTCCTGGCTAATTCAGAACACCTTCTTGGCCACTGCAGCTGTGTCACTTTGTTTGTTTCTAAACTTTAAATTGGGAAAACTTCCCTGATCAAAACTCCTGGACTAGGACACTGGGGAGCCACTGGCTTTGCAAGAACACATTTTGTGTCTTTGCTCGTGAGTCCGAAGGCGCAGTAGGAGATATTCTGGGTTAAACTGATAAGCAAATTAAATTAATTTGGGAATGACTGAGAGAGCGTTCAGTGCAAAACTGATCAGTAACACGTCTGGAAGTTCATATGTTTGTATTATTTAATTTTCAAGTTGGGATACATTTCCCAAAAAAGTGAGATTCTTTTGAAGGCCCTGCCAGCATTTCATCCTCATTTGAAACAAGAAGCTGAATGATGGCACCATCTGGAGAAATGCTACCCATTTCTGGATCCCTTCCTGAAATGCACACGAGCCAGGTCATGGCAGGAACATTGCTCCTTGCCATGCTGCAGCCTGACAGGTGTCAGCAAAGCTGAACTCTGCAGCTGATTAAACTGGAAGTCAAAATGATGGGGTTTTTTCCCTTGCATTTGGAATTTATGATGTTTGTACAGGCAGCAAGTTGGCCACGTTTAAGTGACCTCTTCCAGGAAGACTAGAGCACGTCCTGAAGCAATACCAGGAGGCGATGCTGCCTGCACAGTAAAGCACTGATGTTCTGGGTAACTGGTGTGAGGAGAAGTAAAACTGTCTGACAGTTTTGCTAAAGTGCGGTGTAACAGCTAATGAGGGTGTGCAGCCAGTCGTAACTGGCTTTGGTAAAAACCCTAATTTTAAAATTCTGCAGGTGTACTTGCTCTTTCTTGGAAAAAGTTACTGATTCCAGTGTAGATGAATATTGATGGGCTAGAGTTATAGAGGAACAAGCCTGAAAAGCGGCTTGCTCTTCTGAAAGCTTGTCTGTTCCTTCTTCCCGTGCCCCAGCTATGTCAGTTGGCTTCATAATAAATATTATGCTTCTGTACTGAGCTTGTCTTGCTTTTATCTTCCGACCAGCATGGCTTATGAAGCAGCTGATATTAAAGGACTGCTTGCCTCAAAGGGATCTGTCTTTAAAATGACTGCATTTTATGTTTCAAGCCCAAGACTTGCAATGCTGATGCTGAAATGAGGAGTTACTTTTTTTTTTTTTTTTAGGAAGCAGGAAATATCAGACAGTATTGCACAGCTCATTGGGAGTGTTCTTTCCTGCAGACTGGTGACCATGCATGTTCAGTGGTGGCTGTACTGAGAACATCCCAGTGCTTTGCAATGAAAACATACAAGAATAGCTTTGTGCAGAACTGCACTATGGTGGCATGTTGTATTTTGAGTTTTATAAGAATATGCATTTTCCATGCTGTGACTCCATCAGCTGTCTCTCCTTGCTCTACACTCAAAATATCTCAATCCTGGCATGGTCTCTGTGGGGAAAAGGACTATTTTTTCAGGTCAGGATATTGCCAGCATACTTCTCCCTGCAGCAGACAGCAGTGGGGCACATTTCAGCACAGAATTGAATGCTGCAGTCCTGTTTGGTGTCTGTGTCATGGCACTGGGGCAGAACTGGAGCATCAGATGTGCTAGGCTGGATCCATTCGAGCTGGGCCACTGAATTCCACGCCCTTGCTGTGACGGAGGCTCGAACAAGATGCTTCACAGCAAGACCCTGACAGAAGCAACCTTTCCAGAAACAAAACCAAAGGGTTAAAATTTATAAGATGCTACCAAGAGACACAGATGTCCTACTTCTAGAGAGCTAATGGTTGGCTTGTGCACTGAGTAAGGAGGATTTCTGTCACTTCAGAAAGTTTAAGCTATGTTGGGAAGATATTTGGGTATTGCAGTGAGACTGCATTTTTCTCTGTAGATAGTTCAAACCCCTGCTCTTAGTTCTGTCAGGAGCGTGGTTTTGCTCTCGTTCTTTAGGAGCAGGCGTGTTGGTAAAATGCACTGTGCTAATTTCTGCACTTTATACCTTCCCATTTGCTTCCCATTAAACAGCCCAGCTATGTTGGCGAGGTGGGTCCTCCAGGTCGCAGCTCTTTGGACAGCGTGGAGATGGCATACGCTCGGCAGGTGAGTGGGAATGGCAAAACACAGTTAAACACTGTGTTCTACAGGGAGAGGGGCAGGGGAAATGAAGATTTGAGCACAGTGTGTAAGAGGGTGCGGTAAATAAAACGTTAAAATATCTGCCCAGAGATAAAACGCGATTGGCAAATACATAAACGTTGCATGATGTTTTAGAAGCGTGTTCACCTGTGTGCTGTAGGATTTTTTTTTGTCAAAAAGAGGTCCTAAACACCGTATATGACTGTGGAAAGCATTTATGCTGATAAAGTAAACTGAAATTCCTTTACCTTTTCAGAAGCAGTATTTTTTTAGGATTTGTGTCAGTATAGAATCGTATGCAAATGAGGGCTTTATATTCCCTTTATTCTCACATGTGGAAGATCACTTTTCTCATGTGTATGTCTGTAGAGAAAAACATGCTGAAGTCTTAATCCTGATGTTTGTCGAATTGTATCCTATTTTAATGGCTTTGCTTATGAGAGGCTTTAGTGCATCAGCTATGAATTAATATGCCTGGTAGCATTAGACTCCCTCAGAAAATTTTCATGGAAAACTGCTAAACCTTTCTTTACATAGCCAATTTGTTACTTTTGTTATTTGAGATTATCTGTTTACCAGCACTGTTGGGAGCAAAATGAAAGAAAAGGACTTGATTTTTTCAAAGCGGAATATGTGAAACGACGTAGACAAAGCGTTGCCTAATTTGCCCACAATCACTGTTATTGTGTGCGTTGGCTCAGTCTGTGCTGAGGCAGAGAGAGCAGCTCCTGCATCTGTTTTCCTGCGCCCGCGTTCGGTCGGGGGAACTGGAGAGAAACAAACTGCAGAAGGTGCCCGGTTGCGCTGATAGAGCGTGCGTTTGGTTTGGTGGCCGTATGGGGCTCCTGTGCTTGACCTGGAGATCAGGCAAGGTCGTGCTGCTCCGCTTTATCAGCGGCCATGAAATGTGTTTTAATTACACCGACGCGGTTAATTGCTCATCGCGGACAGTTCCAAGTGTTCCGCGGGCACGCGGTGACATCCGCGGACGTGATTGCGCTGGTGCTGCGTTCTGCTTGCACTCCCGAGCTCTGCATCTTGTTTGCACGCTGGGCGTGTTGAAGTAGCGCGTGACAAAGGGAGTTAAAGTACAATGGCACTGCCTTTCTAGCACTGGGAATGATTATTTTCGGACATGGTGGACAGTCTTTAGGCCGAGAGTAGAATAAATGAGTAGATGAAGCCAAATTAAATCAAGAGTTAAAACGGGGGGGATGCATGTGTACGTATGTTTAAGGGTAGGTTTTGAAGGGCCGGGTTTGTGTTCATTTCCCTGTCTCAGATTTCCCCGAATGCTGCCACAAACCAGCAAAACCCCCGTTCTTTTATGTCAGCGGGTAGGAGGCTGCCGTGCAGGGCAATATCACAGCCATCCAGTTGTCAGGTCGCTTCTGAAGCTTTGTCCTTGAACAATTAGCTGCAATTAGTGTAGCAGGGGCATCCAGTGCAGTGCTTTGCCCTGCAGAACCCCTGCACAGCTGGGAGCTGGCTGCCTTCAGGCAGGCCTGGGGCTCTGGGGCGCTCTGGAAGCTCGGCTGAGGCCGATGCCCGTTCCTCCACCGCTGGGTTAGAAGCGGGTAACGTGGGAGGGAAGCAGAGGCGCTTGCTGGGGGCTCTGCTTTTGAAGCCTGGTTCAGATTTTGCTGCTGTGGCCGGGAAGGGGATGGGGCATAATACGTGTTGTTAAACATGCTTACTTTAATTATGTTGTAGATTTATATTTATAATGAGAAGATTGTGAACGGACATCTGCAGCCTAACCTGGTGGACCTTTGTGCTGCTACTGCAGGACTGGATGATAAGGTACTGCCAGTGAGTTAACATAAGGAAATGCCTTTAATCTGTTTTCAGCTGTGATTAGCAGCCTGCTGACATCAGGGGAAAAATACTGATATTGCCAAAAAAAAATTGCGTGGCTCCACAGAAAACACAGAGCCAATACTGGAATTTTCTCTCGTGCAGCAGGGCCCACCTGTGACCAAGTTGGTCATGGTGAAAATTTCTTAACACGGTGAGGAAGAAACGATCCTGATGTCCCATCATAAGTGATAAGCTGTTGGAGGAAAAAAAATTGCTTTTAATGTTCAATAGATTCTGTTGATTTTCCAAATGTGGTCTCTCAATGTCCTTTGAAGGTGTTTAGTTGTAGGTGAAGGGTTTTCAGTCAGATTCTGGTAGAGCTGAACTAGGCTCCCATAGCAAAGCATAAAGCCCCTAGGATTGACTTTAAACCAATGATCTGCTTACTTTATTTTTTTTTTCTATTCCTGTAATGGTGTTGCCTTGGTCCACCCCAAAACCAAAACAAATGCCCAAACTTGGCCACCTTAGGGAGACGCCTGGAGGAGAATTCTGCAGGAGGATCGAGCCCTGGAAAACCTGTGCAAATGGGGAGAGCAAAAAGGCGTTCAGAAAATGCCTCTGTCAGGTCTGAATTACAGATGTGCATCTTTGCTGTGAACAGCTCTGTTTGTTTCCAAGGGGCAACACGGTGAATTTCAGTGTTCTTGCTGCTTTGAAGCACGAGGATCAAAGAGCTGCCCTTGCCCAAGTGAACAGAGCTGGTAGTTCTCAGTATTTTGCCATTTCAGCAGGGACACCCCAGTCCTGTAGACACTGATACGATCTCGTCCTTGTGAATAAGCAGACCTGGATTGTTTTCAACTTTTATTTATAACTCAGCCTTTGTCCAAGTGATCAGTGTCCTTTTGATGCTTCTTATCACAGCTGATCGTACAGCTTTCCAGTGGCAGGCAGGGCCGTTGCTTGCGTGGAAAGCTGATGGTGCTGTGGGATTTATTGAGTGGAAAGTGCGAACTGGAAATGAGCAAGTACCAAGTACCCAGCCTAGTTTTGGAAATAATTGTCAGTCCTAGGTGACAATTGCAGGTACGATGTTTATAGCCATCTTCTTGGACAAGAGTTAGGCAGAAAAGCGCGTGAAATTTGAATTCCACAGGACAGCATCAGCTTACCTTCAGACTGCATCCAGTGTCTGCAGTACAGCTCTAAAATGACTCTACTCTTGTGGGTTTGTGCTTTTCTTAAGCATCAAAACACCACGTAGCTCAAAGCGGTGTCGCTTGTTCCTTCTGTGCTAATTGCTGAGGTGTGGAATGACTTCCCTGTAGAACATCTCCGAGATGTGGGCCATGGTGAAACAAATGACTGACGTTACCCTGGTTCCTGCCAGCGATGCCTTGAAGGTCCGCACCAACATGGAGGTGCGCATGGAGTTCGTGAGGCACGCGCTGGATTACCTGGAGCAGAGGTGAGTGCTCTGGGGAGCACAGTTAATAGAGTTCCCCAATAATAAGCCAGAATGACTTTGTGATGTGCGTGTTACGAAGTCAGCGACCTTGTGCTGCTCACAGCAGCTTCTGTTGCCTGTGTTTTTTATTGTGCAGGGCTTAGAGCAGCCACTTGAATATAAAGCTGTTTTAGTTTAAGAGTGATCTAGTTAAAAAGGCCTTGAGTCCATAGGGAGGTTGTTTAGAAGATACAAAGACTTTTTATTCTTTCGTCCATGTCGCTTATAAATATTCTATATCTGCACAGTGATATGTGAAAATTTTTCACTTGTGGAAAGGGATCCATTTCCCTTCTGCAAAAAAAAATTCTTCTTTTCTGTATGTTCACTTTCTGATTGCTGATGACTGTCAGCAGCTTGTGAGGACAGCACTGGGGTCAAACCTGCTGCACTGAGTCAGGTTCTGATCGTGCCATTTTAACACTGAGAAGTTTTTGGAAAATGTGAAGAGGCTGAAGCTGGGATGTGACGCCTAGCAGTGATTTTTCAGGCTGCAGGAGGTGGTTTGCTGTGTATCAGCGAGTATCATGGGGGCCTAATTTCCTTAACTGAGAAAGTGCTTGGAGAGTTGCAGGCCGTGGGGCTGCCCAAAGCCGAGTCCTGGCTGAAATAGTTAGTATACAGTTCTCCCCCAACCCTTCCAGCTGTGGGGACGGTGCCTCTCAGGCTTGACGCACAACCCTGTGCCTGGCTTTGGAGTTTGCCTTTCCCAGCAGGAACTGGCTAATACTGAAGTGTTTCCCTGCCTCACTCATACACAGAGGAGAGGTAGTGCCACTCACAGCAGCTCTTGCATTAGTTGCTTTGGAACAGCTGTGCTCTTAAGCCCCGAGGAGCATGCTCTTGACTCAGCCACAGTGCTAGTTATCAAGGTACTCTGATATTTGTCTGTGTTTAGCCTTTCAGTTTGGTAGTCTGGTGGTGCATGAGTCTATTGTGTGCTGCAGAGAAAGGAAGAACTGCATGGCATTTATTGCTGCTGCTTACATAGGTCTTCCCTTAGGGTACAGATTTTTGAGACTCCTGCTTCTAAACATGAGTATTTGTTAAATTGATCTGCCTTGGTTAAACGCTTTGATGGGTTATTTTAAAAGGTGTTCTTAAACGCTGCTTTTGGCAGTTGTATTTCTCTGAATTCCCTTTTTCTTTGGGATTAAGTCCATAGCCCCAAGGATGGTATTTTTTCATAGGGCAGGGAAGAAAGACAAACACATCTATGCTGTTTAACTGTTCTTTAGTGATAGGGCTGAGAGTTAAAGCATTAGGATGGAAAGGCTTTGTGCCACTCACACAGTTGAGCTTAACTTAGTACTATGAAAACCTAATAAGAAGAACTTCGTAATAGAGAGTTAAACCTGGAGCAGTGCACAGCCTCCAAACATGGGGTCTCTTGAGACTCCTCAATACAAGGATCTTCCTAAATGGACAGAAACGTTTGCCTCATTCCGTTGCAATGATAATGTTTGAACATCGAGGTAATTTGCTTTAAATTGCTAATTCTGCCGATCTGCAAGGCACTGGATGTTTGTGCAGCAGGTATATCTCAGTCCGCTCACGTTTGCTTTGCTTGTGTTGTTTTCCAGTTACAAAAATTACACCTTCGTGACGGTCTTTGGAAACTTGCACCAGGCTCAGCTGGGTGGAGTCCCAGGGACCTACCAACTAGTGCGGAGCTTCCTCAACATCAAACTGCCGGCGCCTGTCCCGGGGCTCCAGGTTTGTCCAGCGCTTTCAGATAAAAGGAGAGCACAAATCTGACTGCTCCAGCACAGATGGGAAACCACTGCAGCCTCCAGTGGCTTTTCTGTTGTTTGAGCTGCTTTTGGTGCAGCAGGCTCTTATTCCTTCTGTGGAATTTTTCATTAGGAAAATGGCAGATAGCAGCCAAAATCACTCTGAATAATTTAACAAATGAAGTATTTCCTGCTTTCTTTTCAGGATGGTGAGGTGGAAGGCCACCCAGTGTGGGCACTGATTTACTACTGCATGCGCTGTGGAGATCTGAGTGCAGCCATGCACGTGGTGAAACGGGCACAGCACCAGCTGGGAGAGTTCAAAACCTGGTTCCAGGAGTACATGCACAGTAAAGACAGAAGGTAATTGGGAATGAGGAAAGATATTTGTGAGGGGTGGGAATTGCTATGGAGTAGTGAATTAATCAGTGGCTTGGTAGAAATACAGAAAGCTCAGGTCTCTTCTGGTGGGTGGTGATGGCTGCCTGGTGTTTGTTTATATTACCTGCCTAAATTACATGGAAGAAGTTTGCATATTTTAATTTGTGACTTTGAAGTCTAAAAATCTCAATAGAGAAAGAGTTGTTTGAAAAATATGCAAAAATTTACATTTCAGAAATAATACAGGGTGGTGTAGCTTTGCCTCTGTGTTAACAGTGGGATACTACATACAATAGATCAGATTTAATCTGCTGTCACAAATCCTGTTTCTTTTTATTTCCCCTGTTGCTTATTCTGGCAGAATTTCCTCTGGGGAACACTTTTTGCTGTACCTGTTTTCATAGGAATGCCGTGCAGGAGAAGCAAGTGGTGTTTGTTAGGCCTTTGGAGCCTCTCACACCCACAACTTTCTTGTTCTTATTCTCCTTTTCCACTTTTTGCTGTCCATCACTGGGCAGAGGCCACTGGCCAAGCTCCTTCTGGTGTGGTTGCAAACAGTTGCAAGCTAACAAAACAAACTGAAAGGAAAAAGTCCAAGTGCCATTTACCAAGTAGTGCATGCCATAGTATTATCTGTAAATTAGCCTGTTTTGTAGAGTATCTAGGAGTGCTCATTATATCAAGGTTGTTCCAGAAACTTTAGTGAAGGTACTGTCATTGTTTTCATTACAAACGCTTTAATGAGGTGGAGTATAATTGATTTATTTTGGTTTTATTGCAGCTGTGGGAAAGTGTTCTGCCTACAGATTTGACAAACAATGTCTTTGTCTAGAACATTTCACTGTTTAGTTCTGTAAAATTCTCTACAAGAGGGTACAAGAAAAAGAATGACAGTAGTTAATAACAAAGTTAAAAACAAAGATGAAAGTATCTCTCCTAAAGATTTCATGGCACAATGACCTGCTCACTTGTTAGTTACTAACCCAAAGAGTTTCAAAGACTTTGTGAGCTCTCTTTTTCTGAAATTATGAAATAGCTCATCTACCACAGTATTAATGTTCCCCTAAAGACACTGTTACATGGTTACTTTTTTTTCCTGAAATAGGTATTTGAAGACAATCCTCCATAACTGAAATTATGTGTTTAAATACATGCGTGCAATGTTTTGACCTACAAATATAAATAGAAAGTGGAAGAAATACCAGCCAGTGCTTGCTGTCGTTATACCTTTGCTGTGAATGCACACCTATTTACAGTGATTGGTATCTAGGTTTCCTTATACAGGGAAAATGGGTTTCATGTCTTTTCCTTCAATCCTTTCTTTTCCTTAGACTATCTCCTGGCACAGAAAATAAACTGCGTCTTCATTACAGACGAGCTCTGAGAAATAACACTGACCCGTACAAAAGGGCTGTTTATTGCATTATTGGCCGTTGTGACATTACAGACAACCAGAGTGAAATTGCTGATAAAACAGAAGATTATCTTTGGCTAAAAGTAAGTGTGATACTGGGGTTGGTTGTGGTGGTGGTGTTCGGATATTTATTTATTTTCTTAAAGAACAGCTTTAAATGGTACTGCATTTCTGCACTGCTCTGCGACCCTCCTCACTTCTAGGGTAGGGAAAACCCGCTTCTAGGGGTTTTGCATCAATGTGACTTGATCTTGAAGAGAGCAAAGGGCTGAGAACGGGAGTTTCAGGGCCGCTCTGGTACCCTCTGCACTATCAGGTGTTAGTTCGGGTACACTTGTCTTTGGAAGTGCCATGTCCTTGATTTGACAGTGATCTTTGTCAGCTGTTTTTATCAGCAATGTTAGCTTGCTGCAGTGAGGATTCTTTGAGTTCTTCCTGGGTGGGTGGTGTCTGAAATGTCCGTGTCGACTGACCAAAGACAGCGCTGCCGATGTCTCTGTAGTCTGAAGTCCTTGCAGCTTTGCTGGGGGCGTGGCAGATACTGGTTGACTGCAGAGTGCTGCTTTTAGTTATTGCTTGGAGAGTATTCAGAATCCTAGCACTGAATTGTGATGGCATGGAGGGATACAGAACCCCCCGGTTACATCTGCGTGCATTCCTGCTGGTGGTGCATTAGGGATCTTTGCTTCCCAGCAGTGGATGTGCTGACTGGAAGTAGTTTCTAGTCAGTTGGTCAAATCCTAGGAGGGGCTTCAGATGGAGTGAAAATCTTCGGAGTGCATTCCTTGTGCAGGGGGAAATAACTGCGCTTCTTTTTTTGGATGTGTTTTTAGCTGAACCAAGTGTGTTTTGACGATGGTGGTGCGAGCTCCCCGCAAGACCGACTAACGCTGTCACAGTTCCAGAAGCAGCTACTGGAAGACTATGGTGAGGAACCACAGAGCAATGTGTTACCTGGGGCTTCTGCTTTCCTGCTTAGAGCACTTTCCAATCATTATTACACAAACCCCAGACTGCACTCAAAGCCCTACAGCTCCCCACTACTGACAGGCGTCTTCAGGGTGTCCATGGACAGCCTGCTTCCCTGGAATAATGGCAGACTTCAGTAAGGCATGATGAGTAAGTCTGGTGTGTTCCCAGCAATCCAGAGAGTAAATGTTCATCTGTGAACAATAGCGCTGCTGTTTCTCCTTTGTCTGTACTTAATTGCAGATTGCTTTCTTTCACGTAAATGTGCCAAAGTCTTCAGCAGAACTTCCAACTTTTGGAATACAGAACAGAAAAGCAATCGCTGCCGAATGTAGGCATGTCTTTCCAAGCCTTTTCTCTGTGTGCATCTGATGTTCATTGTTTCCCTTAAATTGATATTTCAAGTAATTTTTTGGGGATCCAAGTCACAGGTCCTTACACCTCAGAATGTTTTTAGAACATCCACAGCTCAAGAGAGTACCATTTCCTCTAATCATCTTCCAGTCACTCACTCAAAATTAAGTCACTTGGACTATCCAAAACACACAGAATTTGATTCTCCCCAGCTTCCTTGTTCGTAGTATTGCCAGCACTCAAAAAGTTGTGATCTTTGGAGAATCTATTGCAGCCTGTCAGAGTTGATGGCTTGTTGTCTGAAAAGACACTGTGATCCTTCATGATAAATTTGCAGCGGAGCAGTTGTAGATGAGCTGCTGATGTGTGATTAGGAATTCAGTTTTGTCTGCTGTGTTTATTTTGGTTGGCACCGGGTAAACAGTCATGATGCACCGTGACGGGAGGCATCCACTGTCAGTCATCTCTGATTGCACAGTCATGAAAATGATCTGAAAGCGCTCCATGTTTTGGGTTTTTTTTTTTTTCAGGTGAATCCCATTTTGCGGTGAACCAGCCGCCTTTCCTCTACTTCCAAGTGTTGTTCCTGACAGCCCAGTTTGAAGCTGCGATCGCTTTTCTCTTCCGGACCGAGCGCCTGCGCTGTCACGCCGTTCATGTGGCTTTGGTCCTGTTCGAGTTAAAACTGCTCCTGAAATCTTCTGGCCAGAGCGCACAGCTATGTAAGTCCTGTATTTCCTTGGCAGTAAAGGAGTGTTTTCTGAGCCCTCAGAGCCCTCCAGCCACTGCAGGTCTACGCGATTGATCAAACAGGGAGCGTTTATCAGAGCAATCTCGTAAAAGTTCATTGTTTTAGTCCCGTTCGAGCTCTGGATCGTGGTTCCGACCGATCCCAGATGAAGATCCGTTTTCCTGGCAGTAGATTCTCTGACGGTGTTGTTTCTGACCTTGCAGTAAGCCACGAAGCTGGCGACCCTCCCGGTGTCAGACGTCTAAATTTTGCGCGGCTTTTGATGCTTTACACCCGTAAGTTTGAATCAACAGATCCCAGGGAAGCTCTGCAGTATTTTTACTTTCTCAGGTAGGAGCTAATATACATCTCTAGATTTTCCCCTGGTTATTACTCCTTCATTTTCCTTATCTGGAAAGTTTCCAGAAACAGCAGTGCCTTCCTCCTTGTCTTTCTTTTGTAGGAACGAGAAGGACAGCCAAGGAGAGAACATGTTCCTGCGTTGCGTCAGCGAAATAGTAATTGAAAGCAGAGAGGTACTTTGGGCCACGTTTTGCCTTCCCCAGTTAAACTGAAAGCCTTTTTTCATTGAAGTCTTTATTAGACAGGGCAGTTTCCCCTTTCTGCCTGCTGCAGACCTAGTTACAGGTCCAGTTATTTAGTTACAAAGGCTTTTGACATTGGTCGCTGTTTTTCGTTCATCCACGGCTTCATCTTTGGATGTAGTAAATATGTAGTGAAATACATGCAATTTACCTCTCCATTTTTGTTTCCTTTTTTTCTTACTTTACATCTGTGTGGATACAGTTTGATATGATTCTTGGAAAGCTGGAAAAAGATGGTAGTAGGAAGGTGAGTTAACAATTTATATTTACATAAAAAGCACAAAGCATGTGTGATCTCTAAGCAGTCATGAGGCTATCTTGCTCTTCTGTGTTTTTCACTAGCCAAATTATTACTGTGTTTGAATAAATTCAGCTTCTCCCAGTATGAGATCCTCTTGCAGAAGGAAAGAGAAGAGTGCATGCAAATTATGAAAATTTTAGGTAATAAATGACATTTTTCTGTTTGCTGTGGCAACTTTGGAAGCTTTCTGTGTAAAGCAGACTGCAGATCATTTTTTAATTTTAAGATTAGGGCTCGTGCTGCTGTCAAAAAAATGGGGGGAAGTTATTTCTGGCAGGATTTTCTTTTAGATGTCTTTGTTTTGTCAGTTCAAAAGAAGTGAGATTGCACACAAGAGAGCAAGGTAACTTGATAATCTTTACAAATATTTTACACTTTCTTTGGTGTGAAACCAGCGATCTTAAGTTTAAAATAAATCACTCTAGATGACCTAGTCTTATTTTTGCATGCTCAACTACAGTACAATAATTTCCAGATATTCTTGACTCTTTCCTCTCTTTTATTCGACATGTTTATTATTTGTTTTAAAATCCTTATTGCCCTTTCTTTTAACTGTGTAAGATTTCACTTGCAGCCTGTTATGGCAGTATAAACAAACAGCATCCCTGGAGCCCCTGGCATGTTACACGCTGAAGTCTTTTGTGTTTTCTTCTCCCCTGTAATGTGTCATCAGCAATTAACAGCTCAAACTCTGAATTATTTTATCTGGGTCATTTTGAGTGAAATAAAAACCAAGGATCTCTCAGTGCTGACTCTGTTTTGGAGAAAGTCTCTCTTGCAAGAGCTCATCCTAATTTTAATGTCTCACTTTTGCACTTTCCCATGGAAATGTACAGGCCATTCTAATCATAAGGCAACACATAAAATATTCATTGCCTTGATAGAATATTCAGGAGTATTTAAGCATCCTGATGTCTCTTTTCTCTCCTTTCATTTTTGTCTCACTTCTTTAGCCTGGAGTGATAGACAAGTTTACAAGTGACACAAAATCCGTTATTAACAAAGTGGCTTCTGCAGCAGAAAACAAAGGATTGTTTGAAGAAGCTGCAAAACTCTATGACCTTGCAAAGGTAAATATCTCCTCTGTGCTGCCTTAAGTTTTTGTCTGGTTCACTGTTTCTCTTTCCAAACATTCTCTCTGTGATTAGGAGGTTAAATTTCATCTCAGAGATTGAATTGCCCTTATTCAAGCAGCTTATTTCTGCTGCTGTTAGAGCAGAGCCATTGCTGCACAGAGGGGGGGTTAGTGAGCAAGCCCGGATGGATTGCACTCAGGGGATTCTGATTTAGGACATTCTGGTTCTTGATCAATGTAATCTTTTGAAGTGGTTGCCTCCTGCATGATTTTGTTCTGTCTAGTGAAGTTACTTACCTGGAGTATACTCTTCCAATTGCACAGATGTTGAGCTGAAGTCTAAAATAGTTGGGCTTTGTAGTGAGTACTCTTGTTTCCTTTTGAAATACGTTTGAAACAAAAGTGGACACAACCATAGACCTATTTTAGGGGAAAAACTAGGGGAAAATACTTTTTCACATGAGCCAGCAGCATTATGTTGCTTGTAGCTTATATGGCCTTGACTGTTTTGTGGGAGGGAAGTGTCCCTGAGCTTGCACCAAGCACCTTCTGCCTTTTCAATGAGATTAAAACACCAAGTGCCATCGTGCTCCTTTTATTTATGTGTAACTTTAATACCGACAGAACCCTGACAAGGTTTTAGAACTGATGAACAAGCTCCTGAGCCCAGTTGTTCCCCAGATGAGCACTCCCCAGTCAAACAAGGAGCGGCTGAAGAACATGGCCCACTCCATTGCTGAGAGGTGAGACTCGGCTGAGGCAGGACTGGGGGACTCACCTCGACCTGACCCGGCGCGCTCGGTGCAGGGGGATTAGTTCTGGTGTTGTTTCTGCAGGCTGGGCTGTGGCATCCACAGCACTATATTTAGAAAGACAGAGAAGAGGTCAGAATTTACCCTGTCCTGCTCGTGATGGCTTGCAGTACTGAAACCAGAAAAGAAACCTTCTGGGGCAGGTCAGGGTTAGGGTTAGGATACATGTTTGAGAGACAGCAGTGCTCAAGATTCATTAGCAGCTGGAAGGTAGGTATAGCCTGATTCTGAAAGGCTGTAATTGCAAAGTAACTTTGTGATTTTTTTTAAAACCGTCCTTTTTTGGTGTGTCTTGTCACAGTGACTGCCATGGAAAATTCCTGTATTTTACTGGAGCAAAATGTGGGTACCTGAGACAAACATCTCACTGGTTTTCCTCAACCCTTCAGCTGCAGAGAGAATAAAAATAAGCCAACCCCACTTGCTGGCATTTGAAATTGGAAGACAAATACAGACATGTATTGATTTCCATCAGAGACCTTTCCCTTTCTTGTTTTGACAAGTGCCATTTGCCAGTCACTCCTTCTAGTCAACCTTTCCCTCATTTAGCCAGACTGAGACTGAGTGAAAATTGGTGCTGTATTGACTTAGTGAGAGACTGATTTGGTGGCAGACATTAAAGAGAATTAAACCTATGGCTTGAGTTAAAGCTTCAGCAAGGGCTGTAATGGGCTTTGGTTTGCTGCTTGCTTTGATCTGTTTGAAAGCACTAAATATTACTGTGCAATAGTGCCACTTCACAGCTGCAACCCTCAGCGACTGCAAAGCCAGAACTGTTCCGACTGGAGCATCTTCTTGCCAGTTCGGTGTCAGACAGGGCTTTTCCTCGTGTGCCTTCTGCAGACGGTGCTGCGGGGATGGAAGGTTCTGATGGCGCTTTTGGAGCAGGGGAGAGAGACACCCAGCAGAAAAGGCCAGGAGGTTATTTGGCTCCCTGCTCTGCAGCACCACTCCTACTGCTAAAGCTTGAGGAAGGAGCAGCTCTGTGACCTCGTGCAGTGAGAGCAGGCAGCCCTCCAGTTCATCCCCTAGCCCGCGTCGCTGGAGAGAGCGTGCAGCATTTAATCCATCTTTGAGTCTTAACTTCTCGCCTGCAGCAGGGAGTTGTGCTGGAGGATTGTCTGCTGTAAAACAGCACGTTAAACGTGCTTGTGCAGAGCTTGCCTTGCAGGCCTCTGCTGCCTGGCGCTGTTTCCCCGTGAATGTGGGAAGTGTAAACATGTAAAAGGAAACAAATGCTGGATTTGATGCAAAACTGGAAGTGATTGAAAGTGTTTTTAAAAAGCCGCAACCTGTGAAAATTCTGCCTCCTGGCTGAGGAAAATGAAAGCTGTCCTTTGTTACGTGCCTCGTGTCCTCGTGCTTGTTGTCTCTGCTTCCACGGGTTGCAGGAGCACGGTTATAAAGGGTTGCCATTTTGCACAATAAAACTGTGAAACAATTTCTTGCAGGTACAAAGCGCAGGGGATAAGTGCAAAGAAATCCATTGACTCCACGTTCTACCTTCTGCTAGACTTAATCACATTTTTTGATGAATATCACGCTGGTCACGTTGACAGGGCCTTTGATGTAAGTTTTAAGAGTTCTGTTTGAAGTGTAGCCTTCCTAATGCCCTCGAAAGCCCGGAATGTCTCAAATAACATCACTTTAAAAAATCACGTTTAATGAGTTAGAAGGGGTTGCGACGCTATAGGAATTTAAAAAGGTGTTTCTTCCCTGTTGCTTGATAAACAGGAAGATCTTTCCGGGGCTGTTTTGTAGACAGTGAACAAAATATTCCCGCTGCTGACCAAAGGGGGGAGATAAATCAGTAAATAACAATGAAATTATTTCTCTTGAATGAAACCAGGAGGGTTTCATTAACACCTCAAACCCACACTTTATTAGTACAGGGTGCATAGAACGCTGATTATCTCCCCTGATTCCTGCTTTTCTTTTTTGAAGATTATTGAGCGCCTGAAGCTGGTGCCTCTTAGCCAAGACTGCGTCAAGGAGAGAGTTGCTGCCTTCCGGAATTTCAGCGATGAAGTAAGTACTGTCTTGGACTTAGCTCTCAGAAGCCTTTTGCTTTGTTAAAAGGATCTTAAGACCTTGTCATCTCATCATCCTTATTCTCTAGCGGGGAAATAGGATGAGATTATTCTGAATTCGTACAAGTAGATTCTTGGCTTACAACTTTCTGCTCAGTGCTGCTGTTGCAAGTGCTGGAATTCCCTACCCGGAAATCCTGTCTGCATTTGGAAGAAGGTGTCTGCCTGAGTCTCCCTGTACTTACTGAGTTTGATCCAAGAATTCAAAATACTGAAAACTTTTAACTTGCTGGTGACTTAATGCTCATATTGGTCACCAGACATTTGCAGGGTGTTTGTTTACTTCCCTCTAAATCACAGGAACTCATGGATTTGTGTATTGGCAGATGAAGCAGAGTGGGCAGCTGTGACTGCTCTTGAACTGTTTTAACTGGAGGATGGCACTTCTCTTTTGGGCAGTGTTTGTGTGTATTTGGGTGCTTTAGAGTTCTTTGTGTTCAGGCACTTTGGGTTTTGTCTGACCTGTTGCTGTCAAACATGAAGGTGTCTGTCCCAAAGCTCTGGGCAGCGTTTTTGCTGGATGGTACAATCACAGCAGGGGAACCATTGCATGTATGGCTGTTACAGGAGTAAATATCAACCCTAGTTGTCATTGTTTGGCTTTCTGATTCTGCAGAGCAAGGGTAATGGTTCTGTCAAAATGCTGTTCACTGCAATGTGTCTTTTTTTCCCCCTGCTTTGTGTAGATCAAGCACAATTTATCTGAGGTCCTGCTTGCAACCATGAATATTTTATTCACCAAGTATAAGAGAATGAAAGGCACAAGCCCAACCACTCCTGCCAGACCTCAGCGGGTAATGGAAGACAGAGATTCGGTAAGAATATAATCCCCACTGTCTGATGAGTTTTCCTGCATCCTGTTCCCCTGCTGGTAAGAGGCTGGGCCTCACATAACTCTGAATCTCTAATGGTCTTTGCTTTTGACTTGCTCAGTCACTTAGAGTTACTAGTCCGTTACTACTCAGTTACTACTGAGCTTGCTCAGGTACTTAATCTCAGGGCTGGTCTCTGATACCTTCAGCTTTGTGCAGAGAGAGGATGGAACTGGATGATCTTCAGGGTCCCTTTCAGGCCAAACCCTTCGGAGTCTGTGATCCTGTTCTAAGTGGCGTTGAGCAGATGGGGGTATTACACCTATATATTCATTAGCAAGAGCAAGCAAGTTGCTTTTGGTGGGCCCTTAAGTGGTAAAACAGGTGGGGACCGTGCGGGGTGTCTGGTGTGGTTGGCGTTGCTGCCGTGACAGCAGTTTGTCAGCATCGTTCTGCTGCCTCTGCAGCGAGGGGGCAGCAGTGCTGGGGCCGGTGAAATGGGTTTGACCTGAGGGCTGCAGCTGGTGCAGAAACGTTTCCCCAGCCCGCCAATGGGAGCCTCCACCTTCAGCCTCCACCTTCAGCGAGCCGCAGACCGGGCACCGTTCAAAGGGCACAGCCAGATTGGTGGGCACCCGCCCGCCAACCTGCAGGGTCCAGCAGAGGGGTCCTCAGCTGAACTGTTGTTGGGTTTGGGCTTGTAACTCTTACTAAGCTAAGGCTGCTGCAGGCACTTGGAAACCGGGGCCAAACCATTCATCCTGTCTTAGCAGATTAGAAAATAAATATCAATTCCTTTTGAGAGTGAAAACCAACTTGGGGCACAGCCAGCTTTATTCCAGGCTTTAGTCAGCTGCAAAAGTGCCTTTGATCTGTAAATTGCAATATTGCTAGGGGTTTTAGTAGCATTTTTAAGTTACATAAAAAAATGAAAGGTGTGAGTAATGATACATCTTTGGTTTTGGGGTGCAGTCTGTGAGAGCTGCAGGATCCTGCCTTACAGCAGTGCTTGTACTGCAGGCTGGAGAGGGATGCTGCTGCTTGGGCTTCTCCCACCTTAAATTCTACACATGTGAAGTCCCAGGGTAACGCAGTCTGTTACCTGCTCTGTGCCTTCACAAGGCTGGCACTGAGCAACCAGCTTTCCTTGCTTTCCAGGTGAGCTGCTGGGTTTGGTTTGATTTCAGTCTTGTGCCTCGTGCCAGAAGCATTTACCATCCCTGTAGGGGTGCAGTGCTGTCGGGTGTCACCTCACTATGAGCATTGTTGGCCGCCTGGGGATGGGTTTGGCAGCTCTGCTGGCAGAGGTTGGTGTGGAAGGAGCCACCAGACATCGCGTGGTATAACCAGTGTGCGGGGTGTGAGCTCTGCTTCACAAACGTGCTCTGCACTGCCCTGCTATCACAGCTGTGGGGATCAGCTGATGACGTACCGTGCTACAAACCCTTGAAAGTTTCCTCTTTTTTTCAGGCTTCAAGTTTTGTTAATGAAGCTTCTGGCCTTGTGGTGGGATCTCCTGGCAGCAGGGTGTGAGTGATGGTGGGGGCACGGGGGTTCTGGGTCACAGATCTCTGGCTGCTGTGTGCAGTACAGGCTGTGCTCAGCCATCAGAGGGAACAAGTGCCCGCTGCCTCTGCTGTCAGGGAGGGGATAAGAGAACAGCTGTGTGACTGCAGTGTCACAAGGGAGCATAATCTGCTAACGCAGGATTAGCGGGAGAAAAAACCTCTCACCCTGTAGCTGCCGTCTGCCTCGAGACTTGCCTGTGCAGGAAAATGCCAGGCGTGGGCACATGGAAGGTAGGGCAGGAATGGCTTTAGCTCGTGTTCCCCTTTTCTTTTACCCTCAAGCATTTCCTCCAGGACTGCAGGAGCAGGGACTCTGGATTGCTTCCCTTTCCACGGCTGGGGAGCAGCTCAGGCGACTGTAGTGGTGGGAAGAAATGAGGGCATTCCAAACATGAGGAGAGAGGTGTTTCCTCAGCAAAATCTCGTTCACCTGAACAGAGATCACAGACACGAGCTTCAGCATGCTCTGCTCGACAAGAATGTGTCTTCTGAACTTTCCTGGAGGATAGGCGGTTTTTTCATTTCTTCTGGGAAAGCAAATTTTAGGGGAAATTGGGCTCTTTCAGAAGCTTTACCAGTCTCAGCACATTGCCCAGTAGACAACACAAGGGAAAAATTACCTTTCCCTGAATAGGTCTTTGAAATTCCTGGCTTTTCTCTAGATCCATCAGAAGAAAACACAAGATAGTAGCTCTTTGTAACTCTGAGGCTTGTTCCACATATTAGGGAACAGAGTTCCCCAGAGTAGGAGCACACCGTTCTTGAATTTGCCCTCTGGTGCCAAGCACTGCTCTGCTCATCCTGCTGTGATGAGCAGGGACTCTGGCAGGAGCAGCTTGGACCTGGCAGCAAGGGCAGGATGGGTAGGAGTAGTACTGGGGTACTGGAGCCCCCTGAACTCAGTAATGCTCTCTGTTAAACATCTCCTGGCACCCTTCAGAAGTGGAATGCACTTTAAGGGAAAGGATCTCGCTTGGAGTCACAGCTGGCATTTATGCACTCTGTTTATTTTGGGATGAAATCACCCAAGCTGTGTTTTAGACCATAATGTTTTGAGGGTTTTTTGAGTTTATACATTAATTAGTTTTGGGAACGAGGGAGCAAAGTGTTGTCCCACTTGGGCTGATCCGTTTTGCCGGATTTCAGGCAGAGATTGCGGTGAAGCCCAGCCTGCAGTGCTGGGAACCGTGGCCGTGGTGCCAGCCCTGCCCCAGATGCTGGGAGTGCACGACAGCAATGGCACGTGCTGCCCACCCTGAGCCGGGGTGAACTCTCTGGAGCAGCCCAAGGGCGTTATCTCGGTGCCAAAATTAGGTCAGGAATGGAATGGAATTCTATTTTTTTTTTTATCTGTGGTCTTATTGAAAATTGCAGGGAACTGTAACATTCGTTAAGTAATTACAGCCAATAGAACATCTAGACCTCCAGGCCGCTCTTAACCTCTGCAAACCTCTGTTCATTCTTCCCAAAGTATTGTTTTGATTTTCAAAAATAGGCCAGCTATCATTGCTACTGTAAAGGTAAAGGAAACAGTAACCTGCACTGCTCCTCAGCCTTTCTTAGACACCGTGAGAGTTTTGGTGTCTTGATACTTTAATTCCAGAGTCAGACCCCTTGACATGCTTTTTTTTCATCTCCCACCTCTTCTGACCTCCTCTGAAGAGCAGCAGCTCAGACAGAGTGACACAATCCCACTGTGTAACACATTTGGAAGCAGACAAGGGGAAATGCGACCGTGACTGGAACTGGGAGTCATTTCCAGGCCACCTTGTTAAGTAGCCACTGCAGGGAGGGAAACTGTCCCAGGACATTTCAGCAGTCGGGTCAGTCTTGGGAAAACTCCCAGCTTTTCCAGTATCAGCCTCCAGAGCTTCTCTGTGGCCACTGAATAACAGGCTGGCTCTGAAAAAGGGGTGGATTGGCCAGAGGGGCGTCGGGGCTGGTGTCAGTTCCTGCTGTCAGAGTTACCATCCACATGCCCACAGCAACCTGAGCACCTTCAGCTTTCCCTGCAGTCAGCAGGGGAAAGGAACATTTGAACAGTGGATCTTCTAGGACAGTAATTTGGAGAAGAAAACCCTGTTAGTAATCAAAGCAGTCCAAACAGTTTCCCATAAAGATCTGGGCTTTCTGTCTTCTCCTGACTTCTACCAGCTGTGGCAATGATTTTCCTTTTAATTTACTCAGGGTTTTAACAAATGCAACAAACTACTGCAGGATTCCCTCAGCTGTTACAGAACCTTCTGGTGTGCAAGCCGGGGGTTGGTTCCTTCAGGGGAAAGGCTCTGTGTGCTTCGTACCCCTGCTTTGAGGAAAGTGGTGTGTTGTAGGTGATGCTGGAGATCTCCAAGGGTGTGTGGCACTACCTGTTCATTTCTAGTACTTCTGCTCTGACAACATTAATGCTGCGTTTCAGCAGGATCAACTTTGCATTTTGCAAGGTGGGAAAGAATCCTGTTGCCCTGGGAAAGCTCACTTTGCAGAAATTAAAAATTGCTGCAGAGCAACAACACCCTGCGTTGCTGGAAATGTTTTTTCTTGGGTAATTTCAAAGAAATGGGATTATTTTTAAGCAGAAGGGTGACTCAGCGTGCTTTTAATGGTCAGAAAAGGAAATAATCGGATTTCCTTCCAACTGCAGAGACTCGTTAACCAGAGAGCAGCTCTGAGAAGCAAAGATTGTGTTGGCTCCTTCCAAGAGGCAAGTGTTTACCTCCTGTGGGTTTTGTGATACTAAAGTATCTGCACTTTGTTTTTCTGTCTCGTAGCAACTTCAGTCGCAGGCCCGTGCCCTGATCATGTTTGCTGGGATGATCCCGTACAGAACGTCGGGAGACACCAACGCCAGGCTGGTGCAGATGGAGATCCTCATGAATTAGCAGAGCAGCTCTGGCTCGGGGCTGCAGCAGCCTCTGCCTGTCCTTAGTACGTTCAGAGGGCCCAGGGGACCAGTGTCATTTTATATTCTGTATTTTTGTTGATGGAAATAAATTTCCTTGGTTTTGATATTTGTTTTTGACATTTTCATTTTCACCGATTCTTGTGTTTTTATGTTTTTATTATTTTTGTTTTCGGTTGGTTTACATTTAGAAAGTTGTTCTTAATTCGTTAGGGGGCTGTGCAGAGGGAGAAGTCATAGCTCTGCAGCAGTGGGGTGAATGAATGAGCAGTTTTAGAACAGAAGAGGGAGTGGAGAAGAGAACGTTGATTTCATGCTTAATGAAGGTACAGCTGGGGAAGCTTTTTAGGGGTTTTGTGGGTTTTGAATGCATGTTAAGTGTTGAAAATGTGTCGATGGTGCACCCCCGCCGTGTGACACGCTGCCATCAGTCCATCACCTTGTCTCGTGTGGTGCCCGTGTCGCTGCAGAGCAGGAGAGCTCCTCGTCCTTCACCGGTGTCAGCCCCGGGCCCCTGTCTGGGGTGTCTGAGCTCTGCACGTCCTGGGGCTCTGCAGGAGCACCTGGGTTGGAAACAGGTATATTTTGGTAGGAGAGGTACATTTTTGTGTTCAGTCAGGTGCCTTCCGAGTGGTCCCCTACAGAGGTCACCTGGAGAAGAGCCCAAGCGTGGGTGTGATGTTACTGTTGGATTAGTGGGAAACCCAGAGTCCCACTGAAGCATGGGGCTTTAAAAATGGTTACCTTTAAATGTTTTACGCTACAGTTAAGTAAGTGTGAAAGCCCAGGGAGCGTGTTGTAGTAGAAGCATTTGTTTTTCAATGTAGCTGCCTGTCTTTGGAATGAAATGTGAGGAATGTTGGTGGTTACTCTCCTGCTCCCTATGCACATGCTGCTCCCCTGCTGCTGTCTCACCCTCTTGGCTGGGGGACAACAGAACATGTGCAGTTTGGGATGCAGAACAGGCAGCAAAATGTAGGGGCGATGTCTAAGGTGACTGGGGTAGAGGAGTATCTGACTGACTTGATGACAGTTTTCTAATTACTTTTTCTACCAGAAGTGTTTTAGCATAAAGTTTGTCCACCCTTTGGACAGGAAGCCACCCGTGTCTGTCAGCATTAGCAAAGCAGCTGCTGGGACTCGCAGTAGGTAGAGGTAGGGATTGTGTGCGGCACGGAGAGCTCCTGTAGCACGGCCAGGACTGTTCCAACCTGAGGCTGAGAGAGACCTGGACAACACCCTGCGAGGACAGGGGAGTTGGTGAGTTACCAAGGAGTTACTTGGGGCTGGGAGGTGCAATTGCCTGAGAACCTGTCCACAGGTGAGTGTGGGAAGCTGTATTAGCTGTTAACATTTGTGGCCTGTTTGTGTGGCAATGCTTCTTGGCGCTCTCGGCTGACAGTTGATCCAGTCCCCGAGAGAACAGGCCCCATCCCTGGTGCTTTTGGGCATTCCTGGTGGGGCCAGGGCTGCCCCACACACGGTCCTGCAGGATGACTCTGCTCCTGTGTTTTCCTGGCTGGTGTTCAGCCCCTGTCCCTGGGTCTCTCCCAGCACCAAACCAGCTCACGTACAGAGAGTCTGGCGAGTCTGTTCCTGTCCTCAGGCAACCACTGACCTGAGCAGGGGAGGGACAGCATCTGCTGGAGCCGGGAAGGGTGAAGGCCACCTTCCCCGCTGGAATTCCCTGTCCCTGCTCTGCTGTTCGTGTGGGGACAGAAGCGCTTTGGGGCTCAGCTCCTGACAGTGCCATTTGCGGGGCTTTGTTTTCCTGGGACCTCCTGTAAGCGGCGCGTTGCCCTTTCTCTGTCTCCCCTTCAAGGACAGCTGGAGCAGGTGCTTTCTGGTGCCTCTCGGCCCTCACGGGTGTTGGTGAAGGGAAAGCTGATGTCTGCACGCAGTTTGCTCCCTCTGTGCCCAGTGATTGTTTCTCTAGCCTCTGGTCCCTTTTAAGCTAATCAGAAACTGAATTATCTCCTGCTTTCAAAACCCAAGATGATCCTTCTGTGATGGACAGACAGAGGAAATAAACCCCAGGGAGTCTAAATCCTGAGACTAACCCTGGCAAGGTAAGACTGGCCCTGTTTCAGTCAGGGTTGTGGGTATTACAGAAGAGGCCACAGATATTTGGAATTGATTTATTACTTGTTGATTGCCCTGTGATTTCTTCTTAGGCCTGTGCAGGTGGTGAACATTGCAGCCCGTCCCTCTCCCCACGTTCCCCAGGGGGGCAGGTTCCAGCTCCGTGCCCAGGCCTGGCTCTGGCAGACCCAGCTCTCCTCTGTACGACTGTCAGGGCTTTGCTGCTCTGAGGTAGATGCTGATGCACGTGCTGGTGCTTTGCTGAATAAGGCACTCTCCTGGTTTTCCAGGTGTCCCTGTTTTCCCTCCACCTCCTGCTTATTCTGCTGGAGAGAAAAACTGGGTTCTGCTCCCTCAGGTTTTGTACCATCACGCTCTGATTTTGCTAACATACAGTCTTAGCCTTGGTTTTCTAAATAGCTTATCTGCTGGAAGGGTTTTTTGGGGTGTCACTAAGCTCATACCTTGAGTCTGGTACAGCCAGCTCAAAGGTGGTGTCACCAAGGACTCCCTTTCCAGCAGAGTGCTGCACAGTCTGCAGCAGAGCTGGGGATGTTCATCTGAGCCAAATTCATTCTTAGTATAAACTGACAAATCTGCTCTTTATACAAGAAACAAGCACAGATGAATGCTGCAGATTAAAGTTAGGATAATTCCATCTGCTTTTTCCTACTCCAGGACTAATCCTCGGCATTAAAGGTCTTCCAGGTAGGTGAGATGCATCTGAAGGGTGACTCACTGGTTTGAGCCAAATGCAGCTCAAAGCCTGTGTTGCTGCAGGAGATGGGAAGAAAAAGTGAGAAGGTGTTTGCTGTGAGAGCCGTGGCACCCTGTCCTGGGGTGGGTGCAGCAGAGTCTCCAGGTCTGTGTTCCCTGGTTTTTGTGGCTCTTTGGTTCTGGAACATCCACGTGTGCCTCGAGGCCTCCTGAACACTGTCAGGGAGCTGGGGTCTATGGGTCCTGTCTTCTCAGCTGTTTCTGGGAGGGTTTTTTAATCCTCACAACAACATGAATTCTTTTAAGTGTTTTATGTAAGCAGGGTACTGCTTACAGCCTGTGGGTTACGTTCCTGCTTCTCTGCCTTGCCTTGGATTTTCCCACTGAATGCAGGTTCTGCATCTCAATATGATGTTTTGTTGTGTTTTTCAGACCCTCTGGCTGGAGCAGACCTGCTAAATGAGGTGACTTCTCTATTCTCCTCTGCTATCACTGCTGCGTTTGTCTAAAACAGTGCTTGGACCTTGTTCCTTGCAGGAGCTGAAGGAATTGTGTTCAGAAAAAGTGACTCCAGCCCCTCAAGGAAGGAAGCTGTTTCCCTTCCAGCCTGGAGGAAGGAAGGGGATATTGCTAATTGCAGTTCTGTGTCCCTGGAACTCAAATACTGCCACTGTTCATGTCCCTGTGTCAGCATTTTTGTGCTTTCTCTCTGGGTCTGAAGTGGGAAGGACGGGAGTGGTGTCTGCAAGAGATGGGAGATGCACCTTTTGCTCCCATCAGGACAGGCTGCCAGCAGTTGGCTGAATAACCATCTGTTTTCTCTTCCCAGGCTTCCTTTGCTGCAGTGCCGAGGAACTGAGTCCTGCTCTGTAGGTGGGTTTGCAGCTCTGGCCCCTGCACTGTTCGTGTGTCACTCGGGGTGGTGGGTTCCCTTTGCCATGGGGATGGAAACAGGACAGTTAAAGCTCATGAAAGCTTGTTGGAATACAGCCCTTGGGCAATCTTTAGGAGGAGCTGGGTGTAAAGCATTGCACCGTTCTCTGCTTAACTGGGTTTGGGTTCCTTTGATGCATTTAAAGCCAGAACGAACGGGGGGATCGGCTGGAAGTGAGGGGAAAGCCCTGCAGAAACAACTTGGCATCTCTTGCCTGTGTGAGGAGGGGCTGGAGGGATGTGCCACAGAGCTCTGCCCACAGCTCCCAGCACCGCACAGCCCTGGTGTCGGGCCCCGGTATTGTTGCAGCAGCTGGTGTTGTGAATCAGGCCGACGACAAGCGCATCCTACAATCCGGCTATTTCACTACACCAGGGTTGCATCATACCACTCGCTTCGCTCTCCACCCGGCGTCCTGGAACCCTCCTGCCTCTTCCAGAGCACCTCTGACCCGCTTCAGAGACTGTGGTTTGTGCTGGTTTGGGCAAAGTGGCGTTTTTGATGAAATAACGAGGTTCTAAAATAAAGCCTCTTCTCCCGGGTGTGAATCTGCTGCTGCGTTTGTTGTGGGAGGGAGCTGGTGTCCACCTTGTAGCAGGTGTTGGCGCGAGGCGCTGGAGTGACTTTTCCACCTCCACCTTGCCCTTGTCCCTGCTGGCCAGGCCTGCTGCCCCCATGGCACCGGCACAGCTCCGCACCGGGTGCCGGAGCGCCGCGAGGGCCGAGCACGGGATGCAGGCCAGGCTGCCTGTCCTCAGCTTCCCAGGTAAGTGGGTGCACACTGGCCCTTGGTGATTGTGGCTGGCATCTGCTCCGCACAAACAATACAGGGGGGCTGGAGCAAGTCCTCAAAAAGCAGGTTAAAATTTGTGTGTGAATGCAAACACAGCCAGAGGCAGCATTGGGCGGGCAGGCCCAATTTTCCATTAACTTGCAAAGCCACACCAAGCTGAAATTCAAATGGGCTGCCCTCAAATTTTATTGCTGGCCTTGTTTGCTGTCTCTGCTGATCTTATCTGTAACTGCTTCTGAGGCACATGTGACAGGGGCTGCAGAGGTGGAAGAGGTGCCCATCCCTCCCCCTGTCCTCGCCTGCTGGGGCTGTGGGGTGAACGCTGAGCGGCCTCGTGGCCTCAGTTCATGTTCTGCGTGATGTGGGCGAGCGTTTAAGTGGCTTATTATTAAATCAGGGATGGGACTGGGAGAGTTCTGGACCTTGGGTAGTAGCTCAGTAGTGTCCCCTCCCTGGGCTGGGAGGGGAAGAGGGTTTTGGGGCCGTGGGTGTCTCTGCTGCCCAGCACCAGAGAGCTGCCAGCTCCCAGCCCTGGGCAGGCACAGACAGCCTGTCTGCCACTGCTTGGTGTACCATGGCCTCCCCAGCCCCCTGGCATCTGAGTCCCAGCAGAGGCAGCTCTCCCATCCCTTGATGCCACACTTCCCCCTTTCCCCCGCTTTCACTGGGAGATGAAGGGGCCATTCCTCTCCCCGCATCCGGCCCAGCTCAGTGCCACAGGCGGCGGCTTGGAGGCCAGCCAAGATGATTTACGGGATCTGACGGGCTGGGGCAGCGTCCCAGGGAAGGGCGAGGGTGCGTGGGAGCCTTGCTCCCTTTTTCCATAATAAATCCCTGTGGGAACTGAATGTTCCCAGGTCGGGGCCAGGGACAAACTCGACGCCGCGTTTCTCTGCTGATCTGTCCTTGGGACTTAATCTCAAATCCGTTATCGCTGCCCCCATCGAGTGCTGGGAGGCACTGATGCCCATTACGGTGGTTTTGGTATCCCTTCCAGCTATTTTTTTCCTCCTGACCAGCTCGGGGTGGTTCGAGCCGACTCCTTTCCTCCATTAGCATGGGTGGTGGGCGTGTGCCGGTTGCCTCACTCCGGTTTTGCGGGGTATAAAGCGGGCGAGCCCCTCTCCGCCCCCCCCGTCCCCACCTGGCAGCCACCTGGGCAGGGGCCATGGCCGAGCTGCCCATCCCAGACCTGCCCCCCGCCCGCTGCAGCGGCCGCTTCACCATCAGCACCCTCCTGGGCACGGAGGAGGGGGGCCGGGGGCCCTGTGCACCCGCCGAGGGGGCCAGCTGTGACAGCGCCCAGCCCACCCAGCTCTCCGGCAGCACCCTCTGCACCAGGACCTTCGGCTACAACACGCTGGACGTGGTGCCCGCCTACGAGCACTACGCCAACAGCAAGGGGGTGGGCGACCCCAGGAAGGGCAGGCCCTCGCTGGCCGACCTGCACTCCATCCTCAAGGTAACGGGGGCTCGGCTGTGCCTGTGGCTCTCCGGCATCCCCTGGCCGTCCCACCGGTCCCTGCGATGTGTCTGTGGCGTGTCACTCTGTGCTCCTGCCTCTTGGTGCCGTGGCTGATGCTGTGCCCTGGAAAGGCCTTGGGAGAAGCCGGAGGGGGAACCCAGCTGTTTCCAGCTGCGTGCCCAGCCGGAGTGTTCCCTCCAGGGATGTCTGGCTGCCGCCCACCCTCACCTGCCTCCCCCTCACCCCACAGCCTGACCCGGGCCGCCTCCGCACCCCGGTGTGTGACCCGCAGCAGAGCAATGGCCTGCCCGAGGCTGGGCCGGAGCCCGGGCTGGAGGAGGCAGAAGCAGAGCCAGGCAGGGCCTCTGTGCCAGAACCTGTCCGCTTTGGATGGGTGAAGGGCGTCATGGTGAGTGTGACATCCCACACGGAGCATCCTCCTGCCCTCCCACCCCCCAAGCACTTGCCCCTTGTTGCATTTTTCCCAATATCTGTATTTTTTGCAAGCTCCCGCGCTGTGAGCAATTCCCTGCCCTCCTCAGCAGGGTGGTTTTCTCTCAGGAACAGCGGGGCTGGTGTGGCCTGGCCATGCCCGGGTGCGTGTGCCCTGCTGGCCATCACCCTCCTCTGTCCCCCCAGATTCGCTGCATGCTGAACATCTGGGGAGTCATCCTGTACCTGCGCTTGCCCTGGATCACTGCCCAGGCGGGAATCGGTGGGTGCTGTGCTTCCCTGGGAGCTGGATGGGGCACTGGGCTCACCATCACCCGAACAGCTGGGGTGGGAATGGCGCGGCATGGAGCGTGGGGCGACGTGTAGAGTCTCTGTGGGTCTCCTAGGGAAGGTGAGGGAGTCTGTGGGACTGGGGGGATGAAGGATTGAAGCAGTGCCCTCTCCCCACAGCCCTGACATGGCTCATCATCCTGATGTCCGTGACAGTGACCACCATAACTGGCTTGTCCATCTCTGCCATCTCCACCAATGGCAAAGTGAAGTCAGGTAGTGTGTTCCCTCCCAGCCACCCCGGGGGTCTCCTTCACCCTGGGGCTGCCCCATGGATGTGAACTCCTGGCATGGGCTGCGAGTTGCAGGGGGGTCCCCAAAACCCTGTGGGGGAGGCAGTAATGCCACGGGGTGCTCCTGCTGCCTCAGGAGGCACCTACTTCCTCATCTCACGGAGCCTTGGGCCGGAGCTGGGCGGCTCCATCGGGCTGATCTTTGCCTTTGCGAACGCGGTGGCCGTGGCCATGCACACAGTGGGCTTTGCTGAAACCGTCCGGGACCTGCTGCAGGTGAGGAACTGCCTCGGGGTCCCACATTGCCCCTTCGCTCCATCCTCACCTTCTCCTTGCACAAGCTGCGTTAATTAACAATTGTTAGCAATGGATCACTGGTGATCAAACAGCAGCTGCTGAAGCTCGCCGAAATCGCGGTGGTTCAGTAAGGGGGAGGGTTATTTCCACGCTGTGAACGGTCCCCCCTCCCCAGGAGCACAACTCGCTGATTGTGGACCCCACCAACGACATCCGCATCATTGGGGTCATCACTGTGACGGTGCTGCTGGGCATCTCCCTGGCTGGCATGGAGTGGGAGGCCAAGGTAACCCTCACTTCTGCTCACTTACTCCCTTGGGCTGCTAAGAGCCGGCCCTGCTGCCCACCGGGCATCCGAGGAGCGGAGGTTGCCTGTGGCTCCCCAAAAACGGGCGAGGGTTCCTCCTGACGCCCCCTTCGCTCTCCCTGTGCCCTATCCCCCAACCCCTCGGCTGGCTCTTTCTGGTCTGGCAGGCACAGATACTGTTCTTCCTGGTCATCCTGGTTTCTTTCATAAACTACCTGGTGGGGACAGTGATCCCGGCCACCGCCGAGAAGCAAGCGAAGGGCTTCTTCAGCTACCGAGGTGGGTCCACCCCGGGGTGGGGTTGTGCTCAGCAGGTCCAAGGGCATCGCTGGAGCCCAGCTCTTTGCTGCTGCTGGGGGAGATGTTTGCTATGGGAAGGTGCTGAGATGTCATTAAAAACGGTGTCCCCCTCCCGTGGGTTCCCTGCCGTCAGCGCTGTTCCTCCACCCAGCGCTGAGGTGCTTCAGCCAGCACTAAGGCAACTGGAGCCCCCAAATGCTTCTTCTCTGCTTCCTCCCCAGCTGATATCTTTGCCCAAAACTTCGTGCCCAACTGGCGTGGGCCCGAGGGCTCCTTCTTTGGCTTGTTTTCCATTTTCTTCCCGTCAGCAACCGGCATCCTGGCTGGGGCCAACATTTCAGGTGACCTGAAGGTGGGTTGTGACCAGAACCAGCATTTCTCAGGGCTCAAGCCCTGTTTTCCCTGAGGCTTTCATTTTGATCCATCCATTAGACTCTGTTTTGTTTCTTCTGTAAACTTTGGGAGAGGCTCAGCCAGGAGTTGCTCTACAGCTTTGTGATGCAGTGAATTAAAATTTCTCTCGTGTAGCAGCCACAAATAAAATGCCACATCAGTTGGTGCTGCTGGAAAGTTGTCTTAACGTATGTCTGTGACTCCCTTGGGCAGGATCCTGCCGTGGCCATCCCCAAGGGCACCCTGATGGCCATTTTCTGGACCACTGTGTCCTACCTGGTGCTTTCTGCTACGATTGGTAAGCAGCATGTTCTCAGGTGAGCTGGGTGGATGGGCTGGCCCTCCCCCAAAATGGGTGAGCTGGGAGGATGGAGCTGGGTGGGAGCCAGGAGCAAGCTGTGGGCACTGGCACTGATACCCCGGGGTGGGTGCCACGGGTGCCAGACCTTGTTCCTGCCCCCAGGAGGGGCAAAGTCATCCTGGCTGGGTACCAGAGCTCATGGCATCGCTCGCAGCCACCACGCAGCGGGGCAGCCCCGTGGCAGGGACTGGGGGGTTGTCCCAGGAGACGTGGGGCTGGGCTGTGTGTAACCGTGGGGAGCTGCCAGCCCCGCTCTAGCCCTGTGTGCCCCCAGGTGCCTGCGTGGTCCGGGATGCCTCGGGCAGCCTGAACGACAGCGTGGCCGTGGGCTCTCCGGGCTGCGAGGGCCTGGCCTGCGGCTTCGGCTGGAACTTCACCGCCTGCGCCCAGCGCCAGAGCTGCCGATACGGGCTCAGCAACTACTACCAGGTGCTGCTCAGCACCACCACCCACCCAGCTCCTGCTCCTGGCTGCGTTTGTGCTGCTGTGGAGGGGTTTTCCCAGGGCAGACGTGTGCCTGGCAGATGGGGGGCACCCGTGCTGTTAAAGCACCCGTGTAACAGGGATGCACCAGGGAGCATCTTCTTCAGGGCTGTGGACGTGGCTGGGCTTTGGCACCTGGATAATGTGGATGGGAAAGCACCGAGGGTGGCAGGATGGGGCCTGGGGGCTGGAAATCCCTCAGGGCTGGGGGCAGGTTGGTGCACCAGGGGTGCCAGCGTTCCTGACCCCCTGCTTTTCACGCAGAGCATGAGCATGGTGTCTGGATTTGGGCCCCTCATCACAGCAGGGATCTTCGGTGCTACTCTCTCCTCGGCACTGGCCTGCCTTGTCTCGGCCCCCAAAGTTTTCCAGGTGAGGGGGTGGTGTGTCCACATAGCCCAGCTCCTGTCCCCTGGCAGTGGGTGATGCTCCTGGGTGCAGAGCTCTGCAGCTGT
Source organism: Pseudotriccus pelzelni (assembly GCA_035584735.1). NCBI lineage: Eukaryota > Metazoa > Chordata > Aves > Passeriformes > Tyrannidae > Pseudotriccus > Pseudotriccus pelzelni. The sequence continues at coordinate 12,693,962 of JAWMRA010000020.1, forward strand.
GAGGGCGATGCTGCCATCCCATGTTCCAGTGAAGCTCAGCATCCCCAGCGTGTCTCTCCCCGCAGTGCCTCTGCAGGGACCAGCTCTACCCGCTCATCGGTTTCTTCGGGAAGGGCTACGGGAGGAACAGCGAGCCCATCCGTGGCTACATGCTCACCTACGTCATCGCCATTGGCTTCATCCTCATCGGTAGGTACTTGCCACCCTGGCACCCTCCTGGAGGCTGACACAGCCTGGTGGCTGTGCCTGCCACCGGCAGCTCGCTCTGCTCCTCCTCTTCCCACAGCTGAGCTCAACGCCATCGCCCCCATCATCTCCAACTTCTTCCTCTGCTCCTACGCCCTCATCAACTTCAGCTGCTTCCACGCCTCCATCACCAACTCCCCAGGTGGGCTGTGCCGGGCCGGGCCGTGCCACGTGGCAGGTGCTGCCGTGCGGTGCCGTCGCGGCAGCGGCCGCTGTGTGTGTTTGCGTGCAGGCTGGCGACCCTCCTTTCGGTATTACAGCAAGTGGGCCGCGCTCTTCGGGGCCGCCGTCTCGGTGGTGATCATGTTCCTGCTGACCTGGTGGGCGGCCCTCATTGCCTTTGGCGTCGTCATCTTCCTCCTGGGATACGTCCTCTACAAAAAGCCGGGTGCGTGGCAGCGCCCCAGCACAGCGACGCCCAGGAGGTGTCTGCGCCCTTTGCTAATCCATCTTCCCCGTGCAGATGTCAACTGGGGCTCCTCCATGCAAGCCAGCTCCTACAACATGGCCCTCAACTACTCGGTGGGGCTGAGCGAAGTGGACGAGCACATCAAGAACTACAGGCAAGGGCGGCTCAGTGAGGCGCCGGCCGTGGAGGGAGGGGGGATGCAGAGCCAGCCACCACACCCAGTAAACCCAGGATGGCTTCGTGCCCACGCCACATCCTCACCACCACCCTCAGTAACCAGGAGCTATGGCAAAATGTGTCTGTCTCCCAAAATCCCATGTCTGTGCCGTGCCAGCGGAGGTGGAAAGCTGAGTGAACGCTGCCCTCCCTGTACAGGCAGATGCAGACACACTGGTCTTTTTATATCAGATGAGACCAAAGAGTGAGACTGGATCCTCACCCATACGATTTTTTCTCACCCTAAAGATGCTCCCTTTAGTTGCCGCTGGTGAGGCATGGGAGGAGAGCTGCAGTTCGTTCCAGAGAGCTGCCTCCAGAGCACCATCCCTGACTCCTCCTCCCTGCTGTCCGCAGACCGCAGTGCCTGGTGCTGACCGGCCCGCCCAACTTCCGCCCAGCTCTGGTGGACTTTGTGGGGACCTTCACCAAGAACCTCAGCCTGATGCTCTGTGGCAACGTGCTGATCGTGAGTCACCTGCAGAAAACAGCTGGTTCCTTGTCCTGGGAGCTCTGGCCACCCATAGGCAGTGGGCTGGGAAATCCAGATGCGTCCTGGTGGGCCACGGGGTGGGGACTGAAATGTGGCACTGCTGGCATCGTGTGCACTGGCTGTCCACTCACCGGATTCGCTGGGTTTCTTGCTGTGATTGCAACCTCCCACGTGTGCAGTGGTTACATCCACCTCTTACCGATGATTTGGGAAGAGGGGAGCTAGGGGTCCTCGGTGGCAAGACCACCAGCTGCGAGGGGCTGCCTGAGCCCCTGGCCCTGCTGCCTGCAGGGCCCGCGGAAGCAGAAGATGCCGGAGTCCCGGCTGACGGCAGACGGACACGCCAAGTGGCTTATGAAGAGGAAGATCAAGGCTTTCTACACGGATGTGGTGGCTGAGGATCTGAGAAGTGGAGTCCAAATGCTCCTCCAGGTAGAGCCATCTGTGGCTGCTGATTGCCAGGGCGCCTCCTCTTTCATCACAGCTCGGGGGGCTCTTAACCCCCTCCCCAACCTCCAGTGTGTCTCCTCCCTTTGTGTCACTGCCCCGTGGACTGACACCACTCGCCCCTGAAGAAGGGTCTCATGGGGACACCTATCCATAGGCTGCTGGCCTCGGGAAGATGAGACCCAACATCCTGGTGCTGGGCTACAAGAGGAACTGGCGGACGGCGTCCCCGCAGAGCCTGGAGGACTACGTGGGCATCCTGCAGTACGGCCAGGCCGGCTCCTGCCAGGGCACCAGCACCTGGTGGTGGCTGCTGGTGGTGACGCTGCGGCCACGTGCACGGGCTGGGCTGGCACTGCCGCCCCAGTAACCGCCTTCTCCTCCCTCCTCCAGCGACGCCTTTGATTTCAAGTACGGCGTGTGCTTAATGAGGATGAAGGAAGGGCTGAACGTTTCTCGAGTGCTGCAGGCGCATGGTAAGTGATTTTGGGGTGCTCAGCGGAGCTGTAGGATGTGCCAGCCAGCACCACGTCCCCGTATCCCATCACAGTCCTGGGGGGATCAAAGGGGACTTGAGCAGTGAGGTGCTGCCATGCTGCCCAGGCTCCTCTCCCTCCTCAGTTAACCCCACGTTCGAGGCCGCGGAGCACCCCGAGAACGGCACTGGCGGCAGAGCAGCCCCAAGCTCAGGTAGGCTGGTCCTGGCTGCGGGCCCTCTGGAGCATCCCCAGCTCTGAGGATTATTTTTGGGGAGCCAGGTTTGCAGGGAGGGGCGTGGGTTTCAAGCGGTGATGGGGAGCGGGGCTGGGACCAGGAGGAAGTGGTGCCTTTAATCTGCAGCCGGCGGTGCCCCGTGCTGACACCCTTGCTGACCCTCTTGCCCCGGCAGTGGACTCCACCGCCCTGGCTGGCGAGCAGCAGGCGAGCACCATCTTCCAGAGCGAGCAGGGCAAGAAGACCATCGACATTTACTGGCTCTTCGACGACGGAGGTAACCTTCACCTTCGGCTTCTGTGGCTCCTCGCTGCCCGCCTGTCCAGCTAACGTGAGCCCAGCACCTCCATCGTGCTGCCCAGGAGGGCTCTGTCCTTGCCCAGTGGTGCCAGGGCATCCCTGGCATTTGGCACCAAGAGGGCACCGTTGAGCCTGGGGGTTACTGCCGCGTCTCCCATCGCGTGTTTTGGGACAGGGCTCACGCTGCTCATCCCATACCTCCTGGGGCGCAAGAAGCGGTGGGGGAAGTGCAAAATCCGGGTGTTTGTTGGTGGGCAGATCAACAGGATGGACGAGGAGAGGAAGGCGTAAGTGCTGATGGCCCCACAGCCCCTCTGAGCCCCTCGACGGCTGTCACTGTCCCCATGGGTGGTGGCAGGAGCTGACTCCCCCCCTGCTCCAAGTCCCACGGGATCTGTGAGCTCTGACAGGGCTGCTTTGCCTCATTCCTTTGAAAATCAGTGTGGCTGCTGAGTGGGAAAACCTGAAGTGCAAACCAAATCCAGCAGCAGGGCTTTCTGCCATGGCAGGTCCCTGCCAGAGCTGCCCTTCCCTGCTAATTTTGGGCAAATGTGTCCTTTTCCCTCCGGCAGGATTGTCTCTCTGCTGAGCAAGTTCCGCCTTGGCTTCCACGAAGTCCACATCCTCCCTGACATCAACCAGAAACCCCGGCCAGAGCAGTAACAGCCCCCTTCCCTTTCCCCCTGCCTTCCCAGCACCCCCAAACCCGCCCAGCCCCCCTTCCCAGTCACCACCTGCTTGTCTTGCAGCATCAAGAGGTTCGACGACCTGATCGCTCCCTTCAGGCTCAACGACGGCTTCAAGGACGAGGCCACGGTGAACGAGATGAGGCAGGGCTGTCCCTGGAAGATTTCTGATGAGGAGGTTGACAAAAACAGAGCCAAGGTAGCACCAGTTCCGGGCGGGGGGGGCTCCTGCAAAGGGGATCCTGCATTTTAGACAAAATTCGGTCTTTTCGGAAACGTTAAGTTTTGCGTTTGTCAACTCCCTTTGCTCCGCAGTCGCTCCGACAAGTGAGGCTGAACGAGATTTTGCTGGATTACTCACGGGACGCAGCACTCATAGCCATGTAGGTGCCAGCAACGCCCTCATGCCCGTTTCGTGCCCCATGGAAATGGTCCCTCTGGATGTTCACCCCTTCCTGGGGGGGAAATCCCGGACAGACACCCTGATGCTGTGGTGGGACGGTGCCACAGCACAGGGAAAAGCCCTGGGAAGGCACCAAGGGGTCTGGCCTGGGTCCTATCGGGGGGGAGGACGCGGTGCTGCCCCTTCTCAGGGCGATGACCTGCAGGGGGACGAGAGGGGCTGTGTCTGGCCGTGCTCAGCAGCCCCCCCTGTGCCGCAGCACCCCGCCCATCGGCAGGAAGGGCCGCTGCCCCAGCGCCCTCTACATGGCCTGGCTCGAGACCCTCTCGCAGGACCTGAGACCCCCCGTCATCCTCACCCGAGGGAACCAAGAGAACGTGCTGACCTTTTACTGCCAATAAAACCTCCCGGATGCCCCCCGAGTCGGCTGTGAGTTTTTCAGGCCGGTTTGGATCTCTGAGCACGCTCATCTCATCTCAAGGGGGACAGCTTGAGATATCAGGGGCTGGGAGCAGGTCAGCACCAAGCCCAGGGGCTGCAGGGACCCTGCAGGTCCCCTCGGGGACAGGGACAACAGCTGAGCAGGAGCGAGATGTCATCTCAGGCTGTGGTGCCTGGCTGCAGGCACAGCTCCTGCTGCTAATGGAGACATTAACCACCAAGAATCGGGACGTTTCCTGGTGCAGATGACCCCTGGCAGGAGAAACCTGCCTCAAACGAGGTAGGAGCAAGGCCCATTTCCAAACACACAACCCCAGCCCCTTTGTCAGACTGCAGGAGAAACACACGACATGGTTCACTTCAATAGTTACAGAATTTACTGTTAATCACCACCAGGATTAGAAGTGTCAGTAGAAAAATAAAATTTACAGAATTTTTGATCATACAAAGATTTGTTCATGACAGCCACGGTCGTGAGCAAGAGAGGAGGCCGGGTGGGAGCAGGGGGGATGTTGCACAGAGAGCAGGGCCGTGAGCTCCCACATGAGCCAAGAGCTCCTCCAGGACAGGTGGCTTCTCTGGAAGGTGTTTCCTTGCCCGATGCACTGGCTGGGCTCCCTGGCAGGGCCTCCCAGCTGCCCAGCCCAGGACACCTCGGCCTTGACATTTTTGCAGGCTGTTTGCAGCTTTTGGCAAGTTTGACTGAGCAAAGTCTACCAATACTTGCTGAAGATGGAAGAGATTCCTCCACAAACCTCCCCTGGGATAAAGGAGGGGAAAGGGAAGGCCAAAATGGTGAGAAGGGAGGAAATTGCCTTCAGTGACCGACCTGGGGCTGTTCCTCCTTCCTGTTTGGATCTGGTTTTACTGGAGAGGGAGGCTGGGGAGGCAGCCAGGGGAGGGGAGGATGCTCTGCGAGCACCAAGATAACACAAAGAACTTGCTCTCAGCACTAATACCTGTCAAGACAAATCAGAAACTGATTGTTCACCTTTTACGTGAGAATTTCCTAAAAATTTCTCAGTGTCTGGGCACAGAGAGGCACCACCAGCTGCAACCACTCCACATCCAAACAGCCGTCAAGCTGCCAGTTCTCCAGAACCACCTCAAAGCAAGAGTTTGGGAGATCTGAATGGGTAGAGGATGGGAGTTTTCAGTTTGCCCAGCACTGATGATTTTACTGAGCAATGTTTCACTTGTTCTGAGCTCTGCAGCAGCCCCGTTTGTGTCCTGCATTCCTCAGCCCCATCCTGCACAGGAACCATCCTTGTGCCGGAACACGGGGCACGTGGATAAAGTGCTTTCCCAGTTGCAATCAGCTTAGTGGCTACTGAGGGATGCCAGGCACTGGGGCAGGGGAAAGGGGAGCACGGCGGGTGCCTGGACACTGGTTTCTGGCATCATCTGAAAGGTAACGCCAGACCCACCCAACCCAAGTCCCATGAGAGACTTTCAATCCACCCAGGAAGACTGAGGGTAATTCCTGTGAATAAAACCAGGCACTCCAGACACGTGCCGAGATAAGCTGGAAGGGGGAAAGACAGTAGAGAGGTGACTATTCCTGCTTTTTCATTGCTCCTGTCCCCAAAGAGGGCAGGAGAGGCCCAACCTCCCCCCGGGACTGTGCTGGCTCTCTACAAACAGCACATGGATCCACAGATCCAGGGTTCAGTGTAGGTAATACCACTGGGACCTCACTCACCTAAGGAGAACGATTCCCATTAAACTCTTTCCTAAAATGCACGGCTTTATACCCTGAATTGGGCTAAAATTTAAGCTCAGTAAGTAGCTCCTGCAAAACACCTCTTGCCAGCAACAGACCACTCGGGAGAAGTTGGTGCAGAGAGAAATCCTTCCCCATGATAAACACAGCGCCTTGTTGAGGGATCACAGAATGATTTGGTTGGGAAAAGCCCTCTAAGATCATTGTTCCAACCTCTGAGCAATCACCACCTTGTCAACTCAACCACGGCCCAGAGTGCCACGTCCAGCTGTCTCACACAGGGGCTCACGGAAGGTCAGTGGCCTCAGGGAGTGCTGCAGGTACAGAAGGAGCTGGTTTGGAGACCAAAGGAGTTCGGCAAAGACGCAGAAGGGAAGCGTGTCCCCCAGGGCTGGACACAGACAGTGCCTTCCCTCCACAGCTGGGAACAGACACGGACCACAGCAAACCCTGGGGCTGCCTACACCATCCCACATCCCCGGGGTCCATCCCCAGCTTCCCCGGAGAGCCCTGGGAAAGGGCTGAGCTGCCCCAGCCACGACTCTGGGCACAAGGGCAGAGCCACCAGTCAAGCACAAAGTCGCTTACAGACAAAGCAAACTAAAACAGTCCATGAGGAGGCTGCTCTGCCACCTAAGGACTGCTTTGGGGCTGTGCTTGGTCATTTCCCCTGCACAGCCTTCACAGCCACAGCTCCCAGACACAAATCTGCTCCCTCATCCACCTACAAGGAGTTTTCCTTTCTGCTGCTCCCAAAATCCACTAAGACTGGGACCTGGTGTGAAGGAGTTTGGGCCAGGAAGAAAACAAACTAATTTTTTAATCTAAAGAAAATTCAAATTAAAAGAGCTTCAGGTTCACTGAGAACAAAGCAACAGCAGGTCAAAGCACTAAGTGAGCTCTGAGCACACCCTGTCACCCTGTGGTCCTGCTCCCACCCCAGCACGGCCAGTGTCACATCTCAGTCATGCCCCGTGGCTACAACTCATCACTGCTAAAAGGTACGTGGGCCTCCCCCTCCAGAAGCCACCTTCCTACCCTCCAGAGAAATAAGTTTCACTTGGCACTTAATGTTACCAAAAAGTAACAAAATTCACAATTATCAGCTTAATTCCAAGCCAGACTAGAGGCAGGAGCAGGCCCTCACAATTCCTTAAATCAGTGGAGGAAGCACGAGCCCCGAGCTGAGCAGCCGCCGGGTCCTTCACCCCGCTCCGGTTTGTGTCCTCCAGCCTCCCCAGGGGCAGCTACAGCGTGGCCAGAATGCGCAGGAACGACACCACCACCACGCAGAAGGTCTGCCCCACACCGAAAATGAGGGCCTCGAAGGGGATCATCTTTTTCCCCGCAGCTCTGTAAACTCCAGCAAAGGCAGCGCCTGTGGGGAGGTGAAAAGCCAAGATGTGAACGCAGCACACGCTGCTGCGCCAGGGGATGGGCGGGAAGCCTCGGGATATGGACCCGGGGCGGGGAACAGGGTCAAGACGCGGGGTAAGGGGGGAACAGAGCCAGAACGCTCATCTCCACGCCGGGGAACGCCGCGGTCCCGAGGCGGCGACCCCCGATCGCCACAGAGCCCCGCGACGGTGCCGAGCGCCTGGCGTACTTGTGAGGGTGCCGGCGGTGATGGGGCCCACGATGCCCATCAGCAGGACGCTCACGGACATGAACCGGCCGTACTTGTGGTGCCGCAGCGTGAACAGCGCGAGCAGAGCGGCCGGGACATGGAAGGCCAGGGAGGAGACGAGGGCCCACAGGAAGACGCCGTACCACATCTCTGCGGGGAGAAGGGTCGTGAGGGCGGCCCGGGGCCCGCGGGCCTCCGGCGGCGCCGGCGGGCGGGCTCCGCCCCGAGCAGGCCCCGCCGCGGGAAGGTACCTGGGAAGGTGGAGAGCGGGCTGGAGTAGGTGGTGGTGCCATTGCCGACGCGGGGCACGAGGCGGAGGCTGAGGATCTGCTGCAGGAGCCCCCCGCCGCCCGCATCGCCGCCCTCCATCCCCGCGCCCGCCCCGCCGCCATCCGCCACCGCCCCTTCCGCCCGCCCCCTTCCGCCCGCCGCAGCCAATGGGAAGCTCCGCGAGGTGACGGGCAGGACTTTTCACCAACCGTCGCTCGCTTCTTCGCGGCCGGGCCCCGCCCTCCCTCGCGTTGCCATGGGAACGGCGGTGGCCGCAGGGAATGCCGGGATCGGCGGGGCGCTCTGGCCCGCTGGAGGACTCTCGTTGCTGCTCCCCGCCGGCTGGTTCCTCCGCCTGGGAGGCGCGGCCGTTCCTCCCGCTCGCCAGGGGGCACCCGCGGGCGGCGGTGGCGCTCTGGGCGGCAGCGGGGGGCGCGCGAGGCGGCGGCGGCGGGAGGTGCGTGAGGCGGCGGGGCCGGGGCTGCACCATGTCGGGGTCGGAGTCGGGGTCGGAGTCGGGGTCGGAGCAGGAGCAGGATCAGGATCAGGATCAGTACTCCTCGGCCGAGGACGACGACTACGTGCCCTCAGGTGAGCGGTGGCGGGCGGGGGCCGGCGGCCCCCGGCGGCGCCGGCGGTGCCGGTGCTGAGTGGCTGCGCTTGCAGGTGCCGAGTACAGCGAGGACGACGAGAGCGAGCTGGTGCGGGAGGAGGAGCCGGCGGACAGCCCGCGGCCGCCTCGCGGCAGGAGGAGCCCCCGCCACCCCACCGGCAGGTACGGCCGCGGGGACCCGGCCCGGCGCCGCTGAGGGGCGGGGAAGGAGGCGACGCCGCTCCCCGCTCCGGTTCGGCGGCGGGAGCAGCCACAGGCCCGACAGACCGTGCCTGAAAACCCTCCTCCGGAGTAGCTGCTGCCTTTTTCATAGGCCTTTTTAAGTGCAAAGCACCCGTCAGTGGGAGAAAACCCCTTGTAGATATACGTTATTTGAGGCTGGTTTCAGACCAGCCCAGTCCTCCTCCCCTCCTGGTCCTTGCAGTATCCCAGAAGCATAGAACTCTGGAATGTTTTGGGTTGGAAGGGACATTAAAGCCCATCCTATTCCACCCCCTGCCATGGGCAGGGACACCTTCCACTAGCCCAGGTTGCTCCAAGCCCCGTCCAACCTGGCCTTGGACACTTCCAGGGATGGGGCAGCCACAGCTGCATAACCTTTTCCAGGAATATTGTTGTGGAGAACAGGTCGTTCATGTGCACAGACTCCACCAGCATGAGATGGTGAAATTCCATTTTAATCTGTCTCTGATACTTCTGAAATCAACAGGATCAAAGTCTCCTTTTTGTTGTCATTAAAATTAATTTGAAAAGCCAAAGAAACCCCAAACTCTCTTGCTCTATAAAATATTATTCCTGGAATTAATTGTGTAGGAATGTACATCTAAGGTACAGATGGAAATGATCTCCAAGGATGTGGAAACCAGAATTTCCATGTGTTCAAGCGTGTGTCCTGCTCAGGGGCTGCTGGGACTCTGCTGTTGTGCCGTGTAATTAGAGGTACCTTTGACTCCAGAGTTGGAATTGCCAGTTCCTTAGTGTTCCCTGATATCCAGAGAGCTCATGAAAGGTAATGGTTTTGCCAGGGGCTTTGACAGAAGCAGAACTAAGGAACTGTCATTGCCTGAGGTCTGAACGTGGACTCGAGCTGGAAAATGGTTCAGTTCTTGTTAGAGGTGGCCGAGGTACAGGCGCCTCCAGTCACGCTGTGGTGCTGTAGGGAGAACAACAAACATCCCACTGACCTGCTCCTCTTCCCTAAATGCTTTATTTATCATTCTTTCTTCCAAGCAAGTCTGGATTCCATTTATCACAGCACCATGCAGGGGAATTTCTTTATTGTGCTGTTGATCGCGTCTTGCAGGGATTTCTTTATTCTGACTTAATGTTTCATTTCCTGATGTTTGTCCTGCAGCTGGTAGTTCATCTCCCACTATCCCAAGGAAGTCCTGCAGGTCTCCCCTGTGAGGGTGGGGAGGCCCTGGCACAGGTTGCCCAGAGAAGCTGTGGCTGCCCCTGGATCCCTGGAAGTGTCCAAGGCCAGGTTGGACGGGGCTTGAAGCAACCTGGGCTAGTGAAAGGTGTCCCTGCCCATGGCAGGGCTTGAAAGTACATCATCTCTAAGGCCCCCTTCAACACAAACCAGTCTGGGATTCCACAGTTCTGTGTTTGTGAGAGTTATGTTTAATGTTGTGCTTTGGCACCTGGGATTGTAGAAACACAAATCATTAAAGGGGTTTAAAGTGTGTAGTCAGTTTTATGAGTGGAGGTTTCAGAAATTATCCATATTATTCCTAAATGCAGAGAAGTTGAGATGAGAATTATTTGATAGCCCATGAACAGTTAGTGAAATGAAGGGTCAGTAAATCTGGCAGCTTGGACTGTGCTTGGGAAATACATTCTTCCCAGAGTCGGCCCTAAAGTAGAGGGTATGTCTGTTCTGACAGGTCAGTCTGGAAATGGTGGCTTGTACATAGAACATGGAACAGCTAATGGGATACCTGAACTTAGAGCTAAGAGGAGATGATGTTGTGTGGGTATTGCATGGGATTCTCGGTTTCTGAAAAATGGTTTTGTGCATAATTAGTGGAAAATCAATACTCCAGGTTTGACCTTAAATTTGGCAACAGCCACGAATTCCGAGTAGCCTGGTTTAATTAGCACAGTTCTAGCAGCAAACCTGAGTTACTGATTTACCATGAAAAACTTACATGAGCACATTAGTGATTTTCTGCTTTGGGCCCTGTCTGAGCAGACTGTGGTTCCCTGGATGAAGCTGCAGTTTTAAGTTATTGACAAAATCATTTCCCATGGATAGAGTGGGATGCAAAGAGTTTGTGAAGAGTAACAGTAGAAACCAGAAGTGTGTTATTTAAAATAAGAAAACCGGTCTTGCTGTAATCTGCTCTGAAGGCATTAATCTATCCATGCAAATTCTTATTTTGAGGGCCATGTTTTCTTTCATTAATTTCAAATTTCTGGCAATGCTTATTGTCTCAGTGGGCAGGCTGGAGCAGCAGTTGAGCTAAATACAAACCCTCTTGCTTTAACCATGCAAGTGGGTGTAGGGGGAAGTGTTTAGCAGGAGATTAATTCATGGAATCATTAAGGTTGGAAAAGCTCTCTAAAGTCTCCATGTCCAACCCTCGGTGCAGCACCACAGTGTTCACCACCAGCCCATGGCCTCCGGTGCTGAAAGAAATGTTCTGTGAAATATGCTTGGGAAACAAGCTGAGTTTTTTTAAAGGCTTTTTTTTTTCCAGGTTAAAAATGGGTTTCCTTATGGTTTGCACACAGGTTCTGGCTCCAGGCTGGATGCCCACGTGGGTCCCTTGATGCCAGCTCAAGTCACCCGCGTCACCGCGGTGTCCGCGCCGGCTGTGACGTTCATGGCCACCAACCTCGTGGACCAGGCACTGACAGGTGGGTTGTGTTTCCATGTCCTGGAACGATGGCTGAAGCACATGTTGTGTATTTGTGCCCTCCCAACCAACCTGTGCTGCACAGGGATGGGGACCCTCAATGAGTCTCCTCCAATTTGATGACATCTGCTTTAGTTAATTTGGAGTGTACTCGGTGTGTTTTGGGTCCTGTTCCCTCACTCCAGCAATTGGCTGTAGCTTTGAATTTGATGAGATACAAAAGGCAGATCTCTGACACATCTTGGGCTTTCCCTGTCCTGCACTGGTGGTTTTCACAGCCCTGCAGTGACAATGTGCTTGTCTTTGGGGTAATTGCTCCATGTGGCCTCATTGGCCGAATGCTCCGAGGGCTCTTTGTGCTGCACTGTGTGATAAACCAGGTTTATTTACTGCCATTTAAACGTGTGTGTGTTGTGAGAGAAGGGGCAGTGCTGTTGGCAAAGGCTGGAGGAAATCTCATGGCTTTGTTCAGATTCACGTACACTCAAATCACCATTGGATTTTGCCAGGAAATTGGGAACATCATCCCTAACAACGGGACATTCCTCTCACAGTGCTGTCGGTGTGAAGGCAGGAGCTCTGTTACTGCAGGGGAGGTGCTGCAACGGGGTTGAAGAGGTGATTCCTCTGCCTGAGCTGGGGCCATGCAGCCACAGAGGGGGATCCAGCCACCCTTGCTACCTTTGTGGCACCGCAGGGCTATGAGTGCACCTTCCCAGCCCTGCTCCATGGGAGAAAAATGAGTGTTTATCAGGAATTACTCTAGAGATCAGTTCAGGAGTAATTTATCTGATCCTTCACCCCTAAGGGTTAGACTTTGTTGTCCAAAGAGGTTGTGACTCCCCATCCCTGGGAGTGTCCAAGGCCAGGTTGGACGGGGCTTGGAGCAACCTGGGAGAGTGGAAGGTGTCCCTGCACATGGCAGAGGGTGGGACTGGGTGGGCTTTGAGGCCCCTCCCAACCCAAACCACTCTGTGATTTTATGGTTTTCAGGGCAGTGACAAATAGCACCTCTTGGGCAGTGCTGGCTCTGTGCCTGGAAAATCCAACCATGCAATGAGTTTGTCCTTGAACTCTGCACCAACAAAGAATTTGTCCTTGTTATTGTACTGTTCCCATTACAAATCTCCAGAACAATAAAGGGGAGGGTGAGAAGTGATTGCTGCAGAATGGAGAAAAGCTCAGCTCAAGGAGACTTGTTCTAAGAGGAGAAAGGAGTGCTTGGAGGGCACAGCAAAACTGGTGAGAGCAGCAAACAGACATCAGTGTCAGTGGAAAATACCTTGTGCAGGCAGGAGCTGGAGTGGGATCTGCCCCTGAAAATGTGGTAATGGGGTGAAGTGCCACTGGGAGCAGGGCATGGACCTGGCTAGTGTAGCCAGCACTGAAATCTCACACTGGGATTGAGTGAGAACCAGCAGAGAAGGAGCTGGGAATCAGCCAGGGAGGGTTTTTAGGCTGATCTCAAAAACCAGAGCAATAGGGTTATAAGGAGAGACAGAACTGACCCGTGGAGATGCTGGAGCGCTCACATGTGTGCACTTAAGTAAATCCAGTTCTCAGAAGCATTTGGAATCAGAACTTTAAAGTTCTTTTGAGATTAATGGTGGTTTGGTCTCTACATACCTTTGCAAAGCAAATTTTTATTATGTCTTGTCCACAGCTCCTCGTGCCATGAATCAACCTTCCCTCTTCCCCTCCCTCTCTTAATTCTGCTTTTAATCAGCTGTTTATGATCACACACCGACATCCTCTGTGATTTACCCAAGGTAGTTTTGCTGCTTCACCTTTCCTTTTCACACTGTGAATTATTCATGCCTCGGTACCTGCCGTGGAGCAGGAGAAGCCTCTTTGATCAGGAATTTCATCCTCTGTCTGTGGCGCATCCTTGGGCAGCGGCACCGCAAAGGGGTGATGATCACACCGCAGGGTTTAGGGGCAAAAAAAGGGATTGGAAAGATACTGTCGTGCCTGAATTGTCAGGCTGAAGTTTAGTTTGTGCACTTAAGTAAAAAAGAAGGAGGGAAAAAAGGGTTATTTAATGAGAAACGAGTAAAGCTGAGCAGAGACTTTCCCCAGTTGGCAGTGGAGGGTGAACACAGGTTGTGCTGGATGTTCTTCCCCAGCGTGGGCAGAGGAGGGGAGATCCATAATGATGGAAAAAGTCCTAACAGGGGCCTGCTTGGTGTCCTCTGTGGGAAGCACAGAGGGTTTGTGGGGCAGTGGATGGACCACCCTCCCCCTCCTCTGTGCTGTTTGGGGGCTCGGAGTACCCCCATGGCCCAGCCCACGGGGTTGGTGCTCCAGTCCTGAGCCCACTGGGGATTCCTGAGCTTGAGGAGGGGGGGCCTGAGCTTGTATTATTTTTCTCTTTACATTATACTTAGGAAAAACGTTCAGTGTTGAACTGTAGACATAAAACTAAATGACTCCTGCAGTGCACAGGGACTGTCAGGACTCTCCTTTGTTATTTTATTTTCCTTTTCTTTTTTATTCCCATCTTCTTTTCAATGTGCTGAGTGTCGCAAATGTTGTTTCCCACGTGAATGCCTAAGGAGCTGCCTGCTGCAGAAGCTCACCCACGTGTGCAGCAAAAGCTGCAGCACCCAAGTCTGTCCCTGGGGCTCTGGGGATGCTGTGAGGTAGCTTTTCACAGCTGCAAAAAAAGAGATGGAAAAAGAGACTGAAGAAGAGATAGAACCAGAGTTTGCCCCGGGGCGTTTTCAGTGTCTCCTCCAGGAAGGTGTGTGAGGTTCAAAGAGGACTGAGGGTGGCTGTTGATGTGGGAGAGCTGCCCACACCAGCCCCTCCCTGCTCTGGCCTTCCTCCTCAGCTTCATTTACTAACGAGCAGGGCAGGGGAAGCGGAGACAAACGCAGTTACGCTGTGTTGTACCTTCTTGTGCATGAAACCAGAGTTCCTGGAGTGTGTTTAGGGTCTCTCTCCTATTTTAGTTTGCTTAAATCTCCCAACTGACACCCATATATTTCATGTGAGGGTGGGCAGGCCCTGGCACAGGTTGCCCAGAGAAGCTGTGGCTGCCCCATCCCTGGAAGTGTCCAAGAGCAGGTTGGACAGGTCCCCGTGTTATCCCTCCAGTGACCTTTCTGAGCACACTCCTGGGAAGTCCTTCCCCTTTCCAAAGGCCAGGCAGGAGAAGGCAGAGGTGGACACTGACTGGGTGTGACTTCACTGTTCAAAGACCAGTGTTCCTGGTAAAGGTTTGATTCCTGATTACCAGATGCTGAGGGAAGGAAGATGAATTTAGAGCCCTCTTTGATATGTATTAGCAGCTCCCTACTCCTGACTCCTTTAATGTGGAAATTAATTGCTCTGGTTTGTAAATCTTCTTTTTCTCTTCCCATGAAAACTGAGTTAAGTCATCTTCTGAGCAAAATGACATGGATTTAAGTTTTTATTATTCTGAAATATTCCAGGTGAAGCAGAATCAAATATGTGTTTTAAGAGGACGAGAAGACAAAAAGCCCTCCACAATTAAGAAAATATCATATTTTTTAATACGTCTTACTGTGAAAACTCCTCTTTTTTTCTGATCGTTGGGTCTGTGTCTTATACATGCTGCCTTTTTGCCTTTCCCTGGGATCCTTTAAGGCCTGTCTGTTCTGGACACATTTTGTAGCAGCAGAAACTTCTGGTGTTTAGGATTTCAGGATGGAGACAGGAGCCTGGAAAGGAGAGGAAAGTGTTCTGGTACTGCTTCCAATGGAAATGCAATCCAGCGTTTATTGGTGATTCCTATGGAGGTTATCCTGGAGCACAGGAAGATCACAGCAGGATCTTCGGGCTGGGAGGAGAGGGGATGGCCAGCCCCAAACCCCACGGGGGAGAGGGCTACTGTTCCATGGGGGCCTATGGTCCCCAGGGAGAAGAGGATCATAGAATCAGGGAATTATTTCTGTTGGAAAAACCCTCTGAGACTGAGTCCAACCGTTAACCAAACACCACCAAGCCCCCCACTAACCCATGTCCCTCGAGATGTCCCATGAGAAACAATTGTGGGTTTAGGGAGAGGAGGACACAAAGCTCAACGCTATAAAAGCCTCCTTCTGAAGTCTGTGAATGATTCCCATTTAGAGGTGGTATTTGGAAGGTATGTGAGTGAACAGAGGGCCGAGTGAGGAGGTGGAGAGAGGAGGCTCAAAGCTGTAGGGAGTGGTTTGGTTTTTGTTCACTAGTTTTGGCTTGTTGCGAGTTTACTTGACATTAAATAAAACGCTTTCTCCCCACAGATCATGGCAAAGAACCGAGCAGATCCTCCTGCCCCCCGACCCTGATCCTGCACACGGACAGGAAGAGTGTCCCTGTGGACAGCGATGGTGACAAGGTCTGTGCTGGAGCTTCTCAAAAACCTCTTCAAACCATTTTGAACTGCACAAATTGGAGTCAGGGTGTGGGGCTGTGCTGGTGACACACAATCAGTTCCTGCAGCTGATTTTAAAGAGCCATGGACTTAATTTACCTTGGTGTTTTGTAGGAGCTCTGTCACTGAGTGTCACTGAGAGACCCTTGCAGCTGGTTTGCTCCCAGTGAAATCCCAGAATGGTTTGGGTTGGAAGGGACCTTAAAGCTCATCTTGTTTCACCCCCTGCCATGGGCAGGGACACCTTCCACTAGCCCAGGTTGCTCCAAGCCCCATCCAACCTGG
>JAWMRA010000020.1:12710176-12738544 GCA_035584735.1 Pseudotriccus pelzelni
TCCAAGGCCAGGTTGGACGGGGCTTGGAGCCACCTGGGCTGGTGGAAGGTGTCCCTGCCCATGGCAGGGGGTGGAACACGATGAGCTTTAAGGTCCCTTCGCACCAAACCATTCTGGGATTCTCTGATTCCCTTCATTTTCCCAGCACGCAGTCGGTGCCTGAGCCCCTTGACTTGTTTCCTGGCACTCAAGGGTATAGGGAAGGGCACTGGCCACAGCTCCTGAGTTGGGGGCTGAAGTTTTTGGCTTGGCTTTCCTGGTTGGAGCAGTGGCAGCTCCAAACCTCTTCCCAGCCAGGGCCATGGCTTGGGGCAGTTCCCCAGCCCCCATAAACCAGGAGCAGAGGCATTGCTGGAAGTTTTAAGAGCCATGTGGTTGCTGAGTCCTTAAAGCACATCCCTGAGAGCTGCCTGGACTCTTTTTTCACCTGGATTTTTCTCCTCCTTTAAGCTGAGTTAAGCTCTGTGCCACACTCAGCATTAAGCTGCTGAGCTGGGTGTGCTCACACTGCTCTTACTGACCTTTTACCTCACCTACCTGGCAAAAAAAAACCCAAAAAAACTTAAAAATCACTTCATGTCCTGATGATTTCACATCCTGTGCAAATGTGTCGTCACAGGGTGACCTGGGTGCTGGGCTGGCCCTGCTGCTCACAGGAGGAGCTGGTTGCTTCAGGTTTCTGACTTTTGTTCTCCTTTCTCTTCACCCCTCAGAGATCAGTTCAATCTTTAAGACAGTTTTTGTTGGGTTTTTTTTGTTGTTGTTGTGTTAATGCAGCTGAACTAATATGATTACATTTCCAGATTTGGGTAATGGAATAACAAGTCAGGAAGCTCTTTTTTTTTAAAAAAAAAAAAGGGGGGAATTTATGTCACTTCCAAATTATCCGAGTCTCCAGTTGGGAAGCTCTTTCCTTTTCTCAGTTAGTTGCCCAGAGAGGTTGTGGACTCTCCATCCCTGGAAGTGTCCAAGGCCAGGTTGGATGGGGTTTGGAGCAAGCTGGGCTGGTGGAAGGTGTCTCTGCCCGTGGCAGGGGATGGGATTGGATGGGATTTAAGGTCCCTTCCAGCCCAAACCATTCCATGAGTCCTGTGGCCGTGGATCAGCACCCCAGTCCCGGGTGCTGCACTCTGTGCTGCGGACATGGAGCAGCCACAGGGTTGTCCTGAGTGCCCAAAAAGATGATTCTTCCCTTTTCCCTGAGAGCTGCCAGGCCAGAGGTGCCACGTGCCTGCCCCGGGGCTGTGTTTGGGGCAGAGACCCTTGCACATCTGCCCTTCCTGGAATGGTTTCACCTCTGTCTTGAGGCATCTTGGCTTCACTCACCCCTGTGCTCACACTTGCGTTCGGAGGAGGGATCTGGAAAACAGCTCAGCTAAACCATCCTGCAGTGGCAACTTCCTTTCTGTAAAAGAGAAGGATGTTGTGGAGTTGGTGGCTTCCCATTATTTTCCCCAATATGAGCTTTCTTGCCACTGGTCCCAGGGTGTTTGCAGTGTCAGAAGGATCTGAAGCTGTTGGGGAGAGTCCAAAGGAGGGACACGGAGCTGGGGAAGGGTCTGGAGGGGAAGGGCCTGAGGAGCAGCTGAGGGCACTTGGCTGGTTCAGCTGGAGCAGAGGAGACTGAGGGGAGACTCCTCGGGGGCTGCAGCTCCTCCCGAGGGCAGGCGGAGGGGCAGGCGCTGAGCTCTGCTCTGGGACCAGGGACAGGAGCCAGGGAACGGCTGGAGCTGTGCCAGGGGGGTTGGGATGGATCTCAGGGAAAGGTTCTTCCCCCAGAGGGTGGTGGGCACTGCCCAGGCTCCCCAGGGCAGTGGGCACGGCCCCAAGGCTGCCAGAGCTCCAGGAGCGTTTGGACAACGCTCTGAGGGACGGGGGGGATTGTTGGGGTGTCCTGGGCAGGGCCAGGAGTTGGACTGGATGATCCCTGTGGGTCCCTTCCAGCTCAGGAGATTCTGTGCTTCTCTGATCTAAGCCATTTGCTAGTACTGAAACTTGGACTTGGTACAAATGCTGAAAAGCTTTTCTTCCTTGCTATTAAGCCTGCCAGCACTTTTACAGGAGCATCCCTGAATAGATGCCAAGTTGGTTCTGAGCACACCTGTTTACCTCTGCCACCTCCTCCTCCAAGCTTTTTTCATTTAACACATTTCTCCCATATGTTCTTTCAGAGGCAAAATTGGAGAAAGCTCCCAAATTTAACAGTGATCAGCTTCCACCAAATGAAGTAAAGAGTCAGAGATGGCATTACTGGAGTGTAAATTCAGGAAAAATCTGTGATGCTATTAATAAAGGAGGTTAAAGAAATAACAATTAGTGCATGCCATGTCAAACACTCTCCCTCGCTTACCACCGTCACCGACCCACAAGCACCAAATGTGTATGTCAAATCAAACAGCTCAACAAAACGCACACCCTTCCCCACCCCACTCCCCTTTTCTTTTTTTGGGTTGTTGTTGTTTTAACACCATGAGCTCAGCCCACAGAACCCACATGAGGAGCGTGATCAGCCGGGGAACACCACACACTTGAAGTGTCCTCCCAAAATGGCTCAGCACAGTATTGGTGAGAGGTCCAGATCCAGTTACACAGCAGAGTCATTTTTAATTCTGCACCTGAAACACATTCGCTTCTTGAGCTTTTGAGCTCCCATCTGCCCAAATTTCAACTACAACTTCTACTCAGAAACACAGCACAGAGTGTCCAACAGAGAGACTACAGAGGCAGAACACAGCAATGAATGTTCAGCACCTAAATAATGACATGTTTTTACCTTAAAATCTGTTCCACACGCCCAAGGAGCAGGCAGCACCTCTGGTTTGGAGTAGGCTCTTGCCAACTCCAAATTTGTCTGTCAGAAGTGAGCGGATTTTTCTTTTCCCCTGAGGCAAGTAAAAAAGGCTTTGCCAGAAGGACCTGAGGGTGCTGGTTGGCAGAGGCTGAACTTGGGCCAGGTGTGCCCATATGGGCAAGAAGGCCAATGGCACCTGGCCTGTACCAGCCACAGTGTGTCCAGCAGGGCCAGGGCAGTGACTGTCCCCTGTGCTGGCACTGCTGAGGCACCACCTCGAATCCTGGGTCAGTTCTGGGCCCCTCAGGACAAGAAAGATGGTCAGGGCGTGAAGCATGTTCAGGGAAGGGAACAGAGCTGGGGAAGGGGCTGGAGAAGGGGCTGGAGCAGCAGAAGCAGCTGAGGGAGCTGGGGGTGCTCAGCCTGGAGAAAAGGAGGCTCAGGGAGGACCTTCTCTCTGTCTCCAGCTCCCTGACAGGATGGGGAGCCATGGAGGGGTCAGGCTCTGCTCCCAGGGAACAAGGGACAGGACAAAGGGAAACGGTTTCAAGTTGTGCCAGGGGAGCTTCAAGCTGTATATTAGGGAAAATTTCTTCATGGGAAGGCCTGTCCAGCCCTGGCACAGCTGCACAAGGCAGGGGTGGAGTCACCATCCCTGTGAATGTGTTCAAAAGCCACGTGCCACTTGGGGTCATGGCTTAGTGGTAACCTTGGCAGTGATGGGGAACGGTTTGACTGGATGGTCTTTTCCAACCTCAATGATTCTGTGATTCTATGACTGGGTATGTGGGCTATAAGTTCTCTTTAAATTGGAGAAATAAAAGATCTCGAGGAGCTGCATGTGGTACATATTCTTTTTGTATAACACTTTGTTACTAATTATGCAGTTTATGCTTGGAGAAGAAAGGTGGGGTTTGGTGGAAGGTTTTGGATTCCTAAGGAAGAATTTATATTCCAACTTTATTTTCTTCATGCACCTTATGTGCTGTCTCTAAATTGACTGGATTGTCTCACAGCCCATTACTTTAAGAACAACACTTCCAGGCAGAGTTATGGTGCTGAACAAAGAGCCCTTTGTTCTTTTTATTGACCCAACCTTCAAGTACTTATATAAAGAAATGTTTTTTCTTGGTATGGATGTGTTTTTAATAAGCCAGCATGCAGAATGCCAGGGCTGGCTGGGAAACGAGGGCAGTTATTTTGCAAAGTGATTTCTGTGGTTTGAGGCAGGTTGTGCCTGTTTGGATTCCCCTGTACATCACGAACCTGGGGGGACAGATGCAGGTTGTGTTGGCTCTGTCAATCCAGACATGCTCTGGATGAACCCTGACCCTTTTTTAATTCCTGAAATTGTTCATGTCCTTCTTAAAACTGGACAGTATTTGGGTAGGTAAGTGTTGAACAGGAAAGGTGCTGATGAAAGCGGGAGACTCAGAATACCAAAGGCAGGATAAATTTAAATGTAGAGCTGAATGTATTTCCTAATTTATACAGGGCCAAAGGGCGTAAAGGATGCCTTGGTAATTCAAATACCATTAATGTTATGTTGATGCTTTATTTTGAAGCATCTCAAGTCTGAAAAAGGTTGCCTGGAGCTTTTCTTACTCACAAGCACCAAACAGACCCCAAATTTAGAGTCAGCAAAAGACTATCTAAACCTAAAAATGCTGACAGTTCTTTGGGCTTGTATTTAATGCCATTATTGAGGTGCTGAGTATTTCCAAGCTCCCTGGAAAAGCCCCATCATCTACCACCATTTCTTCTCTTTTACAGACTCTTGAACAAGCTGTAAGGGGAAGGAATAAAGAAAAAGAAAAAGGCAAAAAAAAGGCTACATCAAAGCATTTTAGCTATGTGATAGTCAAGACTACAGAACAGCCATTGACAAGGAAAAGGATAATCTGCACTTAAGTGGCCAACCCAAAGCAGAACTTTTACACATTTAACCTGGAGGAAGAGAGTTTAAATCTTATACCAACCAACCAAACCTTTCCAGGAACCGGCCTCCTTATAAAGCAGCAGCAGGACAAAGAGCTAGAGAGCCTTGTGTTTTACCAACATTTACCTTTTCAAAGCTAGAAGGATATAACTTTTTATTGAACAATTTACTAAGGTATTAGTGTGAAAAGCATTTATAAAATCAGCCATTTACAAAAGTAACCCCTCTGCAATGGAGGCAGGTAAAGCTTTATTTCAGAACAAAATATAACCTTTGCTGCCTTGCCTGTTCACAGCTTTGTACTGCAGAGGCCACACTAATGGCAACAACAAAATTATTCCAGTGTTATGGTATCAGGTGGGATCTGCACCCTTAGTCCTCACACTCCTGAAGGTCCAATACTACACCAAGACACTGGATTACTGCCAGAGTCACCACACCACAGCAGTGTATTTCCAAGGGTAGGATGGAGGTGACCACTATTTACTGAAGGTCCTGCAAAATTCCATGCTTTCCTGCTTTTCCAAGCCATGTCTTCCTGCCAAGAAGCATGTCCTGCCCAGGGAGCTCACGCACCCCTTTATGCACTCACTACCAGCTCTACAATGCCCCTGTTCCAAAAATGCCAACTTTTAGTGTCCAGGAACAGGCACAAACTGAACTCCAGCTGGATTTGGAGCCAAAGTGGCTCAAGAGAAGAGCCAAGACACTGTTTGCATCTCCTGTCAGGCTGTAAGGGGAGTATAGAGGCTGGACATGAGAGACAAGCAAAATGCACCGCAATCCATCCATGCCTCCTCTCACCTCCCATGGCAGAAAGCATCTCCTTCACAGGCAGAAAACATCCCCCTTTCCTCACAGGCATGGGCCCAACCTGCCATCCAGGCTGGAGGTGACAAGTGTTTGACTTTCTGCACCTCCACCTGCGCTAACAACTTCAGAACTTGGGTAAGGCTTCATGTCCACCACCCCAAAGCAAGGCAGTCCTCCCACGATGACTCTGACCAGCAAACCACAGGAATTCAGGGCACTCTGATGAGAGAGGCAGCAGGAAGCCTGCGGAAGCCAAGGACAGAGTGCTCGTGACACAGAGCTCTGTTTGTGGCCTGGGCTGTCACGTGCCAGCGGAAACTCAGCCTTGTAAGACCTTCAGGAAACAGCAAAATCTGTCTTTGGAAGAGCCTTTACCAAAGATAAACACCCCCTCCAACAATCACAGAATCCCAGAACGGTTTGGGTTGGAAGGGACCTCAAAGCTCATCTTGTTCCACCCCCTGCCACGGGCAGGGACACCTTCAACTATCCCAGGTTGCTCCAAGCCCCGTCCAACCTGGCCTTGGACACTTCCAGGGATGGGGCAGCCACAGCTGCTCTGGGCAACCTGTGCCAGGGCCTCGCCACATCATGTACTCACAGACACCCTCACACACATGCACTGCCTGCATCGCTCTGCATCACTTCAGGGGCACTGCCTGCATCAGTCTCACTGTTTTAATTAAATACCTTCCTCCCCCCTCCAGGTTAGAGGGAACTTCCCTCTAGCAGGTCCAGTATCTTAGTGGGAATATGATACACCACGTTGCTTCACTCAAGTCAACAGTTCAGCTCTGGAATAGTGTTGTAGCACTTATATATATTTTTTTTATTATTATTTTTTTTTTGTGGCGTCTGCTTTCAGGAAGAGGAAGAAAGGAGGTCTCTTGCTAGAGCCAGATGAGAAAGAGGAAGAAAACGCTCAGCAGAATGGAGAGGAGCAGAAAGAGGAGGAAGTGGATAATGTAGAGCAGATGGAAAGAAGCAGAGAAGAGGAAGAAAAAAAGAAAGAGGATGCTCTTTGGGCCAGTTTTCTCAGTGACGTAGGACAGAAACCCAGAGCAGGGGCTGCCACGCAGGGGACACAGGCCAAGAAGGTAAGAGGGCCTGGAGGTTTAGAGCACACAGTTCTGGGTGGTACCAGGTGTCAGGCAGAGCTGGGAACACGCTGAGTTTGCCCCTCTGCTTTGTAGGCCACGATGGGCCAGACTGCGAGGTGCTGGTTTCCTTCCACCTGAGGAGGTCCGTGCTCTGGCAGTGCTGCTTTGGGAGCCGCTTGCCAGCATCTCACAGGGGCCCACGGAGCTCTGTTGGCTTTTCTTCCTGGTCCCGGATTCTCCCTGTGAGACAGGAACAGCACCGTGAGCTTTGGTCTGAGCTGTGCTTGTGGGTACAGCTCTCCCAGGGACTTGTGCCTTTCCTGATGCTCAGAAGGGAAAAAAAAGGGAGTCTGTGTACGTGTGTGAGTGGGGAAACAGGAGCCTGTGCTGACATCTCTGCCTTGCCATTCGTCCTCATATTCTGGGGGGTTGGGAAGGTGCTGCAAGTTGGGGTGCGTGTTTGCTACAACACTGAATCTGGCTTCCTCTCCTTCCCCCATAAGCCCCAGTAAGGTGCTCTTGGTCTGCAGGGGTTTTTCTGGAGTGAGACTTCTGTGTGTGATGATCAGCTCTTCAAGAAGGATTTGGTTCCCGATGAAACCAAAGGGATGTGTTTGCCTGGCAAAATCTTTTGTGCTGAAGGTGGTGGAAGGGGAGAAGGCACCCACACTGACCTTCTGTTGCTAGAATTGCCAGTTTGCCAGTGAAATGGTCAGCCAAAAAAGTATTGAGCCTGGCAAGGACGGTTCTGAGTGTGTGAAGCTTCTTTCTGTGACTGTTGGGAGGTTGCAGGGCAAGTGTGGTTGTGTATCTTTGGCTGCAACTTTTGGAAGAAGAGTCCTTTCATCTGAGCCCTCCTGCTTCTTGCTTGTTACTGGCTGAGCAGCTGGGGTGGTTACGGGTAGAATCAGAGGTAAGGACAGAGTGATTTTTTTTCTTCTGAGCAATTCTACTTTTATGGGCAGGTTGCTAAAATGTGAGTGGTCTTTGAAAGTTCCTCCATAGCCTGGAATAATTCATGGAGAGATGCAGTTTCTTTGCTCTCTTCTTAACTTGGACTTGAGTTGTCTGCTTGAAGATCTCTGTGGTGTATGGTTAATTTAGAGCAAGAATTTGGGGGGTTTGTTTTGATTATTTATAGGGTCTGAGGTTTTTTATGTATTTTTTAGAAGCTGTAGCTGTGAGTAAATGAAGAGGCATTGTTGACAAGTTGCTTAATAAAGAATTTTCCCTCTCAAATTAAAGAGACATTATTGACAAGTGTGAAAATCAGCCTTGCTTTTCCTGCTGATGGGTTGTATTCTGCTTTATTCTTGAGGAAAAATAAACATGTTTTTGTGGAATTCACCCTGGCAGCTTTACTGCCTGGTGGTGCTTAGTTTGGGAGAAGTGAGTCTTTTTTTGCTTGCATTCTGAACCACCACAAAGTGCTCCTTCCTACATTTATTACAATTTCACTTCTTGTTTTGGGTCTGCTTTGATCCTAGAACTCCAGTGACAGCCTGGAACCAAAATGGGGGATTTCATTCTGGTGGAAGGGGCATTTATGTCCTTTTTGTTGTCTGTGGGTGACTTGCTTTGATCCCCAGTCTAAATTGCAGTGCCGCCTGAGGTCTGTGTTGGGTCCTTGGCCCCGTGGAATGGTGATTTTGCTTGCCTCCACAAACGCATTATTTTGCTTTCTCCTTCATGTATTTTGCAGGCTGAAGAAGAGAAGAGTGGGAATAAGCTTCAGGAGAAGCCGAAAAGTTCAGGAAAAGTGACAATCACCAAAACGTTCGATTTTGCTGGTGAGGAAGTCAAGTAAGTTGGCAGATGTGATGTGTCCACTGTGGGCCCAGGGCAAGCTGGGCGCTGCTGTGCTGTGGGCAGGCTGCACCTGGCCTCCAAAAAACAGTGGGTCTTCTCTTTCCTTTACACTGGTTTTGTTTTTTATCGTGACTAAACACAGACCTCAAGGAAAACGAGGCCAAAGTTTCCTGCCCGAGGGCTGCGGAGTGTCCTTATACGCAGACATGGGTCTTTGCTCAACTTCAAAACATGCTGTGATTTCACTCAGGCTTCCCCAGCTGGACAGTGTTTGTACTGGTTGGCAGAGCTTCCCAGTGGCACTTGTGAAGGCTGAGACAGGGAGGGAAGCACGTTGGTCCCACAGGGATGGGGGATAACGTGTTTTATTCCTTCAGGCTGGTCCAGGTCCTGTGCTGGGGGCAGGATGTTGGCCGGCACTTCCCTGGTGATGTTCACGATCCATGACAGAGAGCAGGCAGTAGGATGGGTTTTGTTGTACAGACTAACAGCTGAGTGCTTTTACCTCTGAAACATCTGCAGCAAGCGGGGGGCTGGGTAGAATCGTGCTTTAGGTGGAGTTTGGTTTGCAAGAGGCCCTTCAGGCTGCGCTGAAGGAAGGGGCGGGTGTTTTATAAATTCATATAATTCGGAACTGAGGGGCCTGAGTGAACCCACCTGAAATCTGAATGCCCTGGGACCTGCTGGTTATTACCGTGGGGCATTTTCTTTACGTGTGGCAGTAAATCTGGTTTTGTCAGGCAGGAGCTTCGCCTGCTTCGTGCAACACCAGAGGGCAGCAGTTCCCAGCAATAACAGCCGCGCTGCCTCCGTCTGGAGGAGGAGGCGGAGAGCTGTGGCTTCCGCTGCCCTGGTTTTTAGTGTTAGCACTGCTGCCCGAGCTGAGGAGAGCCACGAGCTGCAGTAGGAGCTTCCCCATTCCCCTGCATGATCCGGGCTGCAGGAATACCCTTTGTTCGCTGATGAAATAGCAAAGAGCTGTACCACTGCAGCTTTTGTGAAACGGTGTCTGTCATATCCCTTCTGCAAGAGCGTGGTTAAGCCCTTCCTGTGGACGGATAAAAACGTGTAGCGCTATTGCAGACAGAAATTTTGTGTTGTGGCTGCCCTCCTTAGCCACCAGCTTGTTTGTCCACAATTTTCCTGTTTTGTTTCGTTTTTTTTTCCCGATTCAAATGTGACGTCCTAGCAGGTGAGAACAGCTGAAGCTCTGGGATCACAGGGCTGTCATGCAAAAGCCTCGCTGGGTTCTGCCGTGTCATCAGGTGGCACAGGGCAGAGCTGCATTCCTGGTGCCTTGGGACTGAACGAAATGTTTGTTTGACAAACGTGGACACGTCCATCGGGGTGCTGGAGGTGAGGGTTGTGGCCTCACACGAGCACAGAGGTGTGTCACTTAAAGAGGGGGTTGATTTACAAGGAAGCCTACCTTGCAGGATTACTTCAGAACATGAGCCTTCCGCGTGTGGAAAGGAATTTTTGATGTGCAAATTTTTTGGTGAAGTATGGGAACCTTTAAAGTAGGGAGCTAGTAAAAATATCTGCCTTGAAGCTGCTTGTTTACCTGTCTGGGTGAAAAGAAGCCCCAGATAATTATGATTTGAGCTTAGAATTACTCGGGTGTTGGCCTGATTTGGGAGTTCTAGGTTTTGTGTGGTGCTGACAGATTAGCTTTGGCAGTGCAGCTCTTGCTTTTATTGGTAATACCAGTTGTAAGGGTTGGGGAAGCTTTCTCTGTCCTTCAAAAAGTGGTTTGCCTTATGTGAACAGAAGTTGTTCAGGGCTCCTAAGATGCTGATTTTGTGGTTTTGACATCAGTATCTTATCTGTAATTTCTTAATAGCTATAACTAAAAGGCACATCTTTCTGCACCAGTTGCTTTTCTAGCGTCCTTTGTACTGCTGAGTGCTCACTCTTTCCCTTGGGAAACTGCAGAGGAATCACTAGAAATTTCTACCAGTTTGTGATGAAATAGGTGAAAGCTGGAGCCTGGGTGAGGGTGAGAGTAATCTTGCAAACACCAAGGCTCGTGAATGCTCTGAATACCAAACACTGACTCCCTTGCCTGGGGAAGCAGCTGGCAAATCATTGCTTAGGAAGGCCAGCACATGGTAGTTGTGTGTGTATGTGTGTTTCTGGCCTGAAAGAACTGGAATGAAAGCTGTCTCTTTCCTTTCTAAATGGTTGGAGGCTACTGTTGAGCGTTGCTCTTTTGAAAGCTTCAGAAGAATTTAGATCAGTATTTAAGCAGTGATAGATTCAGGGCAAAATTTCCGCAGTCTGCTCACCGAAGCTCTTAACAGAAGATCATTTAGCCCTGATCTCTGTTGCAGAACAATTCCTTTTCTCCCCTAAGAAGATGGTATGATCTCTCTTGCCTGATTGGAGTGGCAGAAGTCTCTTGAAAGAGAGCTCCGGCTCCAGGGCTGTACTGGAATAGTGAAGGACCTTCCTCCTTCAGCTGTCAGCTCCCCGTGGGTTATTGGTGCACTTAATGTCCCTTTTGAGGAGTCTGCGCTCGCATCGGTTGCTGATGCTGAGCTTGAGGTTCAGAGTGTTACAAGTTAACAATCACCAAATGAAGAATTTAGCAGCTCTTAGTTTGCAAAATACATGGGTTAATATTACCTCATAAAGCTAAAGCTGTTGAATCCTGGAACTGGGAACAATCTTTAACTGATCGGGGCGTTTTCCAGTTGGGACTTCCCTATCTGCTTTTCCTGCCTCTCCGCTGCTGAATAGATTAGGAGCGGCAGGTGACTGTCGCCCAAATGACTGTAATTGTGGGCAGTAAGAGCAATTTGCTAAGGCAATTCAGCATCTAAATGGAAGTTCAAGCCGTTTCTCCCTGGCACAGGAGACTGAAGCTCCTTTGAAGCCTCTGGTTTATGAACTTGCCTCACAGTGTGGAACGTGTGGTTGCATTAATAGGGCACCGCATCCCTGATGCCAGGGTTGAACCACTGCCATATGGAATTGCTTGTTTTCTCTTTGGCACTCTGATATGCTTTGGTCCTTGGCTTGCTTTAAACCGCTGCTGTGCTGTTACATCTTCAAAGCAAAATACAAAGGGTTAAGGAAGTACATAAAGTATCTTATGAATAACCAAAGCTGAAATCCTTGTAGTGATTACTGGGGTTTATCCTGGCTGATGCTGATATTTCTTCTGCCACAGTTGAAGTGTGGGGTGAGAGCTTTTTGTCTGTTTCTTGTTGTAAGTGGTTGTCATCTAGGATATGCCTGGAAAAAAGCCTCATTACTCATTCTGTGTTGCTGCTTCACAGGTTTTCAGCCTATCTCAAGGATTCGAGGAATAGAGGTTATTCAGAGGAGTTGTTTTCAAGTTGAAATTCAAGGACCTTAAGCTGGACCTAAAGTTGAATCAGTGGGTTTTTAGTGGTGAAATCCATGACTTTCTGAGCAGAAGCAGCAAAGGTGGTGTAAGGAGTCTGAAGGCAGGTTCTTGTCGGGAGGTTTGCCTGTGCTACTGAAATCCCCTTCTCCACCAAGGGCACGGATCTCTGTACAGGGATGCCATTGGCGTGGGAACTGTGTGGGCAGGGCTCCAGGCCGCGGCCAGAGTTTCTTTTTCTGGTTCCTGTGAAGTCATCAAGGTTTAACGAAGGGCTCTTGGAGTGGGACGGTGAGGTCTGAGCCCAGCCCATGCTGTTGGCCGGGCTGCTGGACTCTTCACCTTGGTAAGCTCCTCAGCAGAGCTGTACAGGGCTGGTGAAGGACTGATTTATCCCCTTGCAGCAGGAAGTGCTGACCTCAGAGTGGGGGTGAGGTTGTAATTCAGTTCTCTGCAGTTGTACAGTGCTGCTGCTTCGGCGTTTCTTGGTGCTGCCTCTCACCACTGCAATATTGGTTTTCCTTTTTCAGTCTGGCTCACCTGTGTGCTTGTTGAACAGACAGCTGTGTCCCAGACTGCTCACTGTTTCCACCTCCAGCTCTGCTGTCCTCTTCCAGAGCTTCAGCCCCTGGATCCAGACCCTTTTTAGGAGAGAGCAGAAAGGGTGGAAAGGGCTGCAGGAGAAGCAGATCAGACATCTGAGAACAGCTTGAGCTTTCCATTGTCCTTGTTCAGCCTCTGATTTCTCTATCAGTGGCTGTGATGTCCTCTCTGCTCTTTACATGACAGCTGAGACTGACCAAATGTGACAGAGCTGGCAAACAAAGGGTGTGTAAGCCAAGGAGTTTGGGAGGCTGCCACCTGTTTTATTGCTTTGCTTTAAAGACAGTTAAGGTAGCTGTCTGAGCAATATTGCTGCTTCCTCTTGGCAAGCCTTGAGCAGGAGTGGGGAAAATCCTGAGGCTGATAATGTATTTCAAGGGGAATAGGTGAAAAGGGCAGGGAATTTACTCCCACAGGTCTCAAGATTTAGAGCTGGCAGAGAGAGCAGTTTTAAAAACGTGTAATTGTCCATCTGTGTTCTTGCTCTGTGGTCTCAGCATGGCTCAGTCACAGGTGTCTGGCTAATGAGCACTGGGAGAACATGTAACACCATTAACTGTCTCCTTACCTTGTGATGGTTTTCAGGAAAGCCAGTGGGTGAATCAAAGCAAGGGCTTGGCAGCGTGCTCACACTTCCTGCTGGGTGTGAACCTTGGTCATTTTTGTGCTCCTGGGGTTTGGCACAAAGCTGAGGGGAGCACGGTAGCTTTTAAAATCAGGAGGAAGATCAGGAGTTTGGGTGTGCATCTCATGTCGTAGGTGGTGTGGTGCATGTCAAATCGAGGTTCACATGTGCTTGTCATGTTCCGTATGTGCTTTAAAAAAAAATGATTGGAAAATCTTTGGAAAGCCTTGCCTTTTTCCTTCTGGAGAGCAAGTGCTACTCAGCTTCCACCAGGTGAGGTAGACAGGTGTTGTCAGGCTAAATGTGGAAGGCAGTGAACTGAACTAATGGGGCAGAGGAAGAAACCACTCATATTTTGATGTGCTCTTTGTAATGGCTCTGACCGCAGTAGCAAGGAAGTGTTAGGAAAAGCAAGACAAATGAATTTCAGTAGCCCCTTGAGAAGCCGCTCCAAAACTGAGCCTCCTTGAGGACTTGTGTTTTGTGTTGCTGACTGGTGATGCCTGATGTCTGCAGGGTTTTATCCTCGGGTCCTCCTCGGCTGAGGTGTCCCAGAGAAATGTGTTCTAGCCACTTTCTGGTGACATACCACTTCCCCAGGGAGGCTTGCATGCTGCAAAAACCTGGGGCTTTTTCCAGAAATTCAGTCTGAGCGTTTGAAGTCCGGGGATGATGCCTTGGGACCATAAGACAAATCAAACCACCCAGAATTACATGGAATAGCAATGTGAAGGCTGTTTAGAGGTGGCAGACTGAAAAATGACTGGTTGCTTTTCTACAAACAGGCGCCAAAATGCTGATCTTGCCATAATGGAGTGTAGGCAGCAGCCTGTTTCTGCCCTTATGCTGTTGTTATTCTTAGAGGTCAGAGCATGCCTCAGTTATCCACAGTTTAAATTGGCTTTTTCCAATTTAAAAAACAGCTATTGATTTTTTTTGTATTTTTTTTTTGGAAGCCAGCGAGTGAAAATATGTTCCCTTTCAAAAGATGCTTAAGAGTGGCAGGGTCTCGGGGGCACATTTTGATAACCTTTCCTCTGTGTGCATCCGTTCCCTGATGTTTCAGAATTCCCTTTGGGAATACCAAGGTGCAGTGCTGATTGACATGAGGATGGCCCAGAGATGAGGTCAGGGAGTGAGAGCAGGGGCTGTGCTGTGAGCTGCTTCGCTCGTGATGCATTTGCCTTTCTCAGAGGCAGCTGCAGAAATTACAACTTCATAAACATCAAACCTAGCCAGGACTCCAAGCCAGAGCACTTGTTTCTAAAGTAAATCATGCTATGGTTTGCTTAATGTGCTTTGAGAAGGGGAATGGCCTAATGAACAGCTTCTGTTCAGGGTTTTTTCGTTCGTAAATGTGCAGATGAGGCTTCTGCTCAGGTGGGGAAACTGAAGCACAGGGGGGCTGTGGCTTGCAAAGTGTTACACGGTAGTGCCAGCTTTGTCCTGTGCGCTCACCAACGTGCTGACCCCTCCTGTGTTCCGTTACCTCACCACGCTTTTGGAAATCCCAAAGTGACTGAACAAGTGACCTGAGGGTCACCTGATGCTTCTAATGTGGCTTGATGCTTCTAGGGAAATAACTCGTGTGTGCTGGTTTCATTTGTGGTAATCAGTGTGATGAAAGAGAAGGCTCAGCTGGGATCTCCGAAGGTGGGAGGAGTCTCAAAGCATCTCCAAAATGATGGCTTGACCTCCACATTAACTTGGGTATCCCTTAAGTCTTCAGACCTGGGGCATCTGGGCGCTGCATTCCCTTTGGGAACTGCATGACAAACTGCAGTCTCTCTCATCTTCAGGTTCTTCCAGGTGTGTTCTCTGTTGTGTGTAATTAGTCTGGGAATACTTAAGTAAAAATCCCACCCTTCCCGAGTAGGAGACATTGTTTCTGTACCTGGCTCTCAGGCAGTTTCCTAGCTCCTAAAAATCTGAAAACAGAAGGTGCTTAGTGACCTGTTCAGGTCTCACAGGGGCTCTTTTGCTGTTGGTAAGGGGATCTTTTGTCCCTCTGTTCATGCCTTCATCTCAGGGGCCTCAGATCCAGTCCCAGCATTTTGCTGCTTGCCCGTTTCCCCTGCTTCCAAGCTGCTGCTCATTCCTGACAGCTCCAGGCTCAGAAACGAGCTTTTGATGTCTGGTGGGAGGTTGGCAAGAGCCTGCTTTGCAGCCCTTGGGCCTGGGGTTTCCCCTGCTGGAAAGTGCAGCTTGCAAGATGCTTTGGGTTTTTTTCTGTAACTAAGAGATGGTGAACCAGGAGGATTTCTGTGTTAGCCTGAAGGGAAGGCAAAGCTGTTCGCTGCCTAACCATCTCATTAACACATTACAAACCAAACCAGGCTTAGTCTGGCTTTTCCCCATGGAGGTGCTTCTGCTCTGTGGTGTGCGTTGCCTCCTGCTATGACCTTTGTGCCCAGTGTTCATAGCTGTGAAACCACTGGCTCTGAGTAACTGTGGTACTGCCTCCTTCAGCAGGAGAGATCTGGGACACGAGCCCTGCACTGAGTTCAGGAGTTGGGAGGGTTGCAGGGGTCCCTCTTGCGTTCTGTGTATTTGGAAGTCATGGCTAGCAGGGTCAGGGACTGTCACACTCACACGTGTAACAGCTCACCTGTTCCCCTGGATTGCTCAGCCCAGAGGTGTGTTCCAGGATGCGAACATAATCCTTTTGGGAGGTACAAATTAAAACCATGGGATGCCTCGAAGGCTGAATTGTTAATGCGTGGTGGGAGTTTGAGGCAGCGCAATGGAGCTGGCCGAGGGAATAGTTACTCAAAGGAGCAAGCAGAGATCTGATACTTGGAGATGCTTCAAACTGGGGTGAGTAAAGCCCCAGGCAACAAGGAGGTGAAGGCTTGTGCCCTGGCTGTGGATCGGCTTCTGCAGAGAGCTGTGCTTGACGTGGTCTACCTAGTGCAAGTCCCAGTGGGAGCTCGGTGGCTGGATTGCTACTTCCCTCAATTTAGAGAGCCTCTTGTGGAAGCAGCAAGCAGAAGCCCAAAAGGGCCTGTCAGCATCTCAGGAGGCAGCACTGTCCATATGTTTTCTTTACATCTGTCACAGAGTCTTTGTCATACGGGAGGTGACGGAAAATCAGTCGTTTCCTTCAAGGCTTACGAGGTTACGATAAAAAGTACTTTTTATACATTATTGATGTTAAAATACCATTCACCTCTGCCTGTTTTCAGGTGAATTGGTTTGAGATGAAG
Source organism: Pseudotriccus pelzelni (assembly GCA_035584735.1). Taxonomy (NCBI): domain Eukaryota; kingdom Metazoa; phylum Chordata; class Aves; order Passeriformes; family Tyrannidae; genus Pseudotriccus; species Pseudotriccus pelzelni. Next base: position 12,726,415 of record JAWMRA010000020.1, read on the forward strand.
CCTGGGCTGACTGCTGGGGTAGCAGCACACATCTGCTGTGAGGAACAGCACCAGACAAGGCAGCTTGGTCCTTGCCTGACTCCAGGAGAGCTCTGATCACATTTGATTCTTTTTAAAAACCAGCCAGCTCCTTCTGCCTATCCAGGCAGCCCACAAAATTATCGCTCTCTCCAGCCCGGTCTTGTCTGTGTTGCTTCAGGGAATAGTGGCTCAGTTTCCCAGGGAACAGCTTCTCCCACCTGGTTTGAAGAGAAAAGTTTGGAAAATTCGGGTGGTTTTTCCCGAAAGGAGGAAAAACTGATGGTTTACTTCAAAAAGCAAAAATTGATTGGGACATATTAATTTTAGTTCTGCCTGCTCTACACCAGGTCATCCAACATAAAGTAAATACATGTGTATGCAGAGTGCAGGCAGATGTGCCCTGGAGGTTCACTTGTGTGAGGACTTAATTCCCTGCTGGAAGGTGCTGAACTTGTGCACTCCAGCAGCTTCAGGACCTTGCAGGCTGCAGCACTTGCCTCTTGTACAGTGCCTCTGTCTGTGGAAGGCACAGACATCGCAGCTCGAGCACAAAAGTCTCCAAAAGAATATTCAGACAAAATATTGCTCGAGGCTCAGAAGGGTTTAGGTTTTTCTACAGGTCCCTGTGGATGAGTATTACTTTCTTCTCGAGTGATTATTCCAGAAGGTTGGAGGACTATTCATTGAGGCTAAACACAGATGGGGAATATTGAAAAAGGATAATTAGCCTCATTTTTGCCCCCCTTGGTCTGTGATTCCCCAGAGCTAACAACGTTAAATGGTGTGGAAAGTTCTGTAACTGTGTCAGGTCTAAACTGGGGCAGATTTCCCGAGTGGGGACTGTGTCCTGAGTGGTAAAGAGCTGGCATTTTCCAGAGCTTCCACTCTTGCTCTGCCTTTCCCAGCAGGAAGGTCAGGGGAGATGGTAACTTTGCACTGCTGTGATTAGGGATTTTAACTCTCTTCTCTGCTCCAAGTGCCCTTATACCCAAATACCAACATGTGCTTTCTCAGCCTGATGTGCACCAGGTGTTTGGTGAGTGTAGCTGTGTTGAGCCACCCGGGGGGTGAGCTGGAGGGATTTTGGCACTTGGGAGGCATAAGGTTGCTGTTACACAGCAGACTACAGGTAGAAGCCTCTTGATGTGCCTGTTTGTCTTTCCCAACTTCCTCTGCCTCCTTTTCCCCTCTGTAAGGAGGGAGCTCTGCTGATGCACTCCCCTGAGGGCTTGCAGGGCACCTTGTGCTGAGCTGGGCACTCTGCTGACGCAGGGCAGCCTTGGCATCCCCCTGAGAGTTCTGTTTCTGGCGAGCAGGACTGGATTCGGCTGTGCTGGAGTGGAAGCACCTGAGCACTGCCCCGGGGCAAGTCCTGGGCTGGGGGGTTGTGCTGTGCCATGGTGGGATGGATTGGGACCCTCCTCGTCACCCCTGCTGTAACACCAAGTACTCAAGGCACTTAGTGATCTAGTTCCTAGCGCGTTTTCCTTATAATAACTTCGAAATATGGAAGACGTTTCTGTTTCACGGTTGCACATCACCTTGTACACTGGCATCATTTGTGCTACCAGGCTCCAGTGGGGTCAAAAAAATTAATAACTGTTCTGTGTTTTAGGAGCGTTATTATGCAACGTAATAGCAGAGCAGGATAATGAAGTCTCTGCGGGACAGTGATGGGAGTGAGTGGTTTTGTGTGTGAATTACAGGGGCTGCAAGTGGGCGAGACAGTAGCTACTTGTTTTATTGCTGACAATATACTTATTTTCATGTTTATTCCTGGATTACAATGTGTGAATAGCATGCTAATAAATAGTCAGGCAAATAGTTATTTATCAAGTATTTAAAAGTGAAAGGTCTTGCAATTTTCCTTAGTAATGACTGTGATTTCTTCCAGCTGGATTAATGACTCCCATTTCTCCCCATGAAGAGCAAGAAGTGTTTTGGTTTCTACATGGAGAGAGTTATTGTCTCCCATAATAATGTAGAACAGAGGATTTCTTTTCCCTTCCTGGCCTGGGATCTGGGAAAGGTTGAAATGTGCATAACCTGAATTAATACCTTGTAAAGCTCTTAAATCTCTTTCGTCATTCCTGTTGAGTGGGGCAGGACTTGCTGCTGGCATCAGCCCAGCAGCAGCCTGCCTCAGAGCAGCTTTTGTTTCAGTTTATGAGGCAATCAGTGGGTCTTGTGATGGAATTGCCTTGAAAGGTCACTTTTAATTACATTTCTGTCGCATTCCTCTGTCCCCAGCTGTGCAGTCCTGGTGGAACAGGTTGCATTCAGCTTTGCAGCTGAATTTCTGCAGCGGACAAGTCCAAAAATATATGCTAGAGCAGCTGTTGGCAGGCCAAAGGGAGCAAAGAAAATTGAGCCAAGTGTCATATTCTGTGCCCAGCCGTTGCTGGCCCTGAGGTGGTGGAGGAGGAGAGTATTGAAGCGTAGGTAAACCCTTGGTAGGAACCTGTCTTGTGCCCCTGGGTAGCTGCAGTGTGTGTCATTGCAGGCCTGCACCAGCCCCGCCCTGGGCAGCGTTCTGAGGGGTTTCTCCTTCCTCACCAGAGGACAGGGCTGGCTGTTCGGATGCTGCATTTGAAAATAAATAGGCTGTGTGATTGTATTGATCTCAGCTCAGCCCTCGTAGCTGGGGGGGGGAGTTCTGCTTTATTGCTGCATGACAACACCAAGCTTATGTGCCAGAGGAAATCCATGGACATGGATTTGACTGGTGTATGAGTGCTGCCTGATGGGCCGCTGTTGCTGGGGGCTGTGACCGGATGGTGTATTTGGGGTGTTCTAAACTGTGATGATGCTGTAGCAAGGCTTTTGTTTCTTCCTGATCTGCTTTTCGCCTTTTCCCACCCCACCCCTTACCAATCTGATCAGCAAACACTTCTAAATATTCATAGTGTGGGATTTGTCGCTATCCACATGACTGCTGCTGGTTTGAAAGGCATGTGACAATGCAGGGGGCAAACGGGGTTAATCTCCTCCTGTGCTGGCAGAACAAGGCTGAGCAGGAGCTGTACAGCACAGGAGTTTATTCTTGCACCTTTTCCGCTGTATTTGCAGTCTGTGGAGAAGGAGAAGAACATTTCAGATACTGATTCACTGTCAGGATGGAGACATGGGTGTACTAGTTGTGTGCAGGTTTGATTCAGCCAGTGCCTCCAGGTTTAACAAATAACTCTGTGTTGCTTTCCTTGATGCCAAACCAGCAGTAACCCATTTGGGGCTGCACCTCAGTGGGTTCCTCCGTGCCCATCAGCCAGTTCTTGTATGGGAGTTGCAGGGTCAGGTTGGTGGGTGGGCGGCAAGCGGTGATTAAGCCTGGCTTGTAACCAGAGCAGATCCCATGACAGTGAGACTTTCAGCCTCTCCTCTGCATTTGCTCTAGACCAGGGACGGGCCTCCCCTCCCTTGCTGGAGCAGATGCAGCCAGAGGCCCAGGCTGCAGGGGAGTGGGATGGAGGATCGTGTCTTTGGGCTCACCGAGCTGTGGGTCAGGCTGCCTTTGTGCCCACAGAGCTGCAGGGCTCTGGAGAGACTCACAGGCTTGTGGTCCAAGGGAGCAGAATTGTTAGCTTGGCAAGTCGGGACGTTTCATTAAGAGCTACTGAGAGCAGGAAAAGTGTGTTGCTGGAAGCAGGTCATGGTAAATGAGGGGGCTGAAGTAGCTGAGGTTTTCTAACAATTAATTATTGAGTGGTTTTCCAGAGATTCTTTCTCATGTTTGTAATTCGTTCCCTGCCGTAGATGCCATATTGACTTATAATTTTTTGAAGTTCAATATTTTGCACCCTCAGGGCCACAAACAAAAATTAACTAGCAAATGAGAGTGAATTTCTGCGTTCTGCCTTGTCAGAGCCTTCTCTCCCATTCCCTGTGCCTGCAGCCAGTTTCTGTGCTCGGGTTTGGGTTGCAGATGTTGCCAAGGCTGCATGCCGTGGGCTGTGAGACGTGGGTGGCAGAAGAGCTGCCTCACTGACCAACAAATGAGGAAATCAAGAGCCCAATTAAGAGCCTGGAATTGCCCCCAGTGACCTGAAGAGAGCATTTAGTAGCTGCTAGTGAGACAGGCCTGCTCGAATGAATAAGAATTCCTGTTGTTGGAAGAAAAAAAAGTCCCCTCCTCCCCCAGCTCTAATTAGCTCCTTTTTTCCTTTTTTGTGCCATGAGTATAAAGGGTTTGTCACTGGAATGAAATCTTAAAAAGATGCATGTTCTTCAGCTTGCAACTGATGGAGGTGATCTCTGTGCAGGGGGTGTGGAGACTCTTGTACCTGTTTTCTGTGTTTCCTTGAGGGATCTTTGGTTTGGCTGTCGAGTACAACTCTTCCTTACCCTCGGCTTTGTCTCTTTTCCTCCAACAGAGTGACTAAAGAAGTGGACTCAAACTCGAAAGAAGCTAAATCTTTTCTGAAGCAGCAGGAGAAACTGCAGTCAGCAGCTCCAGCTTCCCTCCCAACAGTGTCGGGGTGAGTATGTGGTGCCCTTGCCCAGGTGTAGAGCCTCAGTGAGAGGCGGCACTCGAGCCAACAGTCCAGGCTCTGCAGTGTTTAGTGGGTGTCTGTTTCCTGCAGAGTTTCAGTGGGAGCAAGACCAGGCCTGGAAGGTGTGATGATTTGGGAAGGAGGTGGGGGGAGCAACCCCTGAGTTCCAGTGACTCACTTTGTACGTTGAGGCTCAGATTTCGCAATCCTCATAAGTCATTCATCCGAGTAAGGAAGCAGTGGTTTAAATGTCTCGAGCAGCCTGATGAGACTGCAGGTAGCCAAGGAACATGCCTGAGATTGCCTGCAGTTCCTTTGAGAGGTGCTTCTCAGGACTATAAAAAGCCATGACAGGCTGGGCTGTGGCTTCTTACAAACTTTGGGTGAGCATTTAAATGTGCGATGCTTTTGCCTCTTTGATGTTCTCTAATATGATTTTGATGTGGATTTGTCACTTCCTGTTCAAGCTCTAACACCTAATTCTGAGATTATCATAATGCTTGTCACAGATACAAAGAGGTCGGGCCCCCTGAGCATCTGACGTGCCACTCTGGTTCTTGATGAGCTTGGGAGATCACCCACTTCTTAGCAATAGAGGAGATGCCTTCTGTGTTCCAGCAATGATTTTTATTTCAATCAGTTGTTTGCAGACTTAAGCTGCGTGTGATTTGGTCACGTAGAAACAATACCCATCGAATAAATACATTGTCCTTCCCATCTGCTGAAGAGCAATTCTCCAGCGTGAGTTAAGGCTGCCCTTCCCCAAGATACTGGTATTCAGTTGCTGCAGCTGGATTGTCACTCATTTTTCCAGCTAAGTGTTGTGTAGCTCATAGTTAGCCCAGGGTAGTGAAAGCACAGTGTGTGTGTGTGCGTGACCCTTGACAGCTGCTGTTCCCTGAGCTGAATGAAGCCATGGATGAGTGTAGTCTTCATGCTGTTGTTCACACTGCACAGGGGTTTGTCCCTGCAGAGCTCATTAGTTGTAACCTAAGTGCTGTGTACGGGGTTTTGTGCTGGAAAACTTGCCTTGGGTTGGGCTGGCAGTCCTTGTTCAGTTTTGGTGGCCAGAGGTGGCTCGGGTGGCAGCTGAAGCTGAGGCAGCTTCTTGCTGTGCACAATGCTGATGGTCCCGTGTCTTCAAACCTGCCTTCCAGTTTCCCCAGCAAATACTCTGCTGCTCCAAGTGCAGGCAGGTTTGGCAGCCCCCTGGGAAAGCTCCATGGGCTGTTCACCTTCCTGCTCTGCTGAGATCCACGGTTCCTCCTGTGTCTTACAGGCCCAGGGGGAGCTGGGTGGCTGCTGGGCCTGCCCAGCCTGGCCGCTACCAAGGGACATGGCTGTTTGTCCTGCAGCTTGGATGGCTCAGGAGCAATAGCCAGAGCCCAGCTGGAGTTAATGCTGCAGACAACTGAAGAATCCACATCAAATATGGAAAAAACTGGAGTAAAAATCAATATAAGAAATAACGAGTTCAAGGACTCCTTTAACTTTCGTCTAGTGGGATTATTTTGGAAGCAGCTTAATTAGGTCATTGTTCATCTTGCTGATGAGTGATGTCCTACTGGCAGTTGCTTGCCCAGAACATGAGGTGACCTGGCTGTGGGGGAGGGAGGGGAAAAATCCCCTGGGCTTGTATGTCTTGCCTTTCTTCAGAGCAGCAAACCCTGATGCAGCACAGCCCCGAGTGCCTTCCCTTTCACAACCTGCAGCAGCACATCCTGGCTTTGTGCAGTGATCCTACAGCAGAGGTGCAGCAACGGTCAATGTGTGGAACAGCCCGGCGTTGATTCTTGGTAGCGTGTGCCTTCTGGTCTGAGAGCACTCCAGGGAGTTTTCTACGTTGGGATAGTATCCCAGGCTGATCCCTGGGACTGCCAGCAAACACGCTTGCTTTGGGCTCAGGAGGGTGCTTCCAGCTGGGAAGCCAGCCAGGGTATTTTCAGGTGAGAAAATGACTCGCAGGCTCACGGGGTTCCTTAAAGCCAGAGGCAAGCCCCTTATGTTAAGAAAATTACAAAGGTCAGGTTTTAGACTTGAGCCAAGCTATTAACCGGGCCCTGCTGCCCTGGAGCAAAGAGCCACAAGCCTCTGTGGCATGCCAGAGCAGTGCCTGGGGACTGACAGCCTGGCATAGCTTGACAGGTCTTTGCAAGTGCCCTTTGGCTACTTAAAATAGAAGTTTTGGGGGAGAGGGTGCATTTCTCCCTCGTGCATTACAGGAGGGCCCCAGTCTGGGGCAGTACCGCTGTAAGGCACTGAAAACCATGTGATTTTGGGATCCTCGCTGTGCCTGTGGACACCCACTGTGCTGTGAGCCATTGTCAGCCCCCAGGAGCTTTGTCAGCTATTTAAAAAAAAAATCCTTGCCCTGTGTGCAGGGAATTTGAGCAGCTGAGAGTGGCCTCTCCATCTGGCTTTCCTTTCTTCACCTTGCAGGCAGCGTGCATTAGTTCTGGATGCAGCCAGCCTACCCTGCATTTATTTAATTTCCCTTCTCTAAACAGACAGAAGTAATCCAGGAAAGTAACGGTCACAAAACCAAACATCCGGCTCCACGTCTCTGTGTCACAAACCCTTGCAGCCTAACTGGTCCAGGGGAGGGGATGTTTGGGGCTGAAAGTGCATTTCCTGAATGTGTTTAACATCCATACCGGATGTGCTATAAAAAGCTAGATTTGTGCTTGTGAGGGACATGGGGGTGGTTGGAGGAGAATAACTTAAACACTTGGCTGTAATTAAAGCCAGGAGTACAAAACAACCCACCCAGTTCTCTCAGCAGGCTTTGCTAGAAAGGTCAGAAGCCCTTGGTTCCCAGGGATGTGATGGTTTCCCAGCCTTCACATTATTCCCATCATGTCCCCCCATGACACCCAGCTAGGCAGTGGTCTGTGGGCAGTGGGTATTGGTTTATTGGAGAGGTTTGGGGTTGTGATCATCTGTTCCACTTGTTTATGTTGTGTTCTTGGGTTGTGTTTGGCTCTCACCGATGCCATCAGAGGTATCAGATGTGATGTCCCAATAAATGGGTGGAAGGCTCCCAGCATTCAAAAAAAGCCCTCCACCCACCCAGCTAAGCCTTCTTGCCTGCCTGTGTTTTAGGGCTCATTTCCTATCCTTAACCATTGCTCCAGGGCCTTTTGGGCACAGCAAGAGTAGCTCCTGACGGAGGGATCAGTCGGCTTGGTGGGCATTCCTGGTGCTCCAAGAGCTTTCTGCCCCCTCCCTGGGCCAGTCCTGCGAGCTGAGCCCATCATCCTCTGCACTAGTAATCCCATTTTGCAACCAGCATTTCATATTTCAAAGGCTGTTAAAGCAAATGAAATCCTCCAAGGGGCTTATTGCAAAATGTGTGCATGTACTTGTGAGACACAACAGGGGGTTGGTTGAGCAGGGAAAGCCCTGCTCCGACCGGGGCCCTTTGGTGGCAGCGGCTGCGACCTGCTTGTCGGAGCACAGCGGCCTTGCAGAGGGAACAGTGCTGCTGTAGCAGTCCTGAAAATGAAAAAGATGTACTTCGTGGATCTTATTTGAGATTCTCCCCTAGGCAGCTGTTTCTACACAGCCTGAACGGGAGCCAGGAAGCAAAAAAGGTTTTTCACTGGCTTTGTTCTTGCCTTTGCTTATTACCGAAACCATTTGTAATTAAACGTGGACTTGCTCACTCAGCCCAGCTGTTGCTTTTCTGTTTGATCCTGCCTGAAATTACAGTGGTGGATGTGTGACCTCCTAGGCCTTTTTATGCCTTGTGGGCTGGTATAAACACAGGGTACAATTTGCCTTTGAAGCAGGCAGCACCGCTCCCATGGAGTTCAGGAGCCGCTGGGCTTGCTGACCCCCAGGCTGAGTTGGGCCTGCAAGCGTTTGGACCTTGGTACAAGACCCAGCAGGAAGAGGCACTGCAGGAAAGCTCTGACCCAGAGACACATAGTTGCCCTGAACAAAGAAAGCCAGATAAACTTCTAGCCTGTTCATGATGGATGCCTTCCTCCCTGAGCATACAGCAGAGCAGTTCACATGGACTGACCATTAAATGGTGTGAGAAGCTTCAGGCCTTTGCTTTTAGAAGTCCTTTACTGTGCTCTAATGTTAGAGTAGAGGGACTGGAGCAGCAAGATGTGTTCGTGTCTTCTCTCTGACCTTCACTGTGCAGGAGGAGGTACAGTGGCATTCTTTATGGGAGGATAAGGGATTGTGGCAGAACCTGGAGTCTGTTTGCAGCATCCTGTTAACTGTAAGTTTCTAAGCTAGCTTTCCTCTCCAGCCTGACTTCTCCTGGGAGCAACTTTGCATGCAAATCTTTATCTTGCAAAAGATGTTCTTCCTGTGTGCGTTGGCTGGACCTCATTGGATCCCTTTGCTGTCATGGCCAAATCTGGTTACTTGAAATCCTAAGTGGACACTGATGAGTCAGGCACAGGGTCTCAGCTTCTGGAACCCTCAGATGATCCAGAGCAGGTGCTGCAGCACTCACGTGCCTCCAGGGAGCAATTTCATTTCACAGCAATCCCACAGGCTTTTTTTCTCCAGAAAGCAGAAATTTGGTCCGATTTCAATTCGACATCAACTGCAGTTATTTAGCTAAAACTCTTGCACATTTTTCTTGTACAGGCTGAGTAAGGATGCAAATAAAGCAACTAGTCAAGACCTTTGGAGGAGCCAGAGGTGGGGTTTATTCAGTTATCACTTAAGCACTCGAATAGCTCTGTTCTTCCTAGTGAGTTCAAGGCTTCTCATCTTTCTCCTGCTCTTCCCTTACTGTGCTCCAGAGAGTGCTGTTCTCCCAGACGGAGAGATCCAGCCCCTTGCACCATAGCCAAAGGCCTGGATGTAGTAGCACATGACATATTTTTCTGTGAACAAGATGAACCAGCTAGGGGCAATATTCCTGTGCCCTAGAGCTAGTTTGACTTATTTCCTATTCATACGCTTCGGTTGGGAAAGATTAAATGTGGCAGTCACTGTTCCAAGTGAATAATTTCTCTTCAGGTCTTAGATCCTTTGTTGTTATTATTTTTGTTTTAATTATTCATTGGTAGTGTCTGTCTACTGGTTTACAGATATCCACTCCTTGAGTCAATGTGGTAAAGAGGCTGGGTGAGTTTTTGGAGTATCTTGGTTTTAGTTGCTAGGGGAACCAAAATAAATTACCCCGTGGGGATGAGTGTGGAAAGGTGTTTGTATGTGTGGGGAAGGGGAGGTTTGTCGTCAGGGAAAATGATCTCTGGTTCAGTGTTGGAGCATTTTCATCAGCTGTAGCAAATAAGATGCTGATTGCTGCACACTTGTAAATCATGCCAAAGCCTTACCTTCTGAACATCTGCCTCCTCTCTTGAAGTCAGGGCGGACAGGCTTATCCAGGGCTGCAGTCACCTCTGAGGCTTGGCTGCGGGTGAGAGAGCTCAGCCCTTTTGGGCCTTTGCCCCTTTTCTGAACAGTTCTCGCTCTTGAGCTTACGTTAAACCTTTTCCATAAGAAACAGAGCTCTTGAGTGTGGGAAGTTTCACACTCACTCTCCCAGACTCAAAGCAAAACGTGCACTAAACATCCTTGCTTTAAACTAGTCTCTCAGGAGCAGTCCTTTCTTGTTCTCAGGCCAGATGAGTCAGTCAGTGCCTTCTACCCCCGCCCCAGTTTGGCAGGAGGAATGAATGAGAGTTTCTAGCCCCGTGGTGGTGTTGTGTGCTGTCCTGCGGCCGCTCACACGCCTGGGGCTGCTTTCCCTGGGGCAGTGGCATCTTACTGGAAAGAAGTTTAGCAGTGCCTGTACAGCTCTGTGCCTTGCTCCAGTCCTCTGTCTTGATGTGGCTGAGCTGGATCCCTGGGCTGGACTAACTGGGATCAGCTGTTTCTTTTTCTAGTCTCCTTGGAGGTTCAGCAGAATGGAATCTCAGCTATTTGAGGACTTACATCTCCAAAGCATCTGTCTTATAAAATACAAACAACCCCCCACCAGTCTGGGGCCTTTGATAATTCCCCAATGAAAGTTGTGGGGCAGTTTTCCCTTAGGGTAGTACAGGTTTTATGAGGCTTATTTTAATTTGCTTTCATCTCTTGGATCATGAGCATTTCTCTTTCTCCCTCTGTGAAAATGATTGAGGAAATTAACTGCTAATGGGGAACGAAGCCAGCTGTATTTTTATTCCAGACCCCTTGCAAAGTTGCAAAGAGAAACCCCTGTATCTTCCCATGTTGGACTTGCTCTGGTTGGAGTGGGAGGTGAGAAGGGCAGCCTTGCCTTATGGATAAAGCCTGAGATGGAAGGTGAATGCTGAGCTCCCGTTCCCAGCTGTGCCATGCCCCGGGGGTGTGTCTACCAAGATTTGTTTCCACTCCTGTTTTATTTTGCTGTCGTAGTGCTTCCTTGCATATTAACTGAGCTGTACCATGTCCCTTGAGTGTCTCCCCCATACCAGATGCTTGCGTTACATCCTCTTGCTTTCCCACACTCATGTTCCTCCTTTTTTCTCATGTCAGGGAGCAAGTTCAGCTGAATCATTCTTCATAAAATAGGAACCAGCTAAGTAAGGCTGGAGTGGTATAGTCAGAGCAGAGCGATGCTCTCTGCTCTCAGGCAGTCCTGTTGCCCCAGGCGTTTCACATAGTAGTGGCTTCATTCATGGAAAACCTCATCCTAGTGGCCTCATTCACGGAAAATCTGCACACCGATATTTTCCAGCACGTTTGTTAGCCAAAACTTTGATCTGCACGCTATGTTGTTGGCCTCCTGCAGGACTGTGTGTAGAAAACAGGCATGCCCAGGCTGGCTGGGTTGCTATAAGTGAAATCGTGCAATTAAGGTTAGTTAGCAACTAAAATGCCAGCTTTCTCCCTTCCTGCCTCAAAGGAGATGTTGGTGTGACTCCAAACTCTTGAAGGGTGCTTGGTCTCTTTTCAGATCTCCAACCTCTTCAGCTGGCAGCAGTCTCTGCCATTGCTCTTTTGTTCGCTTCCAGAAAAAGCCCGAGAGAGCCTAAACAAGTGTCTGCCCTGGCTGTGGGGATTTCTTCTGTGAGAATGGTTAGGATGGCTGGAGTTCCCTTCAGCTGTTGCTGTCCTGGTGTGGAGGTGGCAGAGCCCCCCATTTCTTGCACTCCGTTTACTTATTCCTCAGGTGAACTGGTGCATGGTCTGAGCTGAAAGGCACCTTAAACAAGCTCCAGTCTGTCTCAGGCTCTCCGGGGTGCTCTAATCCAGTCTGCCAAGCCACCGAGTACTTTGTTCCCCTATCCAAGGAGTTCAAAGCCTCACTAATGTGTTGGGTTACAGCCCAGTTGTCTTTGCCCTGGAGCTTTCAGAGAGCTTGGTGCTTGGGGCAGTGCTGTACGGAGGGACCCTCTGCAGAGGCAGATAACTGCTGATGTGCTGGCAGCAGATGTCCCTGCGGGTGTGCAAGGACGCGTGTGAGATGCTCTTGTACCCGCTGAGTGGAAGGAACGGATTTATTTGATGTTTCTGTTGGAGAACACACTTGTTTTATCTGGGAGTCCCAGAGGAAGATGCGTTTTGTGCCCTTTCTTCTTATAGTTTCTACCATTGATTCTTCCCTGTGAGGATGGGGAGGCCCTGGCACAGGTTGCCCAGAGAAGCTGTGGCTGCCCCTGGATCCCTGGAAGTGT
>JAWMRA010000020.1:12738644-12780073 GCA_035584735.1 Pseudotriccus pelzelni
AGGCCCTGGCACAGGTTGCCCAGAGAAGCTGTGGCTGCCCCTGGATCCCTGGAAGTGTTCAAGGCCAGGTTGGATGGGGCTTGGAGCAACCTGGGCTGGTGGAAGGTGTCCCTGCCCATGGCAGAGGTGTTGGAACTAGGTGATCCTTATAAGATCCCTTCCAACCCACACCATTCCAGGATTCCATGATTATCAGCAAATTACAGTGGATATATATGAGTTTGATCTGACCTTGTGCAGCAGCTTTGGTACCCTTTTGGGAGCTCATACTTCAGTGCTGTTGCTCTAGGCCTCCAGTCAGCCAGTGGACAATAGTGAGGCCTGTTTGTCGCCTGACTGCCTGGCTGGAGAACAATGATGGCATTTCTTGAAGTAACAAGTCCTGGGCATGTGCAGAGTTGGGTTGTAACACTTTTTTTTTTTTTTTTTTTAATCTCTTTAAGCTGCAGGCTTCAGAGCAGCAGGCCTGGTACAGCAACCCATGAATGTATGCACGGAGGAAACTTGTACCTTTTGGAAAATACCAGTAGAAAGCAAAAGGCTGTTTTTTAGGTGCGTGCCTGTTGTGCCCTGAGGCTGAGCCTGTGCGTGGACACTGCCAGCAGTGTGTGCAGCTGCTCGGAGCTCGGCTCAGAGGCTGGTTTAGCAGCAAGGAGGGGGTTAAAGCAAACCCGCAAAGGCTGGCTGATTGCAGCTCATGGCTTTCATAATGCAAAGCCTGTGGGAATTCTGCCGGCTTCGTCTCCCCCACCCCCTTTCCCGGCTGCTAGAGGCAGGATAACCTTCCTGACTCCTGCCTCCCCGCCAGTATGGCTTGCACAGGGCAGCTCTGCAAGAGCCCAGCAGAGGCGTGAGCGAGTGGAAGATGAGATTATTAAACTTTCTTGGGAGAACACTGACAGAGTCATTTTCCAGCGTGGTCCTGCTGTTCCCTTACGCTGTGGCTGGGATGCAGCCTGCCTGCCTATTCCTCTGTGACCCGCAGGTTTCCCGTGGCAGGGCGGCTGAGGGAGCAGCTGGTACATACGATATCCATAACTCTCTGGAGACTGGGATGCAGGGATGGCCTTGGCTTTGCCGGAGGCTTTGGATGATGCACTGCGAAGTCGCTTAGGTCAGAAATCATGGAGGTGGCTCAGCAGTGGTCTGTGCAGCTCTGGGCACACTGACCTGTGCTGCAGCCAGCACATTTGTGCCATGTGCGCCCTGTGACCAGGGCTCTGTCTCACTGTGTAACATTCAGTGTTAGAAAGTGCTAAACAGACAATGCAACCCAGGGCCTTTTGGTGGGCAGCGTCTGCTTTAAGGACAAGCACCATCACGGTGTTTTTCCTAACGTGTGAAGTCCCTTCTCCCCCCCCGCTGTTTGCAATAACCCTTTGGAAAGCTGGAAGGGCTCTCTGTTTCCTTTCCCACTCACACGCGTGCACTTGCGAGCCTCGCCAGCGCTGTTTGGCTGTTTGCATCGGGAGGGACTTTTCTCTACTTTCCCAAGTCAAAGAAGAGTGTGTAGCATTTGTTTTGGAAACAAAAACGCTTCTTGAGAATTACATGGCCTCTGCAAACAGATCAGCACAAAACAGGTCGTGTGCTGCAGGCTGACTCTGATGACAGCACAGCCGTCTCCGTCCTTGGGTTTTGTGGCCGGTGTTTTTAACAAGGACCCTTAAACCTCTGAAGGAGTAGTGTGGTGTCATCTTTACTAGTCCTGCGGGACAGTCGAGGTGCTTAGCAGCTTTCCACTGGTCACTGCTGTGATTGCAGGGCAAGGTTTGAATCTTTTATGGGGGCAGAATATCTGCACACAAAAAAATGGGTGGGGTTTTTATCCTGACTTTTCTCCAAAGCCTTTGGGAGTAAAAGTTTGCTGGTGAATATTAGTAAGAGGTTGTTGGTCATAGCTGTTGTGGGACACTCCAGAGCTGTCTGTCTGCCACTTCCTTTGTTACAAATGTCTCCTGGAAAAAAATTGCCAGTTGCCTCCTTCTTTTAGCACTAGGTGGGCTGGACAGGAAGTAGGTAACAGTGCTACAAGGAGTGCTTTCCTGCCTCTGCATGGCACGGGAATACTCCGATCAGCTTTTATACCTTCCTTCTACAAACTGCCTTGTTCGTGTTGTGCCAGGTCAGGAGGTGTTGGTGCTGCTTTGTCCTTAACTACTAAAGTAGTGTTCAACAAGTATGGAACTCAGTGGCACCTCTGGGGCAGCTTGGCAGGGACTGCATTGGCACCATAGACACCTGTAAACAAATAAATGAGTGGTGTCTTTGGCCGTGGAATTTCTGGCCGTGTTTTTCCTTTAGGAGGCAATGAGGTCATATTGACAGAACTGAGAACATAAATCCATGCAGGCTCTGCCGCAGGTTATGGAAAACCTTGAGCGTGGTGTCCTGAGGCTTAAAACCCAGACAGAAATTGGCACATTCCCTACATGTGCTCATCTTTGTGCCAGGGCTTCCGCTTTGCTTGATGTATGAGAGGCTGGGAAGGTGATTGGCTGGATATCAGCCATTGCCGTATTCATTTCTTGTATCAAACTTGTAAACTGAGGGAGCCTGGCATGGTTCTGGAAACACCCAAGTAATGCTTTGTCTAGGATTCCCAAAGCAAACTCTGCAGTTGTCTCCTCCCATCTGACGTGCTTTCCCTTTGTCTTCCACACCTCCTGTGTTGGAGTTCTGATTGCCAGGTAAGAGAACCCCAGACTCTGCCAGGTGTAACTTTACTACAGGGCACAGCCCCGAACTGGAGACTTGGCAAAGCAGGCTGGGTCGTCTTTCCAACAATCCCGTTCTCAGGGCGCTGGGGAAAGCTTTGAGGGTGCCTGTACACTTGTCCACGTTGACAAACAGCTCAGCCTGAAGCAGCTCTGGGCAGCACGTGCAGCTGTGTTGGAGCACAGCACCTCAGCATCTGCCCCAGCCCCTGCATGGCATGCCTGGGCCAAAACAGTGGCCTTGGCTTGGCCTTCCTGGTTAAGGATTGTAGCTAATTTGGAGTGGAAGACCTCAATAAATGAAGAATCCTCCCTTTCTTTGAGGTTAATTAACTGCAGCAAGTAATTGTGGAACAAACTGAAACAGTTACAAATATGCCAGGACTTCCTAGAATACAGCAAATTGCTAGAGCTGGGCTTGTGTGGGTTTTATTTAGGTGTCAGTAGGACTTGGTTGTGTTCATGCCTGTTTAATTTGGAAGAGGTTGCTGCTGCCCCTCTTGCTCTCCAGTTCTCTCCAGGTGTCTGTCTCTGAATGTGAGGGTGCACAGTGGCTGATTTATGTCATTTACTGGCTTGACCAAGGGCAAACTCTCAAACTGTATAGCTGTGAGTGATTCATCTTTCCTCCTCATCCGTGGAGATAAATGTCAGGATGGATGTCAGCTGTCTGGCTGATGCTTGAGTGAATCTGCTTTTGTATGTGCACCTTAAGCTCCAAGTACATGCATGAATTTTTTACTGTTTGTGATAAACCTGGAAATGCAGATTGTGTTGGAGAAAGAGGCCTCCTGGTTTTAAATATTGATACCCATATAACAGGGTAGCGGCTGAGACAGTCTGGGAGCCTTGAAGCATTAGCTCAGAGATTATGCTGAACGCCTTGGGGAATTCAGTGGTGTGCAAAATAAAAGAAAGGGCTTTGCAAAGTGATAACGTGCTTCAGATGGAGAAATAATGGACGGGGTCCTCTTGGGTCCACAGGCTGTGGGGCTGAAAAGGGCAAAGCAAAGATTCGGGCTGAGTCTTTGGAAGAGGCCCCGGACAGAGTTTTTTATTCAGTTCGGTTTGTGATGTAACCAACAAAAAATCGGCTGCCCAGAAACCTAGGTGTGTGTGGATTGATGGCTGTGGAGGAAGAGGTGAAGACCCTGCTCCTTGGAAATGCTGGTGGCACGGTGAGCTGGACGTGGTAGGTCGTCACCTCTCGAGCCTCGGTCCGGAGAGCGCAGAGCACCTCTGTGTGGTTCTTCATCAGCCAGTCAAGTTGAACAGTCCTTCAGAAGGCAGGCTGAGGGCTGAGAAACTTTGTAAAGTAACTTTTAAGTGTTGCTGTCATTCCCTCCAATCCTGTTAGGACTTTGAGCTGCTTGTGGAGCTGATACACAGTCAGACACGCTGACGTTCTTGTGTGGGCAGTTACCTTTTCCCTTCACCCCTCAGGCCTTGGGAATAAAGTGGAATGGCCCCACAGCCCCCTGAGCTGGCTCCACACAGAGCATACCTGCCAGTTCTCAGAGGGCTTACCTGCAAAGCCTAGCTTTGTGCAGGATGAGCTGTGCTGCTTCCAAATCCCAGCTGGCTTTGTGCCTTCCTGTGCCTGGTCTAATCAGCTCTCTCCAAGAGGGATTTGCTGGGCAGTGCCTGTTGAGGCACACAGGCTGGTTGTGTCGCAGCGAGTGGGGGTCTGACACTTGGGGTGTTGCAGCCCCTCTGCTGCTGTGAAGGTGGGGAGCTGACTGCAGGATGTTTTCTGCATCTCAGCGCTGGTTTTTATGTTAGCTGATTGTAGTAAGTGCAGTCTACAACATCACTGGTAGTCGACAGTTATCTAAATTTGCGGGTTGTTCCAGGGTAGGGCATAGCCCTTGCTGCAAGAAACCTTCAAAATACAGGGGTAGTTGTTGATGAGGGTAGCAGAGAACATCCCAGCATGACTGGGACTCCTCTGGACAAGGTAAAGCTGTGTGGGAGGGGATGCATCAGGGAGCGAGGTGGGAGCTCATCTTTGTGAGTTCGTGTGGATGCCGGTTCATACACTGCCCTGCAGAGTTTGAGATCCTCAGCATGTTTAGTTGGTAATGGAAAAGCAAGCTTACAAAACTTTAGGATAACTATATCTTCATGTAAAAAGCAAACCCCAGAGAGAGGCTGCAGGGGACAGGGAATGTCAGGGATTCCCAGTCCCTTAATTCAACTGAAGTTTCACTCAGTGAAACTCATGTGGAGAGAGTAAATGAGAGGAAGTTATTTTTCTCTGCCAAGTCCTTTATTTACACATAAAAGCTTTTCATGGCTACTTGCAAAAGATACTGCTAGCAGAATGGTCCTGTGCATGACACTTCTTTCAGGCTGAGGCTCCGCTGCAGTGTCAGCCAGACGATCTGGCCACTGGCTGTTGTGTTCCCACCATTCCTCTCTCATCCATGGTTGTTGGATCTTTTTGCTGAGCTATTTCAGTCCACTTGGTTGAAACCAGCCTGACTGCCGGCATCTCATGCTAAAACAGCTCTGCAACAGCTGAGTGCCGGAGCCAGTGTCCTGAAAGTCATGGATGGGATTTAAATTGGGAAGGAACTTCATTCTCAGTTAAAGAACTTAGTCTTTCCCAAACAAGGTTGTTTTCTCAAGGCAGGAAAGGTGCCCCAAGGAGGGAACATTTTATGCTTTCTTTTCTTACGTCTGTGCTGTTGGGCAGCAGTAGAAGCAAGGTCCCGAATAAACCAGGCCCTTTGGACAGTGGCTGACCTGCAGGATGTCCTGTTTTGAAAGCTGCTCTGTGTGTATGTGTGTTCAGGTTGCTGTTAGGGTAGCATCATCTTCTGTGCACAGAGTTGCAAGAGAAAGTAGTTCATGTCCCAGCAGAGCATTGCCGGAGTCACGTACACAGACATGTAAGTGCTGGTGCCCGTGCTCTGTGCAACCAGAGCTCACTCAGACCTAGGACATCGGGATACCATTTTCTTCAGCTTTTTAATTAAACTGAGACTTGAATTCCGTATATTTCTTTCCGCATTTCTTCAAAGCTCTTATGTTCGCCCCTTCCCCCCCACTTGCCCTAGCAGATTAGAGGCTGCTGGAAAACATAGAGCACATTGTGAAGTCCAGAGCAAAAGCTGACTCAGCGATCCTTCCCATTTAGGCTGCCACTGCTCATGGAACAGGAGGTTAGCCTTAAAATACTTCTGCCAAAAAAATGCTGCTGCCCATTTTATTAGCTGTTGCTGTGTCCTTTAACTTAGTTTTTTAGAGAATGTAGTGTTTTAGAGGATGTAGTTTACTAGCGCCTTAACAACCCAGGAAAGAAGGTTCTCTTTTCACATGCTGAAATAGTTCTGATCTTTCTGTAAGAGGCATTTGACATCTCTTCTGGAGATCTCAGGAGAAGGGGCTCTGTCTTAGGCACAGCCCGCGTCACCACCAACAGCGTAGAAACCTGAACGCAAACACAGCAGCAACGCGAGAGGAGCCACTGGTGAGGTGCCGCTGCATCAGGTCTCTCTGTTCTCCGTAAAGCAGTCTGTGACAAATTGGGGTGATATTCCAGGGACAAAGTGGGTTTTGAGGAGGGAGCTGGCCAGAGAGCAGTGTTTGAGTGACCGTGGTGGGAGCTGTGGGTGTCGGTCGTTCCTAGAACTGTGCTCGAGTGCCCTTTTTCTACTGGGGTATCGAGAAGTTACGCAGGCTTGGGCTAGTTTCATTAATGGATTTAAAACAGGTTTTGGCAGAAGACAGCCAAGCACATCAGGAATGAAACAGAAAATACTCTTCCTGAGTCCAAGAGCCTGGAAACTGCCTCTCACACCAACTAAAGCAAGCGACAAATGCTGTTCTTGTTGTAATCTGAAATTGTTCTTTTCTCTCTCCGCCACATCCATCGTGTGCATGAGTGCATAGCCTATTTATTAGCAAATTTAAAGCCACAGGCACAAAACAATTGTGGGGTCACCTTGGGGCCCCTGGACTAGAGGAGGAACGTGTTGCATTAAAAGATACTTACCAAAGCAGCAGAATTCAGTCTCTTGATTGCCTTGGCTACAGCTCCAGGTACTTATTCATGCTTTTCCTTTTAACCCTTATTTCTTCTCCCTTCTGATCTGCATTTTTGACAGGTGATTATTATCACTAAAAGAGCTGACAGCTCTGGTAGTCTCAAGTGCTGCAGCAGTCCTGATGCTGGTTGTAATGCACGCAGCTGTGACTTGTCTCAGTCCAAAGGAGAAGCTTGTCAGCATCAGACCCAGGCTGTCAGTGTGCAAGTCCCTTTCCTTCTGTGCTGGAAGACTGTAGGGGTGCTCAGACTGGTTGCTCTGGATGTCTCAGCTAAGCTGTGTTCAGGGCTGGGATAACTCTACTGCACAAATGCTTGTGATACTCTAAAGTGTGTTGATGGGAAGAAGAATATTCTTAGGATCCTAGAATTGGAAGGGATCTGAAAGGGATCATCTAGTCCAACACCCATACCATGGGCAGGGACACCTTCCACTAGACCAGGTTGCTCAAAGCACCATCCAGCTTGGCCTTGAACACTTCCAGGGATGAGACATCCACAACTTCTGCAGGCAAACTGTGCCAGTGCCTTGCCACCCTCACAGTGAGGAATTTTCCCCTAATATCTAACCTAAACCTCCTTTCTTTCAGTTTAGAGCTGTTGTCCCGTGCCCTATCATGACATGCCCGTCCACGTGATGGACAATGAGAGTCCTGATGCAAAGCCTCACTTACAAGGATTGAACAGCTAACAAATACTAGGATGAAATTAATTCCATGGAGGGCTCTGTTTTTAACTTCTTAACATACAAAAATCTTTGTAGCCGCAGTTTGGCAGGGTCCTCCCTCCTGCAACGGGGGTCACTCTTCCTAGAGTGACTAGTGCTAGAACGGGTTTATCCTATTTTTACTAAGCTGCAAATGTTGTTTTTCTAACGTGCTGTGACTCTGCTTGCTTCCCCACCCTTAGACTCCATCTGTACGCTTCAAAATAGAAGGAGGAAGAGGGCAGAGAAAGAACAAAGGCCCATAATACGAATGGAAGGAAACTAGGGAAATTCAGGAGGAAATGGACAGTGAGAAATACAAAAAGATCCAGCTGTGCTGAATGCATGGGGGGTGAGTGCACAGGGATGCTTTCTGCTTGTATTCAGAGCTCAAGACCTGCATTGTGGAGCTGAACTTTCCTTTGAGTCAGTGACCTATTCAGACACCTAACAATGTCCATTATGTACAGTCAGCTTGTTTATGCCCAGTGCAGGGCTTTTGTACCTTTTTCCATGTACAGTGAAACTACTTACAAAGTGACCAGGCTGAGCTCAGTTTTGCCGTGTGAGCGCTTGACCATCAGCTTTCAGCAAGATTTGGAACTTTGGAGAGATTTGAGGGCACAAACTATGATGACAAGATGCTCAAGGAGAACACGTGCTGATGAAAACACTGCTCTTAGTTGGCTGATAGCAAATGTCTCTTTTCCTCAAAGGACAGGGAGAGGGGAAAGAGGTAGCGAGAGCTGGGTCCCTGCACTCTGGAGTTGTAGCGATTCAGTTGGTACAGTGAGGCAGTTTGAAGAGCTGAGTCCAGAGCAGCGTGGGACCAGTCAGGCAGCAATGCTTGTGCATCACTGCAGGGTGAGAACAGTGGAGAGGAGAACCCTGGGGAGCTGGAGGAGAACATCTCTGCTGTGGAAGCCCAAGCAGCGCTGTTGCCACTTTCATCCTGGCTGCAGAATAAGTGGGGCTGTCAGCTCGTGGCAGAGCTGTGCTCAGATTGGCTCTGCAGCTGCGGAGAAACCAGCTGGCCTGTGTTTGACGTACGAGGGGATCCCCCAAGAGGCTTTGTAGGTCTCTGTGGAGTTGGGGGCAGCAGCTGCAGAAGTGCCCGAGTGTGCTCTGCAGCACAGATATATCCTCTGTGACCTTGGGCAGCCCGAGGTTTCAGCCCTGTTACTTGGAAACAGCTCCCACCTCCACTGCTAAATACAACACGAGTTGTTGGATCATGTGGTGGCTCTGATTAATGTGAGAGCTGAGGTACAGCTTTTGGGGTAGGAGGAATCATGACTTGGCCTTAGCCCGGAGTTTTCAGCACAGGGATACAATTCTCAGTTGAAGGAGGTGCTCTTTAACCCAGCCCACCAAGAAGCAGCTGTAAGCAGTGACTGAAAGAGCTGGAGCTAGAAATAAGGTACATATTCATAGTGAGAACAGTTTGGGCATTGGAGCAAGTCTGTGCAAGCTCTGGTGCTTTCTCCTATTTAAAGAGAGAAAGCATTTTGTCAGTTTGCTTATTCTGTCTTATGCCCTTGTTTAACCACCACTCATTCAGTTAATGCCACTTAGCAGCTTTTAAGACATTTCTTTAGGGGAAAAAAATGAATTCTACACATTCAGGAAACATCTGTCATCACTGGGAGCAGAAACTGTAGTTAACGTGGTCCCTGGAGCATGTGGGAGAGCTCCAGTTCATTACTGCCTCTCTGCAGTCACTTCTCAAAGAACAGAGCTGGCTGTGAAGGTGAAGAAGGGTTTAACAACATTGCTCTACATCTAGAAAAAAAAATCAAGGGGCGCCTCTTTGAAGCCTTGAACGTGCGCACAGCACATGGCACATGAGGGGTGGTTTTATTCGTGTTTGTTTTCAGGAAATTGTGTTGCTTTGTAAGCTGAGCCCTTTTAAGTGTCTTAAGTTTGGCACCCTACAAGCTGGGCTTTAGCAGGCACTTCTGGAAGTTATCAGCCTGAGCTGTATTTTCCTGACTCAGATCCTTGCAGTAAAAACTGAGGAATGGAGCATTTAAATAAATAAAAAAAATAGAAGCTACAGTGCAGCTAGATAATGTCAATCTTGTCACTGCTTTTAATATTCACTGCCAGGCACGGCGATCGCACTGTGCCAGTTTTAAGTTAAGCAACCCTTAGTCCTAGTCAGCTTCTGTCTGCGTACATGAAAGGGATGACTGAGCCCACAGCTGCTAAAGGCATCTCTCAATTACTTATATTTCACTAGGTATTTAAAGATTAGGTCGGAGCGTAGAGGATGAAAGGGTTTTTCTTTATCTCTTAATAAGAAACTTGTATTTGCAGATATGAAAAAGACCAAAGGCTGAAGTGTCTAACATGCTCCTCTTTTCCCTGCTGCTTCCTCCGAATGGTGTGGGGGTAGGAAAGCATGTGGAGATCCTACAGGGAATAAAACAATGTTCCTCTTGGTCTGCTGTTTACCACAGCCCAGCCCCATTTCCCAAAATTGATGGGTAAGGATGTGCCGTGCTGGAGTTCTCATGACATAGCCTTGCTTGCAATGCAGGAGACCGAGCAGCGTACAGGGAATTAGATGCATGGGGCTTTGCAGGCTTTAAACATGAACAACAAAGGGAGGATGTAATGAGAGAAGTGTTGAAAGATTCCTGTAGTCTCTTGCTTTTGCTTTCTCCCCTGACTATCAAATGCTTTTTGGGAAAAGGATCTCTTCGTTGGCCTCGTGCTGCTCCAGCCCTTCAGTCAAAAAAATAGTCATCCTTGAGCTTTCCATAACATTATCTGGCAAAATCAGAGAGGACCAGATTAACCTTGTCCTAAACTAAAAGAAAGAAGCAGTGAGAAGAGTTTGGAGAAGGTCTTCCAGCTGTCTGTTTTTAGAACTGTGAGATTATGGGTGAAAGGCATGGATGCCAGTGTGAAACAAAGCCAGCAGCTTTCCTGTGCCCTCTAGGCCAGACTTCTGGGGCAAGAACAAAGATGCTCCCCCTGCTGTAGCTGCAGGATCTCAGGAATGAGTAGTGTCCAGAGTGTGCTGGCAGCAGCAGAGGCGTGAGCAGTTCCCACACAACCTTCTCGAGAGCAGCCTGAAACCACGCTTAGTGTCGTCCTGCCGGCTGCTCATCTCTGCATCAGCGGCTGAAACAGGTGAGGGAGCTGCTTCAAGAGGATTCCATGGTGAGCAGGTTGTGTGTGGTGTAAGAGACTTACCAGGTGTCTTGGGACACTTGCTTTGTTAGTAGCTCACCTGGACACAGAAGGCTCTGACTTTGTGACCCATGGACCTGGAGGTGTAGGGGAGAGCTGGGCACACCAGCCCCAGCACCCTCTGTGTCACCAGATGCACGGGGTGTGGGTGAGGAGGATGTGAGGAGCTTCAGCCCGAGCAAAGGCAGTGTGTGGAGGGGTAGTGGAGGTGCCAAGTGGCCCCAGCACGATGCTGCTGTGGGACAGCAGAGCGAATCTGGGCATTCCGCTGTTGGTGTGCTCCAAGCCGGCTTGGCTTTTCCGTGTGGCTCTGGGTGCAGCCACGCCACGCAGGGTGAAGGCCTTGGGGAAACCCTGCAGCTAAAGGTGCCCTTTGTTAGTTGTCTGATCTCGCCTCCAGGCCCCGAGGCTGTTACAACCGGATAAGCTAAAAAAGCAAAGGAATCAAGGCCCAGTCACGAAAATCCCTGATCTGGATTAGACACACAGCTGAGTTACCGGCACTGCCACAGCACAGCCAGGCTTTCTCAGCCGAACTGCATGTACAGGTAGTGTACAGCCCCAAGGAAAAAGGTGCCAGGGTGGAGAGGAGGTGATCCTGGTAGCCAGGCATAGCTAGGAGGCAGTAACACTGACCCTCCTTAGCTCTGCCTCTGAGTTTGCTGTGTGATTTCATCTCTCCCCAGTTTGCAGGGCGTGCTTCACGCATACCCTGAGGGGTTGTGTGTGTCCTCTTCTGAAGTGTAGCATCATTCCTTTTGTTGCTTTAACTCTGAGAGTTAATACCTCCAAGTGACCTTTCCTGGTATAAACCAGTATCACCTGTAATTTTGGTCCCTCTGCTCATGTGTTAGTGTCTCAGCAGTCCCTCGCTGCTCCTGAGTTTGAAAGGAGTGCTTGGTGCTTCACACCTTTATCTCAATCAAATGTGCAAGGTCAGGAAGCCAGCAGGGAAATTCTGCCTCAACTCAAAGCAGAGGAAAGAGGCAAAATAAACACTTGCCTTCTGAAGTGACTACTTGGGACGGTACCAATGCAGACATTCCCATCTGCTGCGTTCTCCGTGGAGCTGAACGCGGTAGGGTCTGCTCAGGTAAGTATCACCCCACCTGGGAAATGTTCCTGTAGGATTTTGCTGTGAGGGAGAAGAAAACTGAAGGGGCTTTTTGTTCATAAACTAAGCATCCTGCTTCTAAGTGGTGCCTTTAGGCATATATTTAAATGGCAAAAGCTGTCGGTTTTTCTTCCATCAGAATTTATTCTTCTTGTTCCGCGTTCAGGCGAGGGTGTACTGTGAAAAATGATCGTCTCTAGTGGCAGCTTCAGTCCACAGTCTTTTGCCATTGAGAACTGGCCTTGTTTAACTCTGCTGTTGAAAAAGGGCATTCAAGCAGTCTTGCTTTGCCTTTGTTCCCTCTGTGCAGAGTCAACATGGCAATGATAAGAGCAGAAAGTGAGCTCCGATTTCCCTTTGCAGGTTGTCACCAGGCTGGCTATCGGGCTCTGGGCATCTTTGTGTTCTCACAGTTCTTCGGTGCAAGAGAGTAAATTGGAGTCCCCAGGGTAGGTGTCAGCCTGCAGAGATGTTTGTGGTAACCCACAAGTGAGGAGGAACCCTAATTCGACACGCAGCCCCTTTCCTCTTCACTCTCTGCTGTGTCCGTGAGTTGTTCACCTTGTCACCAGAGTGTTTTTCTGAAGCCTCTGTGGTTTCAGTTCTGCCGATGCTGATGGGCCAGTTTCACACCCTGCTTTTGCTGCTGCTTGGAGGATTGCACCAGCAACCCTGCTTTTCTGCAGTGTGAGATTGCACTACACCTCCAGCACAGAGGATTTTAGAGAGTGATCTGTGATCACAACGTGGTCATTTCAGAGTCCATGGGCAGTTTAACCCATGGACTGAACCCATCCTTCTGAAGCTCTTAAAAAAGAGACGCAACGATGAGCACTGAATTGGTGGCGTAAACCTTTCCATCAGAGTCTGCAGGCTGGGTTGTGGACAACAGCTCTGCTCTATTCTCAACCAACAAGCACAAGGCTCTTGTTGCAGATTGAGTCAGGCAGTGTCACGTTTGATTGATTGTGGGAGGGGGCGATGCCAGCTTTGAATGAACAGCCAAGTCTTCAAACACTTGGCAAGTTTTCCTCCGAATGCTCAGGTGCTGGGGTAAAGCAATCAGGTAAGAACCTCAGCTTTGGAGCAAGGAAAAGGGAGTTTCTGCCTCTAATGGCTGGAAAAAAAGGACATCCACTCTGGCTGGCTTAACCTACGGTAGGAAACTAGGAGGCAAACTAATGCTGCTTCTGATTTTCTTCCTGTTCTGCAATGGCCCGGCTTTTAAACTAAGTCGACTGGAGGGGGTGTGGAGGCTGACTCATGGCTTTTGAACAGCGGGGGTTGGCAGCTTAGAGAAGAGCTGCCATGTGCTCTTGGTTACATCGATGCCCGCGTGCCTGTGAAATTTGGGTGTGTGCTCTGGTTCGCGGCACTGCTTGTTGCCAGCATGTGCCTGGATGTAGGTGGCCTGCCCTCGCTGTAATTTGGCGGGTACTAATACATCAACACGATGCAAATCTGCCTTTGGTTAGCTCTTCCCTCCTCCCAGCTGTATGGCACTGCATGTGGGGTTAGGTATTTGGAGTCACTGCTGGAGGATTGTATCTCACCCTGCTTTAATTAGGTGTTCAGAGACAAGAACTTCGTATTGGAACAGTTGGGGTTTTCTTTTTGGCTTCTGAGTCTATCTAGCCACCCTCTAGTCTAAAAAAAATTGTTCAGTATCAAGAATATTACTGTCCTGGTTAGGGTAAAACTGCTGGGGGACTTTTAGGTGCATCCCTGTCTTACCAGTTAAAGGAAGAGCGGATCATCTGGCTTGATTTAATAGCAGAAGTGGAGGAAAGCTGATGGTGGTGCTTTTGTTTTTTGTCTGCAGTGATCTTTAGCTCAGAAGAGCACATCTCTGCTAATTGACTATTAAAAAGGATTGCTTGCTGAGGTGCACTGGCTTGGTGTTTCAATCCTTTAAGGACTAAGCTTCTGATCAGCTGCACATAGATGCTCTTAAATATAATCTGCCTAATGACTGGAGAGCTTTGACCTTCTGCTGTTAAGGCACCAATGTTTTGGGTTACAAAGCAAACCTTTGGGGTGTGGGGCCGAGAAGAGATGGTGGGTTTTTTTTTCTGAAATGGTAATATTCCAAACAACAAAGGCTGCTTTTTAATCTCAAAGCAAGTCTTGGAAGCAACACAGAGTCAGTCTAGAGATAAGTCTCTTTGAGCTCAAGGCTTCTAGCATTGCCCCACGTGTTACCGCATGCCCAGACCACCACTTAGACACCTACCTGGCCACAGGGCCTGTGTCCCAGTTGCTGCGCATGCAAACGGTGTGTGTTTGCGTGTGTTTATCCAGTTTGGAAAAAATCTGAGCCCTGAGGGATTCAAGCTTCCTTTTGTGTTGTGAAACGGGGCCACGCTGAGAGCCAGCTGAAGCAATGCTCGCTGCCTGCTGTGCAGGCGCTGCAGGCTCTGCAGAGGTTTTGGAGCCCCTGCACCCAGTGGTCGAGGAGGAATGGTTAGTCCCATTGCTTAGCGAGGAATCCCACTGCCATTTTAAAGAGCTCTGCTGACAGAGTCCAGAGCGAACCCCAACCCAGGCCTGAAAGACGGCAGCAGCTTGGGGTCAGAGTCGGAAAGGGCTGGGCGAAAGGAGGGGCCAGCTGCGAACAGAGGCAGCCTGGCTCTTGTCCCCTTCAAATCTCTGTTTTGTCCAGCCGGGCCAGCCCCTGGCACCATCCTCCTCCACAGGCACGGATGCAGGGGAGGAATGTTCCTTGTCGTGGCACGCGTGGGGTACTTTCTTCAGGGCGTGTGGAGGGCACAGATTACTTGGATGCTTTCCAGTTGCATTTCCCCCACCGCAGCTGGTTGATGTACATCATCCTAAAGCCTTAATGTTGTGACTACTGTGTGGCAGCAGGCTAGAAATGGAAAGGGGGACAAGGCTCACGCTTGCTCTGCTGTTTTAGAGTAAATGCTGCAGGAGCATTTGGTGTTTCATTGCTGATATTAAACCTGGATGTGGGAGCAGAAAGGAGAATGTGTCTTAACACCGAACACCTGCCTCTGCCTCTAGAGACACCACAGTAATTTTGTAAATCACAAGCACATTTTCAGCCTTCCCAGAAATGTGCACTTCTAAATGCTAGCTATCAAATAGCCTAAATTACTGATCCAGCAGATTAATCTATAAATTGAGGTAGATTCAGAGTAGCCATCGGAGAACAATATTTAGTTAGTGGTATCTAGTTCAGTGCTCTCCATCTCTTGTTGTTCTGACCTGACAAATAACGCAACCTCTTGTTTGTGTTACACTAAAATATATTGCAGGAAGGCTGTTTGAATGGGGTCCTTCTGACCTGTCACACTCCATGTGTCTGCAGGAGGGGAGGGTTTGCATGCAGCAGTGCTGCAAACAAAGCGGCAGACTGTGAAATAAGTGGAGCCTCAAAATCTGGCCTGCCTGTTTTTCCTGCCTATCTCTTCCTTTCTTGCTCCAGACACTTGTAATCAGAGAATATTGAAGGTTTGCTGGGTTGCTCATAACAAAAACCACAAAGGAAGGATCAGTCGTGGGAGCAGTGTATTTTGGTTGTAACCTGAAGTAAAGCTGCTCTGTGCATGTTCCAGTGAGATGAGTCAAGTTGCCACCTCTTTCTAAGGTGACACTACAGGATGTCTGTCTGCAGACTTTGGCCTTTTATTTGGGAGGGGAGAGGAGGGAGTCGGTTTCCTTTGCAGCAGCAAGGGCAAAATAGGCTTTTAATAAAGCTTAAATTTTGCAGCTGCTGGCTAAGTTAAAAAAAGAAGTGCTGGCACTCTGTCCTCCTGGAGATGAGCCTTTTGCAGCTCTCTGCCGTGACCCAGGGATGTGAGCCATCCCTTCTGGTCTTTTTTGCCTTTGTGCCACTTTCTTGGATGGGAATAATGGGAGAGTTTCTTCTCTTGGCAAGGCTTTACCTTGCTTGGACTTTTAGGCTCACAGAGATGGTTTAGGTTGGTGAATGGAAGGAAAAGAGTCTCAGAAGGAGAAGCGCTGTAGCATAGATACTGTGGAGAAGGCTGTGACTTTTTATTGGATATGAATAAACTCCTTAAATCCCTGATTATACACTCTGAAGAGAATTAGAAACCCAGAAGCCAAGAGATAAGAAAAGGAGGAACTTATATATGATACAATGATGCCTTCCACCAGGGTTCATGTGTGGATCAGCTGAGTGTTGCTGGTGACCCGAGAGCAGCCCTGCTGAAAAAACCAGATTACGGTCCAGATACGAGCAAGAACACTTTGTCCACATACTGCTGTGATTGAGGCAGATAAGGGAATTTTTTTGTTCATGCAGAAAGTTTCCTGCTTTTTGCTGGTCTCCTGGGACGTTCAGCGTGTCCTCCTTGTACCTGGCTATTTGCAGAGCCTGGCCCCGCTGCTGGAGAGCCCTGTAATGTGGTTTGAATTCAGGAGGGGGGGCAAAGCATCTACCTCTTTCCTCCTCCACTTAAATGTATTTCTCCCCCCCTTTGCTTATAGTAGCCCCTGAAATGCATCAGAATTGTTCACAGGCAGGTTCTCTACTGGAAACCACCAAATGTTTTGAGCAGTTTGAGGCATCAAGTTTGACAGGAGAGGACTCAGCCTACAGATATCACGGGCTGTTCAGCATCAGTGAGCACGCTGCAGTACCTGTGTCGGGGTATCCCAAGGCAGCTCCTGAGCAGAATATGACAGCCTTGATGCAGTTGTCACAGATGAAGTGAAAGAAAATGAAGAATTATGCTGCGAGTGAGACTCAGCCTCATCTCTCTCGCCGAGGAATGCTGTCCAGAAACCGAGAGCAGACAGGCTGGTGAAGGACCTGGCTCCAGCAGTGCGGGTCACTGGGTACTGCATGCTGTGAAGGCTTTCACTAGTCCTTCTCTGGGAGTCTTGCCAAGAAGCTGGTGGTGGGGGAACAGAATCTCAAGCAGAGAGAGAGAAACTTTCACTAGGAGATCTGATTTGTAATGAGAAAACAGGGAAACAAAACCAGCCGGAGGGGGTGACAAGGTTTAGAGGATTGCTCAGTGGGTTGGGTCAAAGGGAATTTAGCTGTCCTGGAGCAGATCGCAGAAACAGCTGAAAATTGGGTTGGACAGAGACATGGAAAAGGAGCATAGCCAAGAAAAGTCATGACTTGCCATGGCACAGTGCAAAGGGCAGGCATTTCCTAGGTTTGTTGCTTGAGGGTCCGAAGTGGCTGCTTGGTGCCCTGGTCTCGGGGTCGTGGCATTTTCCTGAGAGCTCCCTGCGAGCATTTGTGGTTGAACTACAGCCTGCATTTCTGGAAGAGGCATCGACTGACAATGGAAAGACTTACAATTTGGGATCCACCACATCCTTTGGGAAGCTGTTCCCATGGTTAATGCGTTTACCGCGTAGCTGTTACAGTTCCCTGAAGGAGCTGGAATCCTCAGCTGGCAGCCTGCCTGCCTTGCTCAGCGCTGCTGCATAGCTCTCTGCCTCCTGAGACAAAAGTCTTGCTACAAGGGGACTAAATGGCCTTCCTGGGGTCATGCAGGCTGTCTAGGAGAGCCAGGGAGCTGAACCCGCTCCATCCCTCCAAGAGTATGGAGTGAGTTTTGTGAGGCATTTCTGTTCATTCAGCAACAGCCTGTTGATCCTCACCTCTCTGGGCGATGTGGCCTTGCTGCTTTGCTCTCAGCAGCTGGTAGGTCATGCAAGATTTGAGAAACAGCTCTGGCATTGTACCAGTCAGAGGCTGCGGGACACTCACCAGCAAATTCCAGAGACCGTGTGTCATGAAACCCTGGCCCTGCCACCCCCCTCTGCATGAGGCTGCTGATGTAGTGGGAGCCTTGACAGGCTGCAGTCCCCACGTTCAGTGAGAGCTTTGGCTTTCTGAGCAGATTTCGGTAGGTGGATGTTAGCTGCGAAATCTGTTCGGGAGCCTCCCACTTTGTGTGGGTGGAAGGGAAGCCTTGGCTTATCCCTCTGGCTGCCTCCAGCTGGAAGGTGACAACTGAGCTTGTGGCTGGAAGAAGTCAGCTGTTTCCATTTTCTTCCTCTGGGGACTTGAAATCTATTTCCAGTGAGGTGGGTCCCTGGGAAGAGGAAGGGCAGCTCTTCTGAGTGACGGCTGCCAAAGCTGAAAGGCACTGGGAGGTGGCCTTGCCAACCTCAGGCATTTAAAACACTTCACTTGAGCCCTGGAAACTAAAAACCAGGATAATCTTAGTTTCTTCTCTTACATACATTTGGGACTCTCTGCACTGTCCTCTGTTTTGTTACTGAGCTTTTTCTGCAGCCTTAGAAATTTTTTGTTGAGAGGAAAAGCACATCCTTTCATCAGTTGACGTTTTATTGCCTGTTTTCTTGTGGGTTGGACTTCATGTTTTATATGGGAAACATCTTTAAAGCTTTTAGGGTATTTCCCTCCTTTCCTTACCCCCAAAATACCGCCTTTGATCTGGATCATTGGGCCAGCTCTTAATTTGGGCTGGAACGGGGGATGATAATTGTGATGGATCCCCCAGTGATGTTAGCCTTCCCAAAAGCAATTAAATGTGATCAAACCCTCATTTTTGTTTTATGACTGCTTGTAGCAGAGCCCAAATGTTTATTGTCCCCCGTAGTCCCACGTGCTGCCAGGCCAGGCTTTCCACTAGAAGATAATATATTATATTCATGCTATTGATTAACTTGCACAGCGCTGCAAAGCAGCCACTCTGCTGGGCTCTGGCTTGTTGCTTGTTGTCGTGATGCGTTTGTACTACAGAGCCCTGACTCCCCTTCACCCTCACTTAATTTCCTGGGAACTTTCCCCTTTCCTGGGCTGCTGAGCTTTGTGAACATTTGCCAGTAGAAGGTGGTGTGTTTGTTTTAATCGGACCTATTCTTAAAGCTGTCAGATTAATTGCTGAGTGAGGAGGGGAGTCCCTGCCTACCTCTGTCCTGCCTTTCTCTCATTTTGATCGAAGCCTGGCATTGATCTGATGCAGTGGGAAGCTAACCAGGACTAAACACTAGGGCTGTCTGGGTGTCACAGGGACACAGCCAGGGCTCTGCCTTGCTGGGGGGCCACTGGTGGTTGTTTTTTCGGGGGTGGGTGGTTGGGGTGTTAGATCCTCCCTGCATGGCACACTGCACTGTAAGGAGCAACCAGGGAGCTGGAGCAGCTGCTCCTCCATCCGCACTCATTCACTTTGAAATCCCTTTAGCACTGGAACAATTCCATTAGCAGGGCTTCTTAGGCCTGACTTGGAGCAGTTTCTCTGCCGATTAAAACCAAGTCCGCACACCAGTCTGTCATAACCAAGACATTCCCCGCGTACCTCGGGGCTGCTTGCAGCTGAAATCTTGAACAAAAGATCTGCTGTTAGACAAAGGGGGAAGGATTGAGACTCTGAAGAGAGGAAGAATTTCTCCTCTGTTTGCCAGCAATTTTTTCCTAACTATTCTTTTTTTAAGGATTGGTCACCAATTAATCCATGTCGTTTTGCAGACAAAGCTGTCAACTTTTTAAGGTTGCACGGTGAAATAACTTCAGTGCTGTTGGTTCTAGCAGCTCTGAATGTTCTTAAACAAATGCCTTTTAAGATAAAAATGGCCTGTGCTTGATCCCAGCCCAGAGTTGTGGTCGTTATTGTTTTATTTGAAACGTCTCGGCTGAACCCGGTGAAGTCAGTGAGAGCTGCAAGTGTTTGAAAGTCAAGTCACACTTATTTCCATGGCTAAATATGGGCGCAATACAGGGTGTTACTCTAAAATGCTGCAGTGTGTGACCCCAGCTGTGGCCCAGCAAATGTGCTGGATGTGCCAGACACTGCTCTGCAGCGGCTTCTGGCAGCTTTGAGGTCATCAACCTGTTGGACCCGGGTACCCAACACATTGTGCTCTCTCGCTTTTATTTTTTGCTCTTGCCTGCTGTTGGGGTGTCAGCTCACTGGCAACTTGTGTACGTGTGTATTTTTGCTGATTTCTGTGCGTTGGATCGGAAATGAGAATGGTAGAAGCAAGATATCTTCCCCACACACACACACAGAGTGTGGACAGTTAGAGCTTTCTAAAAGGCATTTCTTGCCACTCTCAGTGGCAGCAATAAGATACCAAATTAACTCTAGCCCACCACCTTGTAGTGAGGTAGGTACACCAGTTCTGTGCTGGTATAGCAAAATCCATCTGAAACAGACACATTTATTATCCCTAAACATTTGCAGAACTTAAGAGCAAGGTAAAACATGCATGAAAAGCATGCACAATATTTTTCAATAACATTAATTATTGCAAGCAGTGCTTTGCAGATTCAGGCTGGTCCATGTGGGAACAGTTTGAGGAGTTCTGGTGCAGGTATGCAGTGGTTCCATGGCAGGAGCAGGACTGGTTTCTGTTGCGTTGATGCCCTGGGTGGAGGAGAGCTCATGTGAGGAGTGACTGCAGCTTCCAGCTGGGAAGGGACAACAGCATCAGCATTTGGCTGCAGCTGCAGTGCTGTGTGTGCTAGCAGGGGTGTAGCTTTGGCTGTAGACCAAGCCCTGCGTTACAGGTCCTTACCGAGCATGAGACAGGGCTGGTTAGCGCTGGGCTGGAGCCGTTAACGTCTTCATAGTATCAGAAGTCATTTGAATGCTGCAGCTCTTTCAATTAAGTTCCCGTTGAGCTCCATACACAGATATTGTAATGTAATTGGCTGGCCTGCTGCAAGTGCATTAGGAGAGTCTGCTGCTGAAACAGCCTCTGTCTGTGCTGGGGGCTGGAGGGGAGCCAGAGCCAGCCCTGGGCTCCGCACAATGTCGTACTGATTAGGAGGGTGCGAGATTTTGTTTTTGCTAAAATAGTTCTGCCAGGGCAGGCCGGAGGGCAGCTGCAGTTACACTGGTACAGAGGGGCCTTATGCTGCTCTGAATTGTCCCTGGCTCTGGGGGCAGGCAGTGATGCTGCTTGGCGTACCTTTATCCTGCAGTAACAGCCCGTGCGTGGTGAGCACTGCCCGGCTCCACAAGTGCAACTTTATTTTGTTGACATCCGCCCCATAGCAACTCTGTCTCAGAGGCCCAAGGAAAATATTTTGCTTCCTCTGGCTCTTAGGAAGTGGGTTCTCCGTGGCAGCAGTCCCTTCACAAAGGGTTCGGTCCTGAGCAGGAAACCCTGGTCCAATCCCTAATGAGCCCTTCCTGCTGATAAGGGAACCTGCAGGTCAGGGGCTCTGCCTGAGCCAACCAGCTCCCTGAGCCAACCAGAACTATGTGCTTTTTGATGAGCATGTCCTCCAGAGCCTGTAAAATGAGACTCCAGGCCCTCCAGGGAGGTGGGCGCAGACCTGGATGGCATGGAATGGGACCTGCCTGAGGAAAGGCCAGCTCTGGCAGAGCTGTGACCTGTGTTATTGCTGCTGCTCTCTGCCCTTTGTGAGCTGAGCATCCCATCTCTCGCAAGTTTGACCCAGCTTGGAGACCCAACACTGTTTTCTTTCCTTGGAATAACTCTATTGCAGCATTATGTGTATTTACACCTGGGTTATCCCCCAGTTTGGGAAGCAAACTGGCAAATAAGCTGTCCTGTTTTGGAGCAAGGCAGTGCTTAGGTCTCTTTTTCCAGCCCTGCACTTTGGAAAGGCCTATCCAATACAATCCATGACATGGAGATGAGGATGAAGTATTTCTGTATCTTCAGGAGTTCATCAGAAAAGAAGTCACTGACTGGGATCTCCACTGGCAGCACACGGTGTGATGCTCTGCAAGCCCCTTCATCATCTGCCGCATCAGTTTTGCTATTTGTAAGCCAATTTCATGATGCTTTATTTCCCTCCTGAAGGTGAGATGCACTCTACCAGAGCAGCACTGCACAACTTGTAAAGTCCCCCCGAAACTCACTGTGCTGGATTAATAACAAATCCAGCAACGCACCAGGAGCTGGGATACCGGGGCACTGCCCTGTAGCTCACGGCCGCTGAGGTGGGAGTGACGTGGTTTTTTTCCCCTGTGACAAATCTCTGTTCCCCCACTGACCATGTTTAGAGCAAATACATCCAGAACCAACGGTGCCTGTGGCACGCTGTGCCACTGCCTGCAGCAGCCCTCACCAAGGCAGCATCACGTGGGCTTCTCTTGTGTTGCATCTGCCCTTGCGTCTCCACACTGATGGAAACCGCGTCCTCTCAGCCGGGCTTCAACTGCTGGGCTGCCGGCGTGGAGCGGTCTGGCTGTCCACCCTAAACCCTTGTGCACACAGAACTCGGCTGTGGGAAGGAGAGCTAGCACTCTCTCTTCTGGAGAGGTTACACCTTCTTTTCTGTCTGTGTCTGACACGCTGCTTATTTGAGCGCTAGCATGCTTTAGCTGTGATCCTGGATCACCTCCTCGGCTCAGCAGAGCTGGTGCCAAAGACTCCCTACAAGTGGAAGGAAGCTCTAAACATCGGTGTTCGTGTAGGGGTCTCCACCATGAGGCTGTCTGAGGTCTCAGGGAGTATGGTGCGACATCAGAAAGCAGAAAGGACCCGGGGCTTGGCTTAGCTCTTCAGATTGCAACAGCAGTGATGACAAAGCAACTTGGGGTTAGCCTGGGTTGGCAAGCCCGAACAAAAGCCTGAGAAAAGTTACTCAGACCGTCGGCTCGAGTTAAAACCCACATTTCCTTGTTCCTTGGAAGTACTTCAGGCTGCTCCTGCTGCAGTCAGAGCACTCACCTGTGGAGGGGTCATTGGACTCAAGCATTTTCCCTGGGAGCTGCCTCCTGTCGTCCAAGCCCTCTGTGCAGCAGAAGTCAGGTTGCCCTGGCCTGCTGGCCGGATCACAGCTGGGGGAACTGCAGTTTTCCAGTGCACTTGCATCTGTTGCCACCTTTGGACATAGCTCTGCTGTGCCCTGTAGCACCACCAAATGGGATTTGTCCCAGCCGTGGCTGCTTTTCCACAGTGCTTTGGTGCACGTCACTCTTCAGAGCGCAGGAAGTTTTACAACCCTCACTACAAAGATAGGGGTTTATATCTGACTGCATCAAAAATCACTGCTGCTCATAGAGCACTTCAGGCAGGTTCTTTGGCTCGATCTGTGTGTGCTCCAGGGTGTAAATGCTGCCTACCTGCTACCAGCTCAGCAAGCAGAGCATATGGACAGGCACCACTGAGTTGGCAGCGAGTTCCTCTGGCCAGGCAGTGGGAATCCATCAGTCTTCTCCCTGCCAGCCTGCCCTAGGCACTGCCCTCCAAACAGCATCATCACCAACCCTCCAGCACCATCCACCCTGCTTTTATCTTCATTTCCTCCTCACTTGTTTTTCTTTTCCACCTGGGATTTCAGTGTTTGTTTATTTGGCGTTGGGGAGGGTTTCTTTTTTGTTTTTTTTTTAAATACCTGTTGTGACAGGCAGGGCTGAGAACAAGACAGGCTGCTCTCTGCATCCATCCAAAAGCCTCTTGGGGAAAAGATGCCAAGTAGGGGGGAAAAGGGTAGAAATGCAGTTGGGTTTTGCCTGGGAAACTTTTCTGTCCTTGGCCAGTTAGGTGGAGTGAGGGAAGAAAAGAACTGGTTGGTTTTAGGATCTGAAAAAGAAGGCCTATAATGTCGTTCTGGGGAAAGTTCCTGGCAACACCAAGCACTCTGTTCCATCCAGCCAGACCACCCTGACCTTAAGGAGACGATGGCACTGCACTTCCCTTCCTGACACTTGCCCCTGTTCCTCCCTGACAGCATTTTCACTCCTCTGCCGAGGAAGACGGTGTGGAAAGGCTGGGAGTGAACAGCAGAGCTGGCACAGGGGCCACGAGCCGGGTCTCTGCATACATCCTGCTCCTGCAGGGTCTCTCACACACCCATGCATGTTATTTGAAGGGCAGACAGTGGGGCGGGTGATCTGTGGTGCCCTGGGCAGATCTCTTCTACTTTATTGAAATGGAAGTATTTACTGGCTGCATCAGTTGCCCAGCTGTGGTTAGTTTGTATGAGAACCATTTCCTGCCGTTAAGGAAACTATTCAGGTTTGCAGCAGATCATGGCAGGAAGAGATATTACCGTGTCCCAAACCTTGTGCTCTTCCCTTTGCTGAGCAGCCAAGTTCCTCACCTGCATCCCTGCCATCGAAGTGCTTGGGATGACAGGAACAGAGCTGCTGTCACTGTGCTGCAAGTAAATATTGCAGGCTTCAGCGAGGAAGGGACGAGGGCAGGAGAAGGGCTGTGGGAGAGCTTCATGATGAACACTGCACTTTGAGGGCTGCGGGGCCTGAGGTGCCATCTTTCTTCACTTGGTGACGTTTGCTCACAGCACGCTGCCCTGATGGTGGGATCTGACGTTGCAGATGACAGAAGGAGGACCTTCCTGCTACAGGAGTTGTTACCCACAACAACGAGGACGCTACAAGGATGGGGAAGCTGCACAGGGTCTGTGGTGTCCACGCTGCCATGGAGC
This sequence comes from Pseudotriccus pelzelni, assembly GCA_035584735.1. Lineage (NCBI taxonomy): Eukaryota > Metazoa > Chordata > Aves > Passeriformes > Tyrannidae > Pseudotriccus > Pseudotriccus pelzelni. The sequence continues at coordinate 12,762,783 of JAWMRA010000020.1, forward strand.
CAACACAAACAGAGCAGCAGAAGGCTTGTGATCCCCAAGGGTGGAGGTCAGGCTGAAGCTGGGGACACGGCTGGCTCCTTGGTCGACTTGGGCTCACTTTGTTCATTGAAGCTGGACAACATGAGCTGTCACAGCTCCTGCAGTCTGACTCTGCTGGTCCCTGCCTGCTTCTGGCCATCAGCTTGATCTTCTTTGGCCAGCTGGTGCTGGTTCAGCTGCTGAATAGTCTCCATAGGTATTTCACAAAGAGGTACTAACCCCAGTGTTCCTCTCCAACAGCTGCAGCATGGCTGTTGTGGGTAGGAGAGGCTGATTTGCAAAGGCATCCGAGATCTGCTGTGTCGGGGGAAACGTGAGGGCAACCATGAGGGGCAGCACAGCGCAAAGGGTAGCCTTTGGGTAGCAGGAACGTTCTGCACGGATGGAGGAAGGAAATGGCTTGGCAGCAGCAGAGCAGACAGATCTGTCAGTGAATCACAGGTTTGACATGAGTCAGTGCTGTCACACGGCCGTGAAGAAGACAAACGTCACGGGGGCCTGTGAGGAGTTGCGTGCGTCACAAGGCATCGGAAGCATTCCTCTGCTCCCGGTGCTGGGAAATGCAACACTGCAGCTCTGCCCCTTTGGGATGCTGTGCTCCAAGGAAGATGTGGGCCAATAGCAGAGCCCAGGGAGAGCAGTGAGAGTGGTCAGAGGGCTGGAAACCATGAGGAATGAGAAAAGCTTGAAAGGACCTGGGATTGTTTAGTCTAGGAAAGAGCAAGCTGAGTGGGGAGGCGATACCAAAAGCTTTCAAAGACATAAGAGGCTGCTGCAAAAAGTGAGGGAATGAGCTGTTCTTAGTAGCTACGAGGAAGAAGATACCAAGTCATAGGCTGAGTAATCATGAGGGCAGACTTACATAAGTGAAAGGCTGATGAAGTATGGAAACCTCTGGTGCGTGTGGGGTTGGTGACAGGAGACCTTCAGACCACCCGTCTCTGGATGGATGCGAGAGAAACTCATCTTGCTTTGTCTGGTGGGATGCACTATGGGACCTTTGTAGCCACGTTCCCAATTGACTAGAGGATTGTTTTCTAAGGCTGGTGATGAGGTCTGCCTCTTTGGAGCAGGCACGCGTTTCCCAGATGCTGCCGACCTTCGTGTCGTAAGACATCGGGGATTACGTGCGGCCGTCACGCTTTGTCACTGGTATAGCAGCAAGGGTCCTGGTCAGGCTGAGGGCTCACACTGGGATGGGAGGGAGCCTCGCTGTTAAGGACAGTGATGCAGAGCGTGTTCACCTACAGTGGGACAGCAAGGGAGCCCATGGCTTGCTGCTTGTCCCTATGTACAACCATAACAGAGGATGCACAGGCACAGTCTTTGTCCTGATGACATTAGATGGTGCAGAGGAATCCCCCCCCACCAAGGCAGAGCTCCCCAGCATTTTATTTTTGCTGGTTCAGGGGCTGACTTTGGCTGTGCTTTTTTAATTGTGAAAATTCAGAGCGTGTCTTTGTGTCCTAAATAGACGACTGTCCTGATCCTCATCCCTGGGATCCATTATGTCTTAGCAAATTACTTTCTCTTTTTTAAATGCCTTAGTGATTAAAGATGCCACAGCAGATACCCTTAATGAGTACAAAAAGGGTAATAATTCCTCTTGTTGGCACTGAATGCAATTAATCAGGCCCCTTTACTTGCTTTTTAAACAGATGAGGCATTTAAGGCCAAGCAAGTTTTTAATTGGACTTTAATGTCTCTCATTTACTTCATTTTGGCACAAGCGTAGGAATTCCCACCCCCAGGTTTGCTGTTGGATTTATTCAGGGTGATGAAAGGCTCAGCATGGAGTGAAGCCTCAGCAGCAGACTTGAACATGTCCTTCAGCCTCTGCCTGGCCCAGTCTCACTGCCCAGCCCAGGCTTGGTCCTGCTGCAGCTGCACAGAATTGTCCAGGCAGGAGCTGAGCCAGGTCATCCAGCCCAGAGCTCTCTTCCAGCATGGGACTGACATTAATTGGATGTTAGTTGGATATTAATAATGATTTTTGAGCAGTCATCGACACAAGGGTGCAACATAGCCTGCCCTTTTTCATCAGGTTTCCTTGCCTTGAAGGAACCGTTGACTTGTGAGTGTTCTTGTGGTTACCTGAATGCCCTTGATGGATGTCCATGTCCTAGCCTAGACTCTGTGACTTCAAACATGGGATGAACTATATCTCTTAAGAGATATTCCTGAGATCCATGGCCAAGAGGAGATACAGAGGCCTCGAGCACCATCACAGATGGATGTGTGCACGTAGACCTTGTTAATTTACGCCTGGAATTGTCATAGGAGAAAAAATTATGACGGGCAGCCCTCACCTAGCTTGCAGCCCCTGCTCCCTGCTGTGAAGCCAGGACCGCCTCTTCTTCCACCTCTGGCCATGAACCATCTTGCCTTTGGTTCCCTTCCCTTCTGCATTTCCTCCACTGTGGTTTGGGGACAGCAGTGACCTGTCAACACATCCCAGTCTGTGTTTCATGTTCGGCAGCCCAGCTTGGCCAATTGGCCCCTGTCCCAGCTCAGCTCTTCCCCCTCAGGGGAAAAGGCATCAGTGTCAGCATGTGTGAGCCTGCCTCTGAGCCTGCCTGTCACTCTGCAGGGCAGGTATTCCTCTGGCACACAGGAGACACCCTGAAACTGCCTCCGGTGGGTTTTTCCAGGGCGTGCTGTGCCCTGTGCAGAGTCAGGCCCGTGTGTAGTTCAGTCAACAGTGGCTGTGGACTCCCACCCATGGCAGGGTTAGCGGATGCTGATGAGCTGTGGGTGCCCTTGGACAGGTGAGATGTCTCTTTAACGCCACTGGGGTTTTTTGCCTAAAAAACATTTAGGAGAAATCTAGAGACAAGGGACAACAACTTTGATTTCTGCGTCTCTGATACTGTGTTTGGTGGTTGTGCAAGGCTTGTGTGTAGTCCTGATGTGGGAACCAAATCTCTCCAATTTCATCTTGTGCTGAGAATGTCTTTGCCCATTTTATCCCTCAGCACCACTTTCCTGCTGCCTGCAGATAAGGATACCCAGAGCCATCAAGCCTTGAAAAGTAAGGGAGGATTGGAGGCTGAGCAAGGACCAAGGTTTTATTGTGTGACCATCATGTGAAGGGCTGTAGGCATCTTGAGGAGATGTTCAGGGATAAAGGTGAATTAAAGAGCATCCAGCATGTTCTGTATCCCCGCAGAATGAAAAGGCCTGGCTGCTGGTCTGTGCTCCAGCCATGGGCAGGGAATGAAGGAAGTAAGAAGGCCAGGTCCTAGGACATTTCTGCTCCTTTGGCTGGACAGTATAAGGAGGGGCAAACAGCTTTGTCCAGTGGCTATGGAGCCTGCCAATATGCCCTTAACCCAGAGTTTGTAGCCCAGATATATCTGTCAGGAAGCTGCTACCCCAGGTGACTCTGGCCAGCCATTCTTGCACTGAGAGTCTTCTGTCTGGGGCCTACGGAGTTGTCATTTTCTTTGATTTAATTCCACATAAACTGCAGAATTATTTTCCTTTAGAGGCTTGCAAATTAGGGAAGCGTAAACCACGCTAATGATCCGATAAGGGCAACTTTGGATATGTTCCCAAGAATGGGTACCCCTGGGCAGGACTGCGCTCGGAAAACACTGATAGAGAGCAATGTGCCATGCTCACCTGGCTGCCTTCGTTGGGCCCCCCTCCCCAAATTCCTCCATCTCTCAGGAACGAGAATCATTTCCTCTCTGGCTTCTTGCAGAGGCAAAGGCCCTGCAGACCTGAAGTTATCTCTGGAATGTGTGTAAACACCGAGTTCAATGGGATGCTGTTTGCCCCCCTCCCCTGGGGGGGGGTTTAAGAAGGGTTAAATCGAGTTTGTTTTACGGGATCCTATCCCTGAGAATTGTCTTCCTCAGAGGGCAGCCCGGCTGACCCGAGTCCCTGTGTGTGCATTTCCCAGCATAAAGGGGAGACTCGGGGGGGCCCCACCATGTGGGAGGGATTTTGCTCCTCTAAGAACAAGGTGATGAAAGACCAAAGTGGTCTTCCTGCCAAACAGGGAGCTGGGAGGTGATGTGGGATCGCAGAGCACTTGCACTGGGACTCACCGTGTCACGCACCAGTGTAACTAACAGGGTTTAGGCAATCCTTGGATAGGAGCAGATCAGGGGAAGGAAGGATGGGGCAGCTCTGGTGCCCCCAGCTTCAAAGAGTGTTGAAAAGTAAGCAGGGGGACAAAACCTTGGGAGTGACATGCAGGCTGGGACAAAATGCATTTCAGTGAGAGGCAGAAGAGCTCTGTCTGTTTGCACAAAAAGTAATTCAGATGTAAGTTCATTATGGTCTGTGAGTACGTCACTAATGAGACTCGCCTAGAGACCAGAGTGCTCTTGGGTTTAGAATAAGCAGCAGCAACCAGAACCTAAAGCTAGAGAAAAATCAAGCGTTAATACCAATGAAATGGTTAATTCCTAGATGTGTTGTCAGCACTGGTGACGCACTGAGACTGGATCCCTTCCAGAAAACAACACTTTAACTGAAGACAAAGAACCAGGCTTAGCACGGAGGTGATCAGTGGAATGGCTTGGCCTGGTGTATACAAGGGGTCAAACTGGATGATTTAATGATCTCTTTTGGCCTGAAAGCTCTCTGTTCTCTTGAGAAGATAAATGAAAAAGCCCTTTCACGAAAAGCAAGCACTTGAGATACGTGTGTAATGAGCTCTGGTGCTTCCAGGGGAGCGGTGCAGCGTGGGAAGCGTGACCTTGCCGCCTGCGGGCTGCCTGGAGTTGGTGGCCATCTGTTTGGTGGCGGTGGCTCACCGCCATCGAGGCCACCACTCTCACATGTGATGTTTCTCAGCTCTGCTTTTAATTGCCTTCTCCCAGCATTTAAGTAACATTTGCTCCCTAATCTCCGTCAGGGTGAAGAGGCCAAGTGGGATGAGTAGCCTCCTGGGGAAGATTGGCGCCAAAAAGCAGAAGATGAGCACACTGGAGAAATCTAAACTGGACTGGGAGACCTTCAAGGAGGAGGAAGGGATTGTGGAGGAGCTGGCAATCCATAATCGAGGGAAAGATGGGTAAGAGGGACTTTACCTAATAGTAGTCCAGCATTTCCCACCACTTCCTATGCATGTGGTCAGTCTGTTGCTGGCTACAGAGTTGAGAAAACCTATGGGATTCCTTAAGGGTTTATTCTAAGGATACATAAAACCAGTAGCTCCTGTAGGCGTCACAGGGAGACAGGTAAGTCTGCAAACACCTATCGCTCTCTGCTAACAACCTGGTGAGGTCTCCAAGTGCAGCCAAGGTCTGGCTTTATGGGCTCTCCTACTCGTGGTACAGATGCAGCACGAACAGGTCTAATCCAGCACTCCCACGAGAAAACACAGTTGCCTTTGCCCCATTTTCTTGTTTCAAACTGGGAGGTATGGTTTATTCTGCTCTTCAAATGACGTGTTCCAGCTGCGTCTGTCCTCCCTCCCCCTGCAGAAAGATGTTTGCAAACCCAGAACAGCTGGCAAGGTGCATTAAAGATTATGGCAGCGCTGGGCGTGGGTTGTGTGCATCAAGCAATGTTCACTCCAATGAAGTTAATGGAAGTATCATAAAAGTAAATGGCAGTGCTGTAAATAAAACAGAAAGTTAATAACAGGCACTGCAGGGAGTGATAATGAGATCAGAAGCAGCATTTCCACTACAAGTGCTTTGCTAAGCTCTGGGAAAATGTAGCTGGCTTAGTGGACAGATCATAAAATGTATATTTTATTATAAGCTGTTCTTTTGCTCAGCAGGCAAAACTCAGCTTCTGCATTCCAGCAGATTGGATTTTGTATTTCAAAATATATATATGTATAACTGCCAAACTATCAAGTAGGTATTTCAGTTTGGTCCTGCATCCTTCCACAACACCCATTTTCCATCAGATCTCCCCTGATCTGTTCCTGGCCACATGCCCTTGAACACGTGTGGAGAGTTCACTCACAGAAAACACTCCAGGAGTGCTGGAGAGGGGCAGGTGTTCCTCCGAGATCCCTGAAATCCAAGGGATTGAATGATTTACACCACATACAGGTGTGGCAGAGCAGTGTTTTGTGCCATCTCTTGTGTTCCCTAACCTAGTATGTGAACCTTTCTTGGCCAGTGCTGTTTCCTTTCCCACCACATCCAAGCAGGACATCCCGCTCTTCACACCTGGCAGACCTTTCCAAAGGTGCTCACGTAATGGTCCTTGAAGGCCAAAGGAGGCATCAGCACACTGAAAAGATGAGCAAAGCAGAGCAGCAATTTTAAGAGCATCTTTAATCTTGAGCAGTGTTGTGTTTTGCTGCCTGTCACATCCCAGGCTAGAAGACTGCTGAGCTCTTGGCGAGGGGTTTTTGTCGTTAAACAAATAAGGAACGTAACGCAGTGATACCTTTAGACACTCCTTACAAATATGTTTGTGCTAGCCAGGCGTGTAATGTGAGGGGATCAGCCAAGTGTCTGCTCACTGGGGATTACTTCCACTTCAAGGTAAAGGAAGGCAGAAGGGAGGAGCACTGATGGAGGTGCAAGCCAGTGCATTTCTGCTTACAGGCCACCTCTAAACGCCTGCGGTGAAGGGTGCTGCACCCCTACAGAACAGCCAGCCTGCCGGGGGGGCAGGTCACAGGCAAGGCTGCTGCCAGCCTCAGGTCATTTCACAGGAGCCTGTTGTCCCTTCTGCAGCCACCTCTTCTCCTTTAATGATGTCGGCTGTGCTCGCCCTTCAGTGGGCAATCATTTACACATCTCTATAAAAATTGTAATGAGCCGTTGTTAACCCTTCAACCCAGGCGGGAGGGTGCGGGGCACTGCCTTTAATCCCTGATGCTGTTAGAAACCTCTGCTCCCCACGTGTCCTGCTGTGTGATTGTAACTGTCTGCCTGACGAGGAAAGCCACAGCTCGCTCCTGGAGATGTTTGCTCGATGCCACACGAGCCTGTGTGTTTACAGAGATGGTCCATGCGTGTCTCGAGGAAGGCAGGTGTTACTTTTTGCTCAGGAGGGAAGGCAGGCTGGATTTTTTTTTTTTGTGGTAGCCTTGTAGAAGTTGGTGTTCACAGCCCTGAGCCCCCTGTGCCTTGGACCTCCCTTGTCCTTTCTCCAGCAGCAACATATGCTGGGCCAGAACACCGGCAGCCAGTGGAGCAGTGGGGTTGTGGCATCTTTCTGCTGCCAGTGCCAGTTACCAGCCAGCCACAGCCTGGCCCAGCATTCCCGAGGCAGAGGGGACATGTCCTACCCCTTGGCTCTGTCCTCCCTTGCCTCTGATTTTCCACCCTTTGTATCACCAGCCTCAGCCAGTGATTTGCTTTTCCTCAGGAGCAGGATCTGGGCTTGTGCAGCCTGTCTGTATCAGGTCCTCAGGGCCTGTCCTGGATTTGAGAGGAGGGGCTGGAGTAAGGAGGGGAGGCAGCTATGCCCTTTGCTGTTGATCTTTCTGATGTGCTTTATAAATGGAAATGTGTCAGTGGCCTCTTAATTGGGCCACCTTTGTAGGGCAGCCCCGTGGGGGAGCAGCCGGCCCGTGCACTCCTGCACCGAGTGACTGATGGCAACTGGCAGGGGACAGGCAGCACCGAGACCCTCCCCAGAGCAGCTTGCAGCTGCCCTTGTTAGCAGAGACAGCCTCACTCCCAGCGGATTTTCCTTCCTCTGCTGTGGCTCACAGCTGCCCTGTTTCCAGGCAGGTTGATAATTTACAGGAAGGTATTGATTCAGGTAGCAAAGGTTGTTTAGACAAGCTCAAGATGGGTGTTTGTGCCTCACTCGTGTACTTTGGACCGTGTTTGGCGGCGCCTTGGTGTCGGCTGTGTGGAGCTGGGTGAGAACAGAGGCAGAGCTGCAGCTGCAGCAGGGGCTTCAGGACAAGAGGGGCTTGCACCGACCCTGCAACAGCCCTGCTCGTGTCCGTCAGCACCTCCAGCCTCTGTGTGCCTGTGGCACAACCCGGCCAGGCCCGGTGTATGCACAGGTAGTGCCTGCAAGGTCTGCTCTGGCCCCTGCAGCCCTTGCTGTGGCCGGCCGAGGACAAAGCCACGGGTGACGTCGCAATTCCTCTCCATGCAGCCCTGCTGGCTGCGGCTGTGAGACCGCATTCCTGGTTCATGATCCATATCGATCCCCCGGGAGCCAGGGCCTGCCCGCCGGAGAGGCACAGCACTCATGGAGGAGGAGGAGGAGGAGGAAAGCACTGACCCCTTGATTTCCCGTTTGCTGACCCATTGGGAGAGCGGTATCGCAGAGGGGCCAGGGAGCTTCAGGCTCAGTAGCTCTGGCTGTTGCTGCCCAGGCAGTCAGGGTGTTCCCAGATAACAGCAGTGACTCCTGTCCTTGCCTTCCCGGCTGTGGTTGCGGTTGGTGTTTAGCAGTGGAGGGGGAGGAAAACCACACACCCAGCAATATGACACACTAATATACAGCGTGACCCCCCCCCGACTTCCTTCCCGTGGCCTCTCCGAGCCTGGCCCCCAGAGCAGGTCACCTCCCTGCCTGCAGGGATGAAGGAAAGCGACGCTCCCCTGCCGCCTTTCCTGAACCAGTGTGGGGAGGGGGCCTCGGCGCACAGCCCTCCTTTGATGGCAGGGGGAAGGGGCCGGAGAAATAGCTCCTCAGAGCTGGCTCACGCTGCATTATGCCGTGCTGATCCCTGCCCTCACAGCTGAGGGAGACGAGCTGACCCAGTTGTGTCAGCACGAGGCGGGCTGGAGCTGCGATGGGGATGGGGTGGGAGCAGGGATGCATGGGGGTGTCCATCCGCTTGGGGGGATCACTCGATGAAAGGAATTGGGATTAATTAATTTCCGATGACAACTGAATGGGCAGGAGTGTCAGGGCTGTCCCTTGCAGCAAGGGCAGAGGCACCCTGGTGCTGGGAGGACATTCAGCACCAGTTCGATAATTGTAGCATAAAGAATCACAGAATCATGGAATGGTTTAGGAAGGGGCCTTTAAGGGCCATCTAATCCAACCCTCATCAGTGAACAGGGATATCTCCAGCTAGATCAGATTGCTTAGAGCCCCACCCATCTTGACCTTGCAGAGACCTCATCATCAAAGGTCCCTCTGTCTGAGAGGGACCACCGCTTGGTGGTGGGAGAAGGCTTCAACCTTCCCTTGCAGCTGGGTCTTGGGCACCTTCCTGCACACTGCCGGCCACCCAGCAGCCTGGGAAACCCGCAGAGCCTGTGATGCTCACCTTTCCTCAGCCTTGCTTGGTGAGCAGGCACCAGCTGCCATGCAGGAAAAGCAGTGACCAACAGAGAAACTGAACGCAGCGGCTCCCTGCGCATCTCACACGTGAGCGTAATGACCTTGTCATGGCAGTCCAGTGTTTGCCACCCTGGAACAAATGCAAAACAATTGTGATGATTCAATTACAGCTCCTGTTTTGAATTGCAATTTCACTCCCTCTGTAGGTTAATTAGTAGCACAGCCCCGGGCTGTCTGTGGCAAGGGTTTGCAGCAAAGTACATTAAAATTCAGCTACATGCCATTAATGAGTGGCAAGGTGCTTTTCCAGGCACAGGCGTGCCTTCTTCCTCTCAGCACTCAGGTGCCACGCTGAGGGGCAGCAGTAAATACTCAGCAGTGGTTTAAAAGCTGATCTGTGGCTGGGAAGCCCCTGGCTTGCGTGGGTTTTCTGGGTGATGCTCCTTGCATCCCTAATGCTCCCTGTGCCTGTTACTGGCTTGTATCATGGGTTGTGCTGCTGTGGTGGGGTTTGAGATGCTTTGCTGGCTGGTGCAAGGGCCTGTTCTGATCCCCTGCAAGGTGTCTGCGAAGGACATTTCTCAGCTGTAGGAGAAGTACTGGAACAGAAGAAGCCGATTCAGATCTCCAGCCGATGGGGACCTCTCACCCCAGACCTCTGCGAGTCCCACGGGGGACAGTCAACAGGCCACAGAGCAGTTTTGATATTCCTGGGAGATGTTCAGTGCAGTGATCAGCCCATGGAGAGAGAGTGAGGGAGGTGGATGGCGCCTTCCCTCCCTGCCCATCCCTTTGGGTGGGCTTTGCTGCTGGCTGCTCCGGGCACTGCTTACAGCCTCTGCCTCCCTGCAGGTACATCGAGAGGAAAGCGTTCCTGGAGCGCGTCGATCACAGGCAGTTTGAAATCGAGCGCGACATCAGACTGAGCAGGATGAAGCCCTGATGTGCCAGGGGTGGCCGTGGTGGATCCTGCTCCCTTCTGTTCCCAAGGGCTTTCGGGGGGCTGCCGGCCACCGCTGGACCACCCAGCACGGAAACCGTTCTCTACCCAAGACTCAGCCTGTACGTCTCAACGTACAGGTTTTTCCTTTTACTGTAATATTTTGGGGAGGGTATTTGTCAGTGGGCAGGGGGAACTTTGAGGGTTAATGGTCCAGCAGGTGACAGAAGACACGGGCCTGATTCTGGCAGCAGCTTTCCAAGGAGAAGAGGCATTGGCACCAATCCTTTGCCAACCCCCAGGTGCTTCTGCCTGCAGGAGGAGCCAAGGCTGGGCGGGTGTTGGCATATTTGGCAGTGGGAGTGGAGCTGTGGAAGGTGTCGTGGCTGCTCTGTGTGCGCAAGCTGTGGGCTGGAGCCCTTCTCCCTGCTCTGCCAGCCCCGCAGCACTCCCTGCCCCTCCGCCCTCTGCTCCTGTCCAGACAAAGCCAAACTGTCTGTACTTGTTTGTGGGGTCTGATGATGCTGGGGGGGCGTTAAGCAAGCTGATGAAGAAATCTTCCTTGTTCACACTGTTGAGAAGATGGGAGCAGCTGCAGCAGGCGGGAAGGGCCAGGAGCTGAGTGTTCACATGAATAAAGTATTCCATCCCAACACTCTTGCATGCTGGCAGCTTGGTTTTTGCGGGAAGCAGAGGACAAAGAAATTAAGGGTCACATACAGTAAGGAGTGTCTGACTGTGGTCATAAAAAACTCTGCTTGGATGTGCCTTGTGTCTGCCCTGATACAGTCTGGGGGTCTGAGCAAGTGCTTGGATCGCTTCCCCTCTGCAGCACTGGGGCTGATGGTGGGATTAAATCCACAACTGGGGTTGGCATTGTCAACATAGACCTGTAGCAGTGCTGCAGGAGTAAAGAGTCCCCCCCAAGGCATGGCCACGCAGGGACACTCAGCAAAGTGCAGCTGCCTGGGAGGGCAGGCCAAGGCGCCTGGGTGTGGAGCGAGCGGCCGGAGCTGGAGGCCAGCAATGCACCGTCATCCCGGCCATCCCTGCTGGCCTGGCGCTGCTGGAGCTGGGCAGCTCCCGATGTCTGGGCTGGGCACACCCTTGGAGTAGAGGGGCTCACCAGCATTTCCCCACGGGGTGCTCTGAGCCCGCTCGGTGGTGCAGCCCGTGCTGGTGCTGTGCCAGGAGAAGGCGGCACAAGCCCCATCCTTCCCGCTCACAGGGCAAGTGATGCCGTCGCTGCTACTGGCCCCTTGCCTGTGGCTCTGAGCCTTGGGCTCACATGTCCACTGCTGAGTCAGCCCTTGCTCTGTGGATGTGTTGCAGGATAGACAAGAACAAAACACCACGTGCTTGGGGGAGCTGCAGCCTTTGGCACCCTGTTCTGTACAGAATCAGCTGTAATGGACCTGCTTAAACGAGCCTGAAAGTGGACAGAAACAAAACAACCGGATGATGACATGTCTTCTTCTCCAAACACTCCCAAGCCAGTTTCTGCTCTGGTTTAAGTTGCAAGGACAACTGGGCGCCACTGTGGGGATATCTCAGCTCAGGGCTCCTGGGTGGCAGAAGTGGCCCTGGCTGGGTGGCGGTGGGGCTGCAGTGCAAGGCAGGTGTTGCAGTAGCTGGGCTGCTCTCCTGCTCAGGATGGTGCTGCCAGACCATTTCCCAGCCCCCTCTCTCCTTGTGTGCTGGGCTGGGAGGTGCCGGTCCTGCCCTCCTTGCAGGGTCCCTCCCAACAGGGACTCCAAGGTAGCCAGGGCTTGTTTTGCTGCAGATCCCTGATGACGGTGAAATGCCGGGGCGGCAGCTCAGCCAGGGCGGCCACAAGTGGGGCTGGGCGGGCTTGGCCCACTGTGGATGCTGAGCAGGCAGCCAGGGAAATGATTTGCCTTTTGCTCCACTGGTGTTGAGAGGAGGGAATATTTGGGGTGTTCTCTGCCCTGTGTCCCTTCATGGTTGTGCTCCTGGGGCCTCACACACTGGACAGAGGTGGGGAAGGGTCGTGTCATCCCTGCATAGGCTGGCTCTCTATGGTGTCTGGCTTATGGTGGCTGCTGACCAAATCTTTGCTGCAGCATGGCCATCTCAGCTGCACTGTAGGGCTCTTCCTGCCCCAGCAGCTTGGCAACACCTTGGGGTCAAAAGTAGGTAAGAAATTGAAAATAATTCTGTGCATTGTACTATGAGCAAGAATAGAATGGAGATGCAGTGGGAACCTTTGGAGATCCCAAAGGTGTGAGATACCAAACCCAGCCCCGCTCTTAAAGGCATTAAAGAGCTCCAAGCTGTGTCCAGAGTGAGTCCTGCAGCAGCATCTGGCTCTGGATGGCTTGGGGGTGGCTTTGGACTCACAGGCACTGTAATGGTGTGTTAGTGGGATGTGTGGGCCAGCACATTTCCACTGGCATGCTGGTGAAGATTAGTGACCCCCAGTATATTGAACCCTGCCTGCCAGCCCCAGCTCTGCTCTCCACAAACCCTCCAGCCTCTCTCTTCTCTGGGGTTTTTCCTTCCCTTCAGCTGAGCAAACGTGGAAAATTTTGAAATCTTGGAAGCAACCTGACCCGCTGGAAAAGTGCGGTTTAACGGCGGTGGCCGAGAGCCTCGGCTCCCCTCTCTGCGGGGCTCCCCACCTGGCGGCAGCGTGGCGTGCCCGGCCCGGCCTGAGGATGCCGGGATGCGGTGCCAGCCCCCGGCCCAGCAAGCTGGGACAGGCTTGGCGGGACGACCGGGAGGCAGCCTGGGCTGATTCCTGGCTTCCTCCGCGCTCCCAAGCGTCCTGCGTTTTTGCTCGGTTGGATCATGTATTCCTCGCCTCTCTTTCCTGAAGACGAGGAGTGATTTACAGGTCTCCAGAAAAGGCAGCTTGGCTGCTTTGGAAGGGAAAAAAAAAGAAAAAAAAACCAACCAAACCCCCTCTCCGTTTGCTATTTAGCCTTCCCACGAAGGGGGGTGGCCCCAGGACCCGCCAGTCCTCGGTGTCCCCGCCAGCCCTTGGCGTCCCCAGCAACTGCACTTTCTGCAAGGAGTAACGTTCCCAGATGTGGGTCCCTCTTTCATGATGTCCCCACCTTGAGCCGTCTTCTCTAGGAAGCTCACACGTCCTCTGTGGGTCAGGACCCAGCCTAAGCGTTTGCTTGGGGTAATTTTGACCCTACAGGAAGTCCCTCTTGGCCAGAGCATCACCTCACCCCGAGGAGCTCCCCCTTCCTTGGCCGCCTGAAGGGGCCCCTTGTGCAGCTGAGCCCCAGACAAGGCTCCAATTGTGTCCCTGTGCCCCGATGGTCGGGGCTTCTGCCGCGGCGTCCGCGTGCTGGAGCCACGGTAAAAACGGCTGCGTCCAACCCACACCCACGGGCTCGGCTTTCCCGAGCTACTTGAGCTTTGGGGAGGCTGTTATGGAGCCAGGGGAATTGCCACGGGGAGGTGATGTCTTGTGTTTAATGCTGTTTCAGTGACAGGGATGGGGGACTAAGTGTCAGTTTGGCTGTCTGGCTGCCTGGGGGTGCGTCTCATGGCCCCCACCTGGCTGTCCCAAGCACTCGACGGGATTCATGGACTGAGTTGCCATGGGGCAGAGCGTGGCAGCTGGAGAAGGAGGGAGCAGAGTGTGGAGCTGACCCTGGGAGCACCTCCCCGCAGCCAGGGCAGCAGTTCCCCGAGGGGCAGGGCTGGGGCCTGGCAGGTGATGCTGGCAGCACCACATCCTCTTTCCCAAGCTGCTGTTTTCAGCCGCTTCCTACCTCACAGCCACGTCCCATCCAGCAGCACAGTGGGTCTCCCCCCCCATATGAGGAGGGTCCCCCCCAGGGCATCCTTGTGCTGCTGGTGAGTGCTGGCACTGGCATTTGAAGCTCAGCTGGTGGCGGTGGCACAGCCAGCCCTTCCTGCTCCCGGGTGAGCCCCGGCTGGGGGCGAGGATCAGCGCCAGCCCTCGCCAGGGAATGAATGGGGACACTAACAGAGCCGCTACTGTTGGGGCAGCCCAAGGCCCACACTCAGCCTCAGCTTCTTTAGAGATGAGGGGGTGCCCTGTCATCCTGCTCTCTGGAAAGGCAAGCAGTCTCCCCCAACATCTTCTCTCTGCAGCTAAGAACTGACCCAGCCCCCTGGAGAAGCACAGGGATAAATCCTGGTTGTGATCCTGTTGGGTCCCGTGATATTACAAGCCAAGAGAAATGTCCTCATTATTTCCAGAATATTGAAGTCTAATAAATCCTGTCCTGCCTTATAGGATTTATTTCTCTGTTCATTGCTAGGAGACTCAGTCCCGTGTAATCCTATTGCTGCTCCAGGAGGTGGGGAGAGGCTTTCTGAAGCACAGACCTGGCAGGGCTGTGGGCAGGAGCAGACAGCCCTGGGTGGAGCTGTTGGTGCCTGCAAACATCCCAGTGCCAGCCCCTTTCCCAATACGTCCTGCTGTCCCAGAGCTGTGCCAGGCCTGGCATGGGTTCACCAAACCGCATCTCATCTGATGGTTGTGGCACGGCTGGGCCAACGGGACGTTAATCAGCAATCAGCCAATTAATATGGCATGGCACAGCACAGCCTGCTCCCCCTGTCCCATGCATGTCTGCCCTGTTCCCCCAAATCCCACTGTAAAGGCCTCTGACACCTTCTCACACCAGAACCAGCAGGAAAAGCTGCGAAAAGCCAGGAGAGGCTGGGCTCGGCACAGCCAGGCCCCTGCAGCCGCAGCAGCCGCCTGCCTCGCGCCGAGCCAGCCGTGCCTGGGGACCCTCCAGAAGACAATGACGGACACATGAATATGGCTGGAAATTTTGCCACTGAAGTGTTTTCCATAGCAACTGTTGCTGGGGCAACCTGCATCCCGAGCAGCATCCATCCCAAAACACCCAGCCCCGTGTCCACCGGAGCTGGCAAAGAACCACGGCCTGGGACTGGTGAGACCCTCGCCGTACCTCACCACCAGCGGCATAGGGATGTGCAGGCAGCGGCAGCCCAGCTCTGAGCATCCATCCCCAGTGCCACAGGGGCCCTGGAATGCTCCACTTTTGATCTATTTTTTTGGCACTTCGTTTTCTCAGAGGTGGGAGAAGCCAAAGGGAGACCTGTTGGTGCCTGTTACCCCCCGGGCGCTTGGCTGGGGAAGCAGGGGTGTGCAGGAGCCACTGCCAGCTCAGGGCGCTCAGCAGATGCAAGCAGTGATTTTGGCTCCAATGGACCAAAAATGGGATCGAGTTCAACAGGGAACACTTTGATCTGAGCATCAGCACAGGGAGAGGGAAAAATGAAATCCCTGCTGCTTTTAAGTCCAAAAGTGGGGAGCGTGTGGCCCCTCGGCACCTGCCTGAAGCCGTGTGGTGGGAGCTTCACCCTGGGGACACCCCAGGGATCCCAGGAGACCCCTCGCTGCCCGCTGGGTGGGCCCACAGGGGGCTCAAGGTCTCCAAACACACTGTGGCCTCATGGGATCAGCTGCGTTGGTGGGAGAGGGGCTGGAGAGCTTGGAGCACATCCCAAGGGTACCCACAGCACTCAGTCCTTGCGCTGTCACCACTGTCACCAACAACAGGAAACCACAACCCCCCGTGCCGGGGCAGCTGCGGTTTGCGGGTGCGACCGCAGTCTCTGCCTCCGGATATCTGCCAACCTCGGCTGTGCCTCAGTGTCCCTTTCTGCCGGCGATGAGCAGGGAAAGCTGCCTCCAACAGGGGACGGCGGTGGTGGCTCTCGGGGAGTGGAACAAGCCCTGCTTTTTGGGGAAGGGCATGGTTTTGCAGTCTGGCCTCCACGCTGCTACTGCCCGCTGATGTGGCCCGTGGCCCAAAGGTAACCCCTGAGGGTGAGAGGAAATGCCATCGCAGGGACTGTGGCCGGAAGGCACGGGCAGGGGCAGGGGCACATTCCTTGCCTGCCCCCGCACACATCGCTCGCTCGCTGCCCTCGGCTCTCACGCAGGGCCCTCGCCACCCACTCGCCCGTGTGCCCACATGAGCTGCGGGCACCCCTCGTGTCCCTTTTCCGTGGTTCCCTACGTGCTCTCGTGTGCCTGGGGAGCAGCGTGGGTGTCTGTCCAGCTTGAGCGTGTCCACAGGTCCCGTGTCCCCGCGCAGCTCACTCGTGCATCCCAGAGCTCCCAGGGGAGCCCCACAGCCCTCCCCGCCTGCTCCCGGCTCCGTGTGGGTGACGGCAGGGACTGTGGCACAGCACGCGGCCGTGCCAGGTCCAGGCTCACCAGCTGTTGGCATGCCCTGGACCCCGTGGGCGGGCTGTTGGAACAGGCCAGGCGGGCGGCCGCGGTGTGCCATGTATGCCATGTGTGCCATGGTGTTCTACATGTGCCACGGTGTACAGTGGTGTGCCACGTGTGCTCTGCCATGTGTGCCATGGTGTTCTACATGTGCCACGGTGTACCGCGGTGTGCCACGTGTGCTCTGCCATGTGTGCCGTGGTGTTCTACATGTGCCACGGTGTACCGCAGTGTGCCACGTGTGCTGTGCCATGTGGGCCGTGGCACCTACGCCCGCCCATTACCCGCCCCTTACATCCCCCTGCCATTGCACACCCTGCCCATTGCACACCCCAGAACACCCCAGTTACACTCCTGTCACCCTCTGTTGCACACCCATTGCACACCCGTTACACTGCCGTTACCCTTTAATGCCCTTTGCTCACTACGCACCCACTGCACAGCCTTTGCCCTTCATTCGCACACCCATTTGTTGCACACCTATTGCAGGCCCATCACACACTCGTTACACACATTGCCCTTCACTGCACAGCTGTTGCACGCCCATTACACTGCCCTTACGCCTTGCTGCACACCCGTTACACACCCACTGCTCATTACACACCGCTGCCCTTTACTGCACACCTATTACCTTCCTTTACACACCCATTCCATGCCCTCTACACACACATTGCACGCCCTTTACACACCTGTTCCACACCCTTTAACACACCCGTCCCACGCCCTTTACACACGCACACACTGCACTTTGCACACACATTGCACCCCCTTTACACACACATTGCACGCCCTTTACACTCCCGTCCCACACTGTTTACACACACACTGCACGCCCTTTACACACCCGTCCCACGCCCTTTACACACACATTGCAAGCCCTTTACACACCCATCCCATGGCCTT
>JAWMRA010000020.1:12795271-12812748 GCA_035584735.1 Pseudotriccus pelzelni
CAGCACTGAGGGTGCTGGGGATGCCTTTGGGCTGGGGATGTTGGGAACGCTGGGGCTCCTGGGGTGTCCAGGGGTCTACCGTGCTCCCGGTGTTGCTGGGGATGCCCATAGTTTTGCTGTGGTCGGGATCCTAGAGTTGCCATCACCACCCCCACCCCATTCCCCTGCCCATGCCTTGCTCGCAGACCCCGGTGCGGACGCCTCTCTGTGTGGCATGGCGGCCACGGGCGCCTCAGGCACCAACGCGGTGCGCTACGGCACCATGCGCCCCAACGTGCTCAACCTGCGCGTGGTGCTGCCGGACGGGCGCCTGCTCCACACCGCCGGCCCCGGGCGCCAGCCCAGGTGGGTGCCCGGGCCCGGGGCCCGTGCTGGGCAGGGCAGGGCGGTGCCGGGTCTGTTCCTACTCACCAGCTCCACACAGGAAGCGGGCGGCCGGCTACGACCTGACCTCGCTCTTCGTGGGCTCTGAGGGCACCCTGGGCTTCCTGACACAGGCCACGCTGCGCCTGCACCCGCTGCCCGAGGCCACCGCCGCCACCATCGCCTCCTTCCCCGGCGTGGGGGCAGCCGTGGCGTGCACCGTCCAGGTGCTGCAGGCTGCCGTGCCCGTGGCCCGCATCGGTGGGTGCCCGGGGCCGCAGGTGAGGCTGCGGGTCCAGGGGCTGGTGGTGGCACTGAGCGCCGCCTCCTCTCACCAGAGTTCCTGGACGAGGTGATGGCAGACGCCTGCGGCCGCTACAGTGGGATGGGGCTGCCAGTGGCAGCCACGCTCCTCCTGGAGCTCCATGGCTCCCGTAACAGCCTGGCTGAGCAGCGGCGGCAGACGGGTACGGATGGGAATAGGCATGAGGATAGGGTGCCTGGGGCTGGGGGCCATGACGGGCACCCAGGGATGAGAGGTGGGTGTCCAGGGACAGGCGACGGGGGACAGGGCTGTCCTGGGGTGAGGGATGGGTGCCCTGGACCGGGAACAGAGGGCCCAGGGATGGATACTTGGGATGGGGACTGGGAAGACACCAGGGTGAGGGATGGGCGTATGGGCTGGGGGTCTGCTGAGGGGCTCAGGGACACGGGCCAGGGGTGACCAGACGGGTCACAGGGTGATGGATGGGTGCCCAGGGACAAGGGGCGGGAGGACCAGGAGTATCTTGGGATATGGGATGGATTCCCAGGATGGGCACTGGAGGTCCTGGGGTGAGGGCCAGGTGCCTGGGGGTGCCGTGGGTCCCACGCCAGGGCTCCTGGTCACCATCAGAGGAGATCGTGCGACTGAACGGCGGCTCCGGCCTGGTCTGGGCGGAGGAGCCGGAGGAGCGCGGGCGGCTCTGGGCCATGCGCCACAACGCCTGGTACGCGGCCCTGGCCCTGCGGCCCGGCTGCCAGGTGAGGGACAGGCACAGGCACAGGGGCGATGGCGGCAGCGCCCACGGAGCTGCGGGTGCCACAGCTCTGCTCTGCCCGCCCCAGGGCTACTCCACGGATGTCTGCGTGCCCATCTCCCGCCTGCCCGACGTGGTGGTGGAGACCAAGCAGGATCTGCTGGACTCCGGCCTCACCGGTCAGTGGGGCCGCAGCCCCCCGGGACGGAGGGGTGGGCTGGGAGGGTCACCATCCTCCCCGTGCACCTCATCTGACCCGTGGCCCTGCAGGACCCATGGTGGGACACGTAGGCGATGGCAACTTCCACTGCATCCTCGTCTTCAACACCCAGGACCCAGAGGAGGCCCAGCGTGTCCACGGCTTCACCCAGCGCCTGGGCAGGTGGGGATGGGGGCACCCAGGGGGGACAGAGGGACAGACAGATGTCCCCACGCCCTGACCCTCCCTGTCCCGCAGGCGGGCGCTGGCGGCAGGGGGCACCTGCACCGGGGAGCACGGCGTGGGGCTGGGCAAGCGGGCGCTGCTGCTGGAGGAGCTGGGCCAGGAGGGGCTGGACACCCTGCGCTCCATCAAGGCTGCACTGGACCCCCACAACCTCATGAACCCCGGGAAGGTGCTCTGAGGGGGTGGAACTGGCACTGAGTCGGCAGTGGGGGGGCTGCAGCCCCTGGAATCAGGGCTGGGGTGGCCACACTGCCCTGCACTGGCACCCTTTGTGTCCCAAAAATCCCTCCATCCCCACCTCAGGGGGTCAGGGATCCCCAAACGCCAAATAAACCCCTTTGCACCCCGTAGCCTCTGTGCACTGTGATGTATTTTGGGGGACAGGACCCCCCCAGCCCCTCCCCAGAGGGTGCCTGTCCCAGGCAGCAAACACAGACACCCACGGGGGTCCCACTTTATCCCTTCCCCTGAGTCACGGTGCTGGCGGTCCTGGGTGGGATTGTCCATCGTGGCCCCCACGGCATCCCATCTCCGGGACCTGCTGAGCACCACTGGGGCCATCCCCACGTGGCAGACACGGGGAAAGGGGCGCTGGCACGGGTGGGGGTCTATAGCACCTCATCGGCATCGTCTGCGTCACCAAGAAAGCCAGTGAAATAAAATAACAGTGAATATTTTATTGAACATTGTTTTAATACCATATCAAAACACCTTGACTAATGAAGGAAGCTCCCCCCAAGCTCTGAACTCTTTTTTTTTTTTTTTTCCCCCCGTTTTTTTTTTTTTGATATATAAATAAAGAAAGGTTTCCCGCAGGGGCACGGCCACCGGCAGGGGAGGTCTCACCAACGAAAACGCGCCCGCCGCGCCAGGAGGGGACGGGATGGGCAGGGGAGGGGGTCACTGCCATGAAATGACTCCACCTTGGCACCTCCAGCAAAGCCACTCCCGTGACCAGGGGTGGCCGGGGGCATCCGGGGGGCCGTCGGGGCCTTCCCCATACCCTCCTCCAAAGGGTCCAACTCAAAGCCGATGGAAACGAAAGAGGGGGGGGGCGGTTTTGGCAAGAGGAGCCCGGCGAGGGGGCGCGGGAGGGGCGGCGGGGATGCTGCGGCTCTCCAGTCTCTGAGTGGTTATAGCTGAGTTAAAGAGTGACCAGTCTGTAAACATCACCGGGGCAGGGAAGCTCAAATCGAAGAACACGCCAGTCAACACAAAGCTTCAGTTGTGGTTTGTTGTTTGTTTTTTTGTTGGTTTTTTTTTTCTGTCCATTTTCTCTTTTTTTTTCTTCTTTTTTTTTCCTTTTTTTTTTTTCCTTTTTTTTTTCTCGTTGTAAACACTTGAAAGACGGACCCCTGCGACTCAGCAGGGGGGAGCAGTGGCCCCGCTCCCGGCGTGGGGCAGAGTCCCCATCTCAACGCTGCCGGGGCCGGGGTGGAGATCTCCAAAAGGGAGACGGGAGAGAGGAGAAATTTCCCGTTTAGTCAGTGCAAAAAAACCGAGCAGAGCCCCCGGGCGAGTCCGGGTGGGAGGTGGGGGGTTGCCGGTGAGAAATGCCGCGTGCTCCGTTTGGCCGGCTGTCCCCCGGCAGCTTTCCCCTTTTCGGTTCGGGGAGAAAAGCCAAACATCATGGCAGGGTTCCGGCCGAGGGCGTCCCTGGCGGGCAGAGCTCTCCTGGTGACCAGCGGCTGTGGAGGGGAGAGCAGGTCGGTCTGCTTTTCTCACACTGTCCTCTCCTGGATGTTTCTTTTTGTTTTATATCTTTTAAATTAAAAAAAAAAAACAAAACAAAGAAAACAAAACAAGCAAAAAAAACCCCAACAACAACAAAACAAATAGAAATAATAAAATAAAATAAAATAAAAAATGCGCCGTTGTCCCAAGTGGATTCAAGTTTCTGGGTTTTATTTTTGTCTTCTTGAGGAATTTAAAGTCAGCCCAAAACTCCAGGCGGGGCCGGGGGGGACAGGAGGTACAGCAGGTATAGCAAGGTGCCCTGCAAAGGCAGAGAGAGACCATCCCGGGTGAGGAGCCCAAGCCCTGGCTGTCCCACCCCACCTCATCCCACCCCATCCTCCCCTCCTGGCCCAGGATTTAAACCCGGCATGGGAATGTCCCGTCTGAGCAGCCCATCTCAGGCTCACCTTTAAAGAGAAGTCAGCAAGCACGCCCGGCGGGTCAATCAGAAGGATGCTCCGGGCAAGATCTGTTCACTTCAAACCACGAGTCTATACAGCTGCGAGAGGAGAGGAGAGGAGAGCAGAGCGTGTCACCACCGTGCTGCTGAGCCTCGGGTGTCCCCTGCTGTCCCCTGCCGCCCGCCTGGCCCTCCCCTCACGGTACCTTTTGTGATAAATGCAGAGGCAGGGCAGCCTGGCTATCGTGTCCCCCTGCAGCAGCTCCTCCAGGCAGATCACGCACTCGCCAGCATCCTTGGTCAGCACGTCATCTGGGAGGGGAGGAGAGGGCAGCGGTGAGACAGGGACCACCGCGGCGTTCCCCTCCCTGGGATGAAGGGGAACCCACGGCCCTGCTGTGGGTGCAGCTGCCAAGGGGCAGAACGGCAGCAGCACTGTAAAACACCAGCAGGAGGCTCAGGTGGAGGCACAGGAGCAAACACAGCCCCTACCCCTGGCTTCTAAAATATCCCCACTGACGAGGAGAAGAGCATCCCTCCCACACCAGTGGTCAGCAGGGAGATGCTGAGAGCCTGCAGCCCAGTGCTCAGCACCATAAGCCTCCCGAACAGTGAGGAGGGGAGGAAGGCAATGACCCCTCAGAGGGACAGCCCAAGGGGACATGTGTGCCCTGCCCTCGCCAGGCAGGACACCCGGCCAGGAGGGCTCCCTCTGGCACCGAGCAACCCGGGCAGGGGGCTGTGCCACAAAGGAGCCCAAAAGCAGGAGCGGCAGAGTTGAGCCATGCCGGGGGAGCAGAGTGCAGCAGGGACTAGGAGCAGCACCACCCCGCTGGTGAACAGCCCTGTTGGCAAGCCCAGCTGAGCTGCCTGCCCGCAGCAAGAGTCTCTCCAGCCTGCCCGGAGTCATCCCAAGGCGGCAGGATGCCGTGTCCCCGCAGAGCTTGGCCCTTACCGTTGTAGGAGAGGCGAGGTTTGCTCAGACACATGATAAAGTGCATTTCCATCTCGTCAGAAGCCACAGATTTGGAGCAAATGGGGCACTTAAAACCTGGAGGGAGAGCAGAGACGAGCCCTTAGCAGGGGCAGCAGGAGTCGCCCAGCCCGCATCCCAGGGAACCCCCGAGGCCACGGTGGGGCAGGGCAGCCCCTCACCTGCCGCCTGCATGGTGACCCTCACCCCACGCAGCGCCCGCCGGGCACCTGCTCATCCTGTGCTGGTGCGGGGACAGCCACCGGGCAGGGCACAGCCACCCGAGCCGGCGCGCTGGTCGTCCCCGAGCGCGCGCGCAGAGGGCACGGAGAGAGTGCCAAGGCAGCGCACACGTGGCCATCAGCTGCTGCCAGGCCTTAAAGGGCAAGCAGCAGCCTGGGGCATGCAGCACCCTGCCACCGGCGAGCGCAGGGGCACGTCCCCGCGCGCCGGATGGTGCTGTCCCTGCTGCCGGAGCTCAGCACCACGTGGCTGAGCCAGAAAAGCTGCAAGGATGGAGTTGTTTTTTTTTTTGTTGGGCTGCAGCAGAGGACTGGCAGGTCGGAGCCTCGAACCCAAATCGCTGCTTCCTGCAGCTTTTTGCAGGAGTGAGGTGGGTGCTCACCCCTCCAATGCCAGCCAGCAGCCCTACAACACGGGAGCCCTGCGGGCTGATGTCCCGGCTTGATCTTGGCTCTGCCTGGTGACTCAGGCTCTTGGATGAAGCTGGCTGGGATGCCCAGATCTGCACGGCAACCTTGCTTGGGCATGAAGGGGCCTGGCTGGTGCCAGGGCGTCACACCAGTGTCACCACCCGCTCAAGCCATGAAGACCACCACGGCATCATCCCAGCCCCACCGACCGAGGCTGCCCCAGGTTTCTAAGCTGCACACTCCTGAGGAACAGAACACCAACCAGACCTACAGGTCACCCTCTCGGGACTCCCTGCCCTCCCACTGCAGCCAGCTTGAGGCCACGCAGTTCATCCCTGCCCAGCAGAGCAGTAGGGCTCAAGTTGAGCGTGCCACCACCGCCACCACGGGTTTGCACCAGAACATCCAGCAATTCCCTGCCTGCAGAGAGGGAGAGGGTAATTTAAGGACCTGCCTTCTAAAAGCAGATCAGGTTTGACTGCAGTGCCGCCTAAGAGCTTTCTTCATATATATGCAAAGGCTGCTCAGGAAAGAAGAGAAAAGCAATGTACACAAATTATCTAAGGATGAATCAGGTTCTTTTTTGCCACCACGTGGATGTGGCCAGGGCATTTTTTTTTTTTGCTTCTTAGAAGGGAGAAAGTAGAGTGGCTTTAATGGGAGGCAGCTCAGACCTCTGCAATGCAACCAACCAGGGTAACTGCCCAACAGCTGAGTACCTGCTCATTAGCACTGGTGATAAATACAGATGACTTCCCAGCTCCTCAAATGAAAGCGTAGGGAAGCCAATCCTGCCCCTCCAGAGGGCAGTTATTTCTCAGGAGGGCGCAGCGAAGGATGAGTATCACAGATGGTGTTGGACTGGCCTAAAAGGCAGGACTCAAAGGACCTGCTGAAACAAGGAGCCCTCGAGCCCGGGGTCCCTCCAGTGGGATGTCCTGCTGTCCTGCAGCGTGCCACTGCAGGGACACATCCCTGCCCCAGCCAGGCTGAGCCATGGGGTTCTGCTGTGAGTCTGGCCCCATTTGCACCACGCCCCAGGTGACAGGGCAGCGCTGGCAGCCAGGGCCTCGTGGGCAGCGGTACCAATCTGCCTTCTCGTCTCCAGCCTAATTTTACTCCTGACCGATTTATACCTTGTGGCAGCCGTGCCCATTAGCTGAAATAGCTGGTTTTTTTCCTCCTCCCAAGTGTTTACCCGCCCAGTGTATTTATAGCGCGGATGGCTCGGATAGCTCCCAGCCTGTCTGCTGCAAGACCCAACTGGCCTCCTCTTGCGAGACACCCTCGCAGTGCCCCGCTGCCCTGGCAGCCCGCCCTGCCCTGCCCTGCCCTGCCCTGCCTGACGCCGATGGTCCCCCCCGTGCCACAGGGACCAGGCCCCCCTGGGGAGCTCCGGGGACCGGCGAGTCCCCGGAACGGCTGCGAGGGGCTCCCTTTGGCAAAGGGGACTCTGCGTCAGGGCAAGGCGCTTGTCGGCGTTCGGCGCCGTTCCCCGTGCGGTGCGCCAAGGAGACCTCGTTTCCTCCGGTCCCCCCCTTTTTTCTGTGCCAACGTGTTATTTTAAAGGGGCTGTCCCAGATCTGCCGGCTCCGGCAGCACCTGAAGGCATCCTACAGGAAAGGAGAGGGCCCTGGATGACACCGCCTGGTCAGCAGCTGCCAGGGCACAGCTGCTGGCAAATCAGCAGGGCCAGGCAAAGAGCAGGGCCCTTTGCAGGCTCTGGCAAGCGGCTGCTGCCGTATCTCCAGGCCTCTTTGCTAGCTGGGATAGCTTTAGCACAGTTATAAATAGCCGGCATGAACGCTCCTCATGCTCCCCAGTGCTCCACGGGCAGCTGGCTGGGGGGACTGGGACTCCTGACACCGCCACGGCCCCGTGGCAAGGACACGGGGACATCGGGCAGACGGAGGGGCCCGGGCTCAAGCCCCAAGACAAGTGCAGAAGCACACACACTTGTCTGGCTCTGCATTTCACAAGATGGAGGGGGGGGGGGAAAAAAAAAGGAAGATGAAAATGGAATTGCATAAATTCCCAGGTTTGAGCAGGAGAGAGCAGACAGTGTGGAAAGGCCCCCAGGGCAGGGGGGCTGTCCCGCACCCCAGCTGTCGGCACCAATACTTGACATTGCAACAGCAACTGCTTGCGTGCCCCTGCAGCAGGAGCCCACTGCCAGCAGGAAAGGGGAGGCAGAGCAGGGGTGGACTCCCTCACCCCTTCTCCAGGTGACCTTCGGGTGGAGGTGGTGGACAGAAAACCCGTGAAACCAGCACCCAGCAGCAGCAGGCACCAAGCCCGGCTCCTTGCAGCATCCCCCCGCAGTTCGGGCAGGCGCTGCCCGGGGCCGGAGCCAGTCCCCGCAGATGCAAGAGCTGCTCCCGGCACAGCCAGCCCCTTTCAGGCCGTGGTATTTTCCACATTCCCCGAAATCCCCGTTAATTTATCCTGCCTAAGCTGCCAGCCAGAGCAACGCAGGAGATTACATTTTGACAGCTGCTCATGGAAAATTCAGCTCCCTCCCTCCTCCTCGGAGCCCTTTCCATCCTCCTCCCACATGCCTAAAAAAAAAAAAAAGAGAGGAAGGGCCCAGCTATTTCTCCTTGCCAGGGCCTCCCACACCCATGGGGACGCCCGGGGCTTGCTGCAGGGAAAGGCCATGGACCCTTCCTCTCTCCCAAGGTGCCCAGGGCAGCTGGTGACACTCCTGACCACGGCACATGAAACCCGAATCTGGCAGTGTCACCTCACGCAGAGATGTGTGGGCAGGCAGCAGCTCCTGCCAGGAGTGAGGAAGAGCAGGGTGCCACAGGCAGCGGGCTGGCCTCGAAAGGCAGGTTCAGATCCAGACCTGGACTCCTGCATCCTGCAGGAGACTTTGAGAAAGCCAAGGGCTTTCCAGGGCTGTGAGACGCAGGCGTGTGATCTGATCTCTCCAATGGCTTGGTCTAGAAACTGGGAGCAAGCGGCACTGGTGCTCTCCAGGGGCTACTGCCCTCTGAGTATTTTTAGGAAGGTTACACGGTTTATTTTAGAGAGCCAGGCAAAGTAGAGCTGGGAACCTCAGAAAAGCTCCACCAGGTCCTCTGCACGCTGAGGAAGCCTGGTGGTTAACCCTCACCGTGCCAAAGCCCCGCCACAGAGCTGCAGAGACTTCTGTGGCGGTGGGAGGGTCAAGACAGCCTTTCCAACTCATCTCTAAACATACCAAACAGAGCTGCTTCTGGAGCTGGGATAGGAAATTCCCATCACTTGTGCCTACTGAGCACTACAACGGGGTCAGCCACGCCACGTCCTGTGAGTGAAGTGGCTGCTCCCCTCGGGGGTGGGTGAGACCACGTCCACAGGAGCTGTAAGCCTGTCCCAGACTGCAGGGAAAGGCATGTCCTGCCAAACCCTCTGCTAGCTTGGAGTGCCTCCAGGCAGATTGTTTCCAGGCCACCAGGAGATGCACCATGACCCCAGCAGCAGGAAACCTGGGCTGTGTCACTGGCAGGTGGCTGAAACACGGAGAGCAGCAGCGTCACCGCTACACGGCACCTCCAGCAGTGGGAGGAAGACGCCGGTGGGGGATGACGTGCCCTGAAAGCAGGAGGAAGCAGCAGCCCGGGCACAACCCCAGCAACCCACCCCATTCAGAGCAGCATTCACCAAAGGGTTCCCTGGTTGCCCAGACCCGTGTTACTGCCATGGGATAAACCAGGAGCCCTGTGTGTGGGAGCTCCCCAATGCCTGGCCCAGGAGGGGTCCCTCCTCTGGTGCCCAGACACCCCACACGACACCCGGAGCACCAGGGAGCTCAGGGTAAGCCCAGGCTGCCTGATACTCATGGAAGATTAGGAAACCTCAGCTGCACAGCCCACCTCCATGTCTCCAGGGAGCATCCTGGGCTCCCGGCCAAAGGAGCTGGGCTTTCCACCAGGTGAGGATGCATCCAAGCATGAGATAAACACAGAGAATATTTGAGCCAAGCATGCAGTCCTGGTGCCTCTTCCCTGCCGAGTAGACCTGGAGCATCTCACCTCCTCCCATGGCTTCCCTGACATGACCAGCTGAACCAGCACCAGCTGGAAGCTGTGGATCCTCTTGAAAAAGCCTACATTATTGACTGAAGAGTGGGGAAAGCCTGGAAGACCATGTCTATGGGCCCTGCTGGTCAACCTGAAGCCAAAGCATGTGGGGGTGGGTGAGATAAAGGGGCTCCAAGTCCTCCCCTTCCCTTACTCCTTGAGGGCTCCAGCACAGCCTCGGGAAGAAGAAATCAGGAAAGAGTTGGCCTAAGTGCCAGGCAGGTGAAGGAAATCTGAAGGGCCAAGATATTCAGACCCAACATCTCCTGGAAAATAAATTCCCTACTGGTTTAAAGCAGCCTCATTTTTTGAAGTGATGGTCACAGGGCAGCACCCTGGAGACGGCACATGAGTGCACAGAGCACATCTCCAGCACTTGGGCAGGGGCCAGGCAGCTGAGGACTCCACGAGTGTCCCCTTCTGAGAGCTGGAAGTGACGTGGAAGTCACCATGGAAGTGATGCTCTACCAGCCCCAGCGCCGCTGCCACCTCGCACCGGGGCCAGGACGCAGCTCTCAGCTGCACCAAGGACCCGCCCCACAAAGCACCGCGGTCCTCTGCCAGCACAGCACCCGCACCGAGGGCCTTGGGGCCACAGCACCCAGCAGAACGAGGCCAGAACTGCTTCCCCTTGCAGAAGGACACGGCGCCAGCTGCACGGGCAGAGGCAGGAGCCAAGGCCCACCACAGCCCTGCTGCCCGGGCAGCACTCAAGAACTCCACCAGGGTGCTGGGTATTGTGTAGCACAAGGGCTGACACGAGCAGGGACACGTAGGCAGGAAGGAGTAAAGCACTTAAGCTGCCTCATTTGCCAGCTCTGAAAAAGCGAGCGCACTTCCTCCTGAGTCAAGGCTGCAGGGAGGTGGGAGAGCACAAAGGACAGGTCCAGGGCGGAAACAAGACATCCCACCTTCCTGGGGATGGAAGGGAGGCAGGGAGAGGGGATGCCAGTGAGCCAGCCCCAGATGACAGCCAAGCAGAGGACGTGGCGAGGATGGGACATTTCTGGATGGCAGTGCTTGGAAAGAAAACCAACCATTTCTGCTGCCTTGGCAGAGGCATCCCTATCCCACCCCACCATTTCCTTGCTGATTGAGTCAGCTCAGCTGGCTGAGAAGGGAAAAAATAAATGTTTGTAACGTGAAAGCAGCACCCCAAAGAGAAGCCACGTCTGTACAAGACCAAGTTCTGCAAGGTCTAAGAAAAGCTGTCCCTGGTGGGCAGTGGCTCCTGGCAAAGTCCCCACGTGGCAGGTGTCTGCTGTCAGGTGGCCACACACCAGCCAAGGGTGGCAGGGACGTGCCACGGAACATGAAGCTGGCCAGGGCCAGCGCTGTCCTAACGCTCAAGGCGCTGCGTTTTGGAGACACCTCTCTCCATTCCCACCCCATTTAAGCCACGAAGAGGAGGTGCAGCAGCAAAGAAAAGGCACTGGCGCTCCAGGTGGGATGTGGGGAAGTCACTGGGGCCAAGGGATGCAGGGCATGGATGCAGGACGTGATGCTGGATGGCACCACGTCGCAGCAGCCCAAGGCTGCCTTGCCGCAAGCCAGGAGGCAGAGCTATTTTATTTTTTTTTAGCCAGCTGGGTTCCTATGGGGGCGGTGGGGGAGGATGGGAAGAAGGAGAACAGATTGAAATTCTGGGGCTGAGGAAAGCTGGAGAGTTGGAAAGGAGCAGGAGACACAGGAGAGGGAACCCCACAGGGACGTTTGCTCCAGAGCACCCAAAGCTATCAATCCTCAGCAGACAGACACATCTAAGCCCTTAAAAACACCTCCAGCACAGTCCACAGACATTGAGAAGTAGGATGTCAAAGAGGCCTGGCTATGTGGTGGAGGGTTGTCCAGAGCCACCCTCCTTGCACACACATCCTCAGGGAAAGTGTGCAAACTGCCCCTGACCCCCAAACACCCCACTGTGCCTGTCATTAAGTATTGCCCCTTCCATGGGCTGCAATTTTTGAACAAAAGTACCTACACTAAGGCCAGAGAGCATCTCTCTCCTATAGCCCAGGCTATGCTGCAGGATCAGTTCCCCCAGACCTGGATGAGAAAGGCAACTTCACGGGGTCACCTTGTCTTCCAGAGAGCCCTAGTTTACCACAGAAACACTCCCCCAGCTGCTGGGAACAGGTTTCATAAGGAAGAGTGTGTAGCCCAAAGCTAATTTTAGCAACCCAGAGAAGAGCAAAGTTAAGCAGAGGGGTTCTGGGTGACATCCCAGAGAAGGCATTAACACCTCCAGCTCCTGCTGTCGGGCTGCAGGGCTTGGATTTACCAAGTTACAAGCTCATCCAGGGCTTCTGCTAGTCACAGAACTGGCCTTCCCACCTCTGGTTTTCAAATTCACTGCCCAGTGAGGACAGGAATCCTGCAGGATCCTTGGGAATTTCCAAAGGGTTTGCCTGCGTGCCTGCTTTTTTCCCCCCCAAACATTTCTTGTACGAACGAAGCAGGGAGCTCTGCTGCAGGCAGGAGTCACCCACAAGACGCACGGAGACAACGGAGAGGGTCCCCAGGAGCTGAAATGAAGGAGCTCAGGGGATCCTCTGGAGCACAGTGGGACACTGGCAATTTGGAAATTCGAACGGAATGGGAGAGATTTGGACGCTTTGGCTTGGCAGAGGCTGGGAGGGAGCGGCGAGGACACGTCACGCGGGGACTGGCGGGGTGAGTCACTCCTGACTAAGCCATCCACTGGGGACGCACCCACGGGGTCCCCGCCGCCAGGATCCAGCACTGCGGAGCTGCCAGAGGAATTCCCGCTTTGGGAAAGGCTGAAACGCAGAAGCCTGGCCTGAGCCACTCCCAAACACAACCGGATCCAACCCCCACGGGGTGATCTCCCTCCTGACCTCTGGGATTTTCCAGAGCAGAAAACTCGTGCTTTGATGCTGCCGAGGCTCCGTCACGCCTCAGCTTCAGCTGATCTCGCTGGGGGATGAAGGGACTCTCCAGAGGCACACGATGACACGCCCTGGCTTTGTGACACTGGGAGCAGAGCCCAGCACGGATGGCACCCACATACCCCCTCCTCCTGCCAGGAATCAATCCCACCCAACTACTCCTCCACCGGCATCCCATGGCAGCACAGCACAGAGTGGTGGAAGGTCTCTCTGTGCCTGGGCCGTGGTGGCCACTGGGGCAACCGTGTCTCATCAGTGTGAGACCCCCAGCCCCTGCATGGAAAGAACGACGTGCTGCTTTTTGGTGTAGAAAAAAGGCAATTTTTATGTAGTGGGCAGCAAACAGAGCTGCTCCAACAGCCAGCGCACGGCTGGGAAATGCTTGTGGCCACTTCACACTGGTTGTTCCTGCAGAAAGACAGAAAAAGTTTGAGATTTTTCCACCATTGGGGGAAAAAAAAAAAATCTTAGCGAAGAGCACGCTGCAGAGCAAACCCTAACCTCACCTGCCCCTCACGCGGTAGGAAGGGCTGCACAGCACAGAGCATCTCCCAGCTCCCCAGGAGGGACTGTGACTGCTGAGGGATGCCCAGTGAATGCTCCAGGCTAGCAGGAGAGCAGGGAGGGAAAAGAGAGGGGTGCAAAGCTGCAGGATGATCACAACTCTCTGCTGTGCATACTGCAAGAGGGGAGGGATGCTCGGCAGCACCAAGCTGCCCGGACAGGCAGCATGAGCTCCCCTTCGACAGCCAGAGCCGAGAGATTTGGGAGACAGATCCATGCTGGGAATAGGGCTACACCACTCCAGAGCTTCCCAGCTGCCTTTGCAGCATGGAGGCGGCTGGCAGACAGAGAGCCAGCCTTCTGCAGCTCTGGGAGCCGAACCTCTGAAGCACTCAGCATGGAATCTCAGAGGAACGAACTCCTCGGCGAGCGGCAGGTCTGCCCGCACTGGGTCCTTACCAGCAGAGGCAGGAGGGGCTGCACACTGTGCCACAGGCAGGAAAAACCCTGCCCGCCCGTCCCACCTTCTCTGCCCCTTCGCTTCAACACGCGCCACCCTCCAGCACGAGAAGGAGGGTGACAGTGGGGCTGCAGATGACAAAAATCCCTGCTGTGGCATTTGAAGGTCTCTGTTCCCCATCTGAAAAGGCAACACATGGAGGAGCACATTCCCCTGATCCCCAGAGCTGGGCAGGGCCTTGAGAAGTAGGATCCTCCCAGGAAACATTCACCCAGGACCAGCTGCAGGGTGTCATCTGCTTTGTACCTGTCTACAGGGAGCAAAAAGAAATCAAAGGCTTCTACAACCACCCTCGGAAGGGTAAGATCCAGGCAAGCAGCAGACCTCAAGGGCTACGAAATCAAGGGTGTAATAGCTAAGCAGATGGACAATAGGTTCAAAACAGCATGATCTGACTGGGAATCACTTGAAATACTGAGGCAGCTCAGGCAGGGTGCTCAGCCTCACCCCATCCCACTCAGCACCAGCTTAAAAGAGGGCTGGCCCCAAAACTGATCTCTGCACATACTGATTCGACCTCCCTGCAGACACTAATTCAAGCCATCTGCCCGGAGCCAAACCCCCCCTCCTCTTCCCCGGCTACAGATGTACAGGCCTTGGATGGATGGATGGATTGAAAGGTGGATCTAATTCCCCTGCAGCGCTTCTGATGAAGCACAGCTCCATCACCTTGTAGGGAGAGCTCCCAAATTAATTACTGCAATTACACCGGCTGCAGGAGAAACTGCAGGTTCTCCCCTCACTGGTGACAAAGGCTTCTCTAAAAAACAATCCCCCAAACGCCTACCAGCCCAAGCTGCAATGCAATCACCCAGGAAGAGCGGAGCCCCCAACACCACCCTCGAATCGCTGAGCTGCGATCACAGAAACACGCAGCCATGGCCAAGGGGAGAAGGGAGCCAGCCACCTTTGCAGGCAGCAACAGGCAAAGATGCACAGAGGACATGGAAATGCCAGTGACCCCATCCTGGTAGGAAATAAGAATGCTGGGCAGGGATGTGGGACAGGGTCAGAATTGCTCGGTTCTCCTGCCTGACTGCTGCTTTCCCTCTCTTGTGTTGCAGGCAGCTGGCCTCTAAAAATACCCACTGTTGCCACGCTGTCCTGCCTGCTAGGGCCAGGAAACAGCTCTGAGCAGCTTTCAGTTCCATTCTTCATCTGCGCCGCCGTGCTTCCCTCACCAGGACCTGACCCAGCCCCTTTGCTGTGCCTGGCAGGTGACAGTCTCTCAGGAACCACGGCCATAACTCGACAGACTCAACCAGCCAAGGGTGCTAACCGGGAATATAAAGCCCTGGGAAATTTCTGCTAGGGCAGAAAGGCAAATATTTCCACAGCATCTCTCTGCTCCTCTACAAAGTGCCACAAGACCATTGCACAATGCACACAGCCTTGCTCCGTGCCACTGGTGGGGGGCCCACAGCTGCACGAGCGTGCACAAGCACAGGGAGTGACGAATTTCCCAAGCTAATTCAGCCCATGACACCAGGGCCAACTTGCTGCCAACACTGGCCAGCTCAGGTCCATAGGGAAGGAGGGGAGAGAAGAGTCAGCTGCACCCCAGAGGAGCACTGCAGCCTCTCCAGTACAAGGCACCATCCCCACTGGGAAAATACACCTTGTATGGAATGCTTCTAACTGCCCACAGACCCACTGTGGGGGCCTGGGGAAGGGCACCAGCGCCGATGATGCCTCTGTTCCAGCTCAGATGGTGCACGTGGCACAAACCTGGCACCACAGAGGCACCGGGACCACAGCAGGGAGCCCCAGTGGACCAAGCCCTGTGTCAGCGGCACAGAGATCAGCCACAAAGACCTGCCTCCTGGCTCCTCCTTCCACCTTCCTCACACCCCAGGCTGTGCAGGACTCGCAGCGGGCTGGAAGGCTAAATCATGACATGAGAGAAGCAGCCCCTGTCCCCCACCACAGGCACTCCCCCCTCCCCTGCCTGCAGCCTGGCAGGGCAGGAAACCCACCGGCAGCCGAGCTCTGCCCACGGGAAACGCTGTGCACCGGCACAAGAAGAGGCCCCAGGCAGCAGAGCTTCCTGCAGCTGCACCTCCAACAATGTCCCACCAAAAAACACTGAGCAAAAGCATTTTTTACTGCAGAGCAGTGCCTGCAAGGGACAGCAGGAGCATCCCTAGGGGGGTACCCAAGCCCCCAGAGGGTTTACCCACATTTGAAACCTGCCTGGTGGGACTGGTGCAGGAGACACATTTAAGGCCCAGCTTTAACCACCTTTGCTCTATCTGACTTAAAAAACGGGTCTGTCTCTACAGAGAGAGGCCTGTTATACCCCAACACACAGCCATGCCAGAGCAGGTGGGCAAAATGCTCTGCATCAGGGCCTGCTGCTTTCCAGCATAACCTGGCTGCTCAGGTACATCATCTCTGAGCCCTTATGATTTCAGTCTTCAAGAGAGCCAGAAGGAAGCCAAGTCACATTTATTCAAAACCAAGCATTGGACACACCTGGAGTTTTGGTGTACGAGCAACAGATAAAACGAGATGCACCTCGTGGTTGCCCACCAGCTGGTTGGGATGCCATGGGACTGGTCGCTGCAAAGGGAATTCATCCAGAGAGCTCTTTGCTGCCTGTCTGATCTGTCACACAAGAGGTTACATCGGAGGGGAAAAAAAAGCTTTTTTTTCTTTTTCCCCCCTCCCCTCCTCCAAAGTGGGTTTTTCTCTCTCCCTGCACTGCTCTTGAAATTAATTTTCAGCATTTAGCAGCATTTTCCCATGACTCTCCACGGCTGCCTTGGCCAGGCGCCAGCCTTGTACTGCTCCTCCACCAAAGATGTCTGTATCTGATTGATCCTCCGGCCAGCAAACGAGAGAGAGAGAGAGAGAGGAGAGGAACCCTAATAGCACATTAATAACTAAGAGAATCCTTTACAGTTATTCCAGTCATCGGAACAAATATCTCACCAAAACAAACCAGCATGGGATAAACTTACGTCACGGACTGGGAAGACAATCCT
The DNA here is from genome assembly GCA_035584735.1 of Pseudotriccus pelzelni. Lineage (NCBI taxonomy): Eukaryota > Metazoa > Chordata > Aves > Passeriformes > Tyrannidae > Pseudotriccus > Pseudotriccus pelzelni. The sequence goes on from JAWMRA010000020.1 coordinate 12,811,849, forward strand.
GGCTGGGAAATGGGTCAGCCCAGGAGCAGAAGAGCACCATTCCCAGCATCTCTGGAATATACGTAAGCGGGAGAGGGCACCCAGCTCCCCCACGCTGATTTATGCACAGGTTTCGAGAGGAGAGTGCCCAGCCAAGCCAGTTAATGTGCACAGCAGTTGGTGCCTCTCTCCTGGGCAAGGCAGCCGCGATCTCAGAGGGCACCAGAGAGACAAGGCAGTGCCGAGACAGCCAGCGCTGGCTCTGGCTGTGGAGACTGAGGATAACCACGGCCACCGCCGGCTCCTCACGCACAGCGCCGACGTCGGCACACTCCAACTTCATCTCGCGTCTGGGGTGAGTTAGAGCTGCCTTCGAGTCTCCTGTCTTCTGGTGTTCAGCACTTCACCTTTCCAAGGCAGCTGCTGCCTCTTCCCCCTGTCCTGGGTGTATGCTGCCTTGGCAGGTGGCTTAGAGCAGGCAGAAGCAGAACTCCAGACCCGGAGAGCCCAACAGCTGAGTATCACCAGCATGGGGAGTCACCAGGATCGTTCCTGCACCCAATTCCCAAATGATCTGCAGGCCTGGCAATGATACAGGTGCTCAATTTGGCTGCCAGACAGTCACCAGCACCAAACCCACAAAAAGATGGTTTGAGGACAGTCATCTTTGGAAATTTCCACTAGTAGAAATAATTCCTGCAGACTCTGGGGTACCCTTCCCCTGGCCCAGCTCCTGGAAGCAGGAAGGGAAATATATATTGTCTGCATGCTGAAAAGTTCATAGAATATCCCAAGTTGGAAGGGACCCACAAGGATCATCAAGTCCAACTCCTGGCCCTGCACAGGACAACCCCAAGAACCACACCATGTGCCTGAGAGTGTTGTCCAAACCTTTCCTGAACCCTGGCAGGCTCGATGCCG
>JAWMRA010000020.1:12817922-12871471 GCA_035584735.1 Pseudotriccus pelzelni
CCCCCCGCCGGGCCCGCAGGGGCGAGGGCGCCCCGAGTCCGCCGCCGCCGCCGCCTCCGTCACCCCCGGCGGAGGCCGCCGAGGGCTCCGGGGCCGCGGAGCGGGGAGGGAGCGGCGGGGGAAGGGGGTTGGGGATGGGGGGGGGTGGTGGTGGCCGCCGAGCCGGGTCGCTCCGCCCGCCTCGCTGGTGCCCCGGGGCGCGGCCGGGAGCCGGGCGCGGATCAGCTGCGGCCCATGAGGCGGCGTGGGCGGCGGGGGCGTCGCGCCCCCCGCTCCGCTCCGCTGCGCTGCGCCGGGCACGGCCTCGCTGCGGCCGCCGCCTGGTGCCGGGCGCCGCGCCGGAGACAATAGCGGCGGGCAGCACGCATGCTCCCGCCCCCGGCACCCCCCCCCCCCTCCCCGGCCCGCCGCCCTTAACCCCTGCGCCGCCGCCGCCGCCGCACCGAGAGAGCGCCGCCAGCCCGGAGGGCGCTGCCCCGCGGATCGCAGCCCCCGACCCACCGCACGCACACGCACAGAGACACACGTCTAGCCCCGCGGCAGGGCTGCGCCCACCCGCGGGCCGCCGCGGACGGAGCCCTTCCCGCACACACCGTCCCCCCGGGCTGTGAAACCCCCCTCCCCTTCCCGCCACCGCGGGACGCGCGGTCCCGGTTCACCGGGCGGGGTCGGGGGGGGGGTGTGGGTGTGCGGGGGTGTGCGGCGGGACTACATCTCCCGGCACCCCCCGCGCGGTGCGCCCCTTTCCCCCCCGCTGTGCGCAGGCGCGGCGCGGCGCGCGGCTGGGCCGGGGCGGCGCAAGATGGCGGCGCGCTGGAGCAGCGAGAATGTGGTGGTGGAGTTCCGCGACGCCCAGGTCGGGGGAAGGGAGGGGAGGGGAGGCCCGGGGGCCGCCGCCTCACCGCGCCGCGGGGGCCGCACCCCCGGCCGGCCCGTGGCGAGCGGAGCGGGGGGGGAGGTCCCAGCCCCGCGAGGGCTCGGCGGCCCCGCGGGGCCTTTGGCCGCGGTGGACGGGGCTGAGGCGGTCCGGCGCCGTTTGCGCGGAGATGACGCCTTCGCTGACGGCGCGCTTGGTTACTGGTCTTAATAGGCTTAGCGTTGTTTCTTTAAAGTACGTTGGCGGGCCTCATGGAAGATGTTGCCACTTCCCACACGTCTTTCCTGGTTTCCGTTCCCGGGAGGCGCTCAGGGCCGCGCTGGATGGGGCCCTGAGCAACCTGGTGCAGTGGGAGGTGTCCCTGCGCATGGAACTTCACGTTCCGTGACATGAAATTAACCACGAAGGGGTTGGAACGAGGCGAGCTTTAAGGTTCCTTCCAACGCAAACTATTCTATGGTTTAGTGACTTTTCCCTTGAGACCGTTACGGCTCCTGTCTCACTGCCTTATAAATTGCTGAGTGTTACTCGATTAACAGGAAAAGTGGGTTATGTTTTTTTTATAAATAGCAGAGAGGCCAGCTTTTGGTCTTGAAGTTGATGGCGACAGAAGGACTCACCACAGGGTTTGTTTATATGTTCTTAGAAGCTCTTCTTCCATCCCTGGAAGTGTCCAAGGCTGGGTTGGATGGGGCTTTGGAGCAGCCTGGTCTAGTGGAAAGTGTCCCTGCCCCTGGCAGGGGGTTGGAATGCGATGAGCTTTATGGTCCTTTCCAACCCAAACTATTCCATGGTTCTATTCTAAGGAACATGGGGTTTTTTTGAGACATTGGCAGTTGCATAGCAAAGCTGGATACAGTGAGTGAACTATGAACTGCTTCAGCAGGGAACCCAGAAAGATTAAAAAGTAGGTCTGCAAGCTCTTTCATCACCTCATTTGTCCTCTTGTGCTGGAGAAGGGACAGCTCTGCCTTCACCTCTGCAAAGAGGGGCAGTGAATCCTGTGTGCTGCATCCGGCCTACCCTCTGTAAGCCCACAGAGCTTTTCGCTTTTATGCCTCAAAAGCTTTGTATCAGTTTCGTTGTCCTCCCCGAAGTGTTAAAGCAGCCTCATCTGCTGTTGAAGCTTTGGCCTCAGGAAACCAGTAATGAGACGTGAGGGTATATCTTGCTAGATAACAGATTCAAGTTGCATCTGGCTCAGGAGATACGTGGCCTCGTGATGTTATTGCTTACTCGTAACGACTGGTGTGTGGGAGCAGAGGGGCCGGGTGTTTCCCTCCCTTCCTGCAGCAGTTGGTTTCAGTCTGCAGCCTTGATGGGAGGGAGAACACGGCTGTTTCCATCCCTTCAGTTCGCTCCAGCGTGATCTTTCTGGAGAACTTCTGGGGCTGAGGCTGCCAGACTGCTGCTTCAGCCTAAACTCATTTATCTGTTTGTGTCTGAGCTTTTTTTAGGAGGCCGCAGGAACAGTTTTGCAGGTGGGAAACCCAAGTTTTTGAGGAAACGGGAGCACCTTTGCTGAAATCGTGTGCCAGGCTCGAGCTCTGCCTGTAGGCCGCACCGTATCCAAAATCCCTACCCCAAAACCAATTTAAATGGAAACGAGTCAGAAGAGTGGGCAGCTGTTACATTTACAGCCAGTCCGTGTCTGCAAGCCCTGCAGTTGTCTTTGTTCTGGAGTGTGTCATTTGAAAACTGCAGCACCCAACCTGTAACACTTGAGGAAACTCCTGGGTGCTTCGGGGTCACTGTTGCCTACCAGTGTCACCTCTCCGTGCAAGCTGGCAGAGGTGGCAGTCCTCTGTGCTCTTGTGATTTAGACAAGACCCACAGGCTCTTCTCGGGCTGTCGGCACTGCCAGAGGGTGAAGCTCACCTCATCCAGCGGTGAAAGGGGAACTATTTGTAGCAACTCAGCGTGTGGATGGCAAGTTGGGTACACGGGGAACTGGTATTTCTTGCTAGGAGTTTGCAGCTCTTGGAAAACAGCATACCCGTGTCAAATTGGGTTAGTCTGTTGGCTTTCAGGTGGAGAGAATGAGGCTGGATTGAAAACTAATGGAAATTCAGACATGAAAAGGTGTTTTTCCTTGGCTTGCTTAGCAGAAATCAAGTGACATGCCAAAGTAGATGTTTGAAGTTTGAGAAGATGCTGCCTGGGCTGTGGGCTCTGAGCAGGTTCTCAAACGTGCAGTGCTCCTACGGTGCTTATTCATGTCATTGTTATTCATGAACAGCAATTCCAGCCATCCCTCAGTGTTGTTTTGGGATAAAAATGCTTTCAGGTTGGTTTGCTCAGTTTCCACTCCCCTCTTCTGGAGGGTTATGCTGTGGAGACCGACATGTCACTCTGCCAAGCATTAAATGGCAGCTGTTTGGCTTTTTTTTGTCTCTGTATAGGACGCCTGTATTGTAGGGAACTGTTTGTTGCTGTAAAATTACTTGGTTTGTGACCCACCAGGGTAGCAGCCTGCCATGTGAAGCTTTTTGCTTTATTCTAATTATTCATTACATTGGATGATGTTTCGTGCCTGGGAAAAAAAAAAAAAGAAAAACAAAACAGTTTACCAGTGTTCATTATTGCAAACAATTTGTAAGGATTTATGAGGTCCTGGTGCCAACAGCAGAAAAAATAAACTCACGTGAAATTATCAGTCACTTTACGTTGACATGGGTTTTTTTCTGTCTTGAGGAAAGATGGCCACACCTGTGTGAAATGTATGTCTTGACTAGCTCTTCATCGCAGGAGAAAGTTCTGGTTCCACTAATGGCTTTAGTGATCCTTATTTTAATTCCTCTGAAGTGAAATGTGTTTCATCTGGGAAAAGTTCCTTCTCCTGCTGTTTGTTTTTTTTTTTTTTAATGTAGATTTAGTAACCCACTTAGTTATTTTGCACAAGGTACTGTGAAATCCAGAAAGTGAGAATTGTTTGTTGGTCGTTTAGAGATTTTAAAACTAGTTTCTTATTTACAGCATTAGTTTTAGGACTCAGGAAACCTTGCCAGAGGACTGGATTTGCTACCTAGGAAAAAGCAGTGAAAGCGGATCATTCCAGGAACAGCAAAATTGGGCTCCAGCTGAAACTCTGCAGGCAATTGTAGCTCTTTGCCAGGTGGACTCCAGTGAAGAATGAGACCATGATGCTGTTTTCCCCTCACTTGGGGTACTTGTAAGGAGAGGATGGGGCCCTGGCTGAAAAATCTTGGGGTTTGTGATGGTTGTTTTACTGTCAAATCTGACTGAAACGGAGTGGGATTGCTGTATTGTCTGTCAGGTTTTAGTGATGCTTGTACGGAGTAACCGTGGGACATCCTGAAGTCTTGTTACATCCACGCTGAGAGCACTTAAAATCCAGAACAGCAGCAGGAGATACATCCTGAGCCTTCAGAGAGGCGGCTTTGAAGATGACAGCAGTTACTGTGAAGAATGTGGGGCATATTCTGATTTTGTACTGTGAATGCTAAAAACTGTATTGAAGTCATATCTATGTTTATAGGCTGAACTGTTCAGCTTTCCAAGTAAAATTTTCCTTTATTCTCTTGGCAATTAAAGGAGATGATGAGCCAATTCCATTCTAAACAAAGAGGGGGAGACAATATCCAAACAGTCTTTTTTTTTTTTCTTTTTTTTTTTTTTCCTAATGGCCTTTAAGTTATCTCGTAGCCTTCTTTACATGCAATGCCAAAGTAAATTCTGATGCCTCTTGGCCATCTCCCATTTTTGGAGACCAGCCACACACAAATGGTTGCACTTCTATCTCCCAGTACGTATATAATTAAATCTGACCCTGCAATGAAAGAGAGAGACTAAGAAAGTTCCTGAGCAGGGGCAGAGGCTGATTTAATACAGATTATTAGAGCTGCTGATTGAAAGGCTGCAGCTGTGATTGCCACAGTGGGGAGAAGGGAGCAAGGCCTTTGTGCTTGTAGTGGTGTCTGCCAGGTCTTGTCCTCGGGTTACACTAACGAAGATGTTTGCTTTGTGCTGTCCCGCGTCCCAAACTCGCCCACTACACCCTGTAATCCATCTGTACCATTGGAAGGGGATGTAACTGAGAGATGAGCTGGCAGGCTTTGCTGAACTCCCCCCCCAAAGCCGTGTGTTTGAGCAGCTGACCTGGCAGGTGTCACTGAGCCGTGTTGTGTGTTTCTCCCCAACAGGCGACCGCGATGTCGGTGGATTGCCTGGGACAGCGCGCCGTGCTCTCGGGGTGAGTGTGACAGTCGCTGCCAGGGGCCAGCCCGGCAGCCTTCAGGCTGACCTCAGCTGGAGGGCTGGGGCATTGTTTCGGAAAGCTGCTGCTGAATTCTGTTCGAGGCTTGATGGAGACGATTCTGGGTCACGTTCCCAATGGGATACAGTGGAGAGACAGCAACAACAGCACAATAAAATACCCATGTGGCTTCCCTGATACATGCTTTCCCAAATCTTCAGAGTAGGGCCCTGAGGACTTTGGTCTGGAAAGGCAGCCAAGCTGTTCTTTGTGTTCCTTTTCTTGGAAGAATGGCCGGTGCTCAGAGCAGCTGTGTGCTCGCTGTACAGCTGACATAGGTGATGCTGGCGTGGTTAATTATGTAGGGTTCAATATGATTTGTGCTGGCCTTCCACAGCTTTCAGCTGGGTCACAATCATTTCAACAAGCAGTTTCTCTTCCTTGTAAGATGAATCACACTGGATGCTACCTTGCTTTCTGGGGAGTTGGCCCCATCCAGCAGGATGTACGAGCTCAGGTTTGCCATGATGCAGAGTTATTTCTGCTGCGTGTAGAGTTAGCTCAGGTAAGGAACAGAACCAGATCAGTGCAGGACTGTGTCCACCCACGTTAACAAGCTGCTGCAGCTGAGCAGGAGCTCTGTGCAGGTGTCCTTGTACTGTCTGCAGAACCAAGCCCCCAAACTGTAGTGTGGAAAGACACACCCACGGAGAATCATCTTGCGTTTCTCAAGGCTCATTAACTCTTGCTCAGACCAACCCCTCCAGGCTGAAGCTGTTGTGTTGCACTCCCAGTCCTGTGCCACTTCAGCTCTGTTCCTGCAGCGTTAGGCCAGAAAAGCCTATTTGGATGTGTTTGCACCATTTTCCAGCTCTTCCTTTTGTGTCCTACTTATCTGGGATTTTCTGTGGTCTGAGCTATCAAATTTGCATATCCTGTCTAATTTCGTGTGTCTTGTCCCTTTCGGGCGGTTGTTTCTGGAGTTTTTTTGGTAGCCATTTCTGAAGTATGTGGTCAAATATAACATTCTCACGACTAGTGTTTTCACCTCTCTTGTGAAACGCTTCTCTTCTTTTGATTGTTGTGCCTCGAGCCACAGGGCTGTGAGCTCTACGTGAGCTTGGGGTTTTGAGGCCGGTGCCGTGAGCCCCTTTGTGTCTGCGCGTGTCTTGCAGCCGCCGTTTCCTCTACATAGTCAACCTGGATGCACCAAATGAGGGGCATCGGAAGATCTCCCGCCAGAGCAAGTGGGACATTGGGGCAGTGCAGTGGAACCCACACGACAGCTACGCCTACTACTTTGCAGCTTCGGTGAGTTCACTCATTTAAAAGCCCTCTCCTGCCCTGGCCTTTCCTGGGTGAGCTTCTGCAGAGCTGGAAGGCTCTGTGGAGCTGGCACAGACATGCTTCTGCAAGTCACATTGCAAGGTCAAGGCCTGACTGATTTACTGCCAGCGAGGTTTGGCTTGGTGACTCTCAGTTATTGGTCATCAAGGTCGAATCTAGTTTTGCTTGTTTGTTGTTTACAAAACACCTTGGCAAATAAACCAGGCACCCAAATGGTCCTTTTCTGAGGGGAAGAGGGGATGTGCTCCCTTTCTATTTTCCATTCTGTTATGAAATTTCTTGCTCTGTGCTGTTGTGTCTCACCTCCCTGCCTTGCTGGTGGGCTGTGGTGCACCAGGCAGTCTGTAAATAGCACGAGTCAATAGTGGCTCACCGCTGTGACAGTCGGGGTTTGCAGCTGGGCACGAGCTCTGATTCCGTGTGTGGAGAGGTGAATGGGCTGGGCTGAAGAAGCAGGAGTGGCCACGTGAGACTGAGCGCAGTTTTTGGCTCTGGTCTCTGCTCAGCAGGTTGTTCACCCAGAGCCCCGAGCTCTGCTGACGGCAGTCTCAGCCGTCAACCACGGCACCGTGGCAGCCGGCACCAGCTGGGCACAGACTTCTCAGGGCGAGAGAGGTGCCTTTTCTGCCTGTTGAGTCCTCTTCTGTGGCCTGAGAGTCCTGGAACAACTAGAAATTGAGGTGTTTCACCTGTTTTTGAGAGAATACTTAGTTGAAGGTGATTTTTTGGAATTTTTGTTCCTTTTGCTTCCTGGACTGGCTATCGTTGTAATTAAAGACAGTTTTAAAAGATGCTGTCAGCTGGGAGCCTCTGCCTGCTTGCTCCCTGACATTCCCCAGCCTTCCTCCTCCCGGCTCTGCCACATGATTGGTATCTTAAAGGTACCTTCAGCAGTGGTCTGCTTCTGAGCAGAGAGTTAGTAAAACTGGCAGGAAAGTGTCCTTCAGTGCCACTTCTGCATGCAGTCTGTGGAAGTCAAAACCAAGTAAGGAAATGCACTGGGCAAGCCGCAACTGGAGCAGGAAAGCTGCTTCTCAAACACACCAAAGACAATATCCAGTGATTGGTTCATGCTGATCTGAGCAGGACCCTGCTGCGAAGGGGGGCTGTGCCCATCTCACCCACCTGAGCCCTCCTGTCTCTTGCTGCTCCGAGCAAACACAGGGACCCATCTTGTCCCAGGCTGAAACTAGGCATAGCTGGCATCAAACCTCGCTGCTCCTGTTTATAAACAAACACGCTAAGATGCTCTGGAGATTTAGATGTAGTTGCTGACATGCATCAGGTGAGGAATCCCCAAGGTGAGATCAGGCATCTTTTCCAGTTTTGGTCAAAAATGCTGCCTTTCCAGCCATCTCAGTGTGCTGTGGACAGCCCGAGGGTCCTATCCCCCTTCATCCCTGTGGTTGAAAAGGGAGCTAACTGCCCTGTTTGCCAACAACCTCATCTGGTTTGCAGTCCTGTGCTGTTAATTGGAAGTGGTGCAGGCAGAGGGGAATCTGTCCTTGTGTTTCGATAAGACCACCTTATTTTTTCAGCCCTTTCCAGAAGAGCTGGAGCGTGTCCTTTTGCTGTGCTTGGCTGTGTCTGCCCGCTGGCTCAAGCATGTTTCTGGGGACTCCTAAGCTGTTGTTTCAGAAATGCTGTTGTTTTCAATCCTAGATGCTTGTTACTTCTTTTGTGTGGCCACAGATGCTTGAACAAGAGGGTGATGAAATCGTTGGAAGTGAATGCTGATACTTACCACAAAAAACAGAGTTTTTGAGAAAATGCTCCTGTTGGGAGGATCTGCTTCTCTGGTGATCCTTATCTTGTCTCTTATCTCTGGAGTCGTAAATAAATCCTGTTGGGTAATTTTCACTCTACCCCTTTAAATCCTTCTGTCAATGAGAAGCTTGAAAGGCGTTTTTCTTGCCCCAAGCTCTTGTGCAGCCCTGCTGTGATGGGTTAGAGAAATGCCATGTATTATTGCTGAGTTGGGAGGAGACCTTCTTTTTAAGGGAAGGCTGTAGTATTTTATCTGTTTGCAGCTTGAAATTCACACAGAGCAGCTCGGGGGTAGGAAGAAAATCCACCACCACAAAAAAAAACCACAAACCTGCCACAGAAATTGTAACAGTTGGACTTGATGTTTGAGGTGTTTTCCAACCTAAATGTTTCTATGAAGTCTCTTATCTATTATATTTTTCCTTATCTGCCCGTAAGTCTGAAAACAAGGGGCTCATGATCAAAATTTGAGGTTGCATTCCCTCTGGTTTTGCAAAATCAACAGGAATTTCCAGTCATTGCCTAAGACCCACTGTGGTTCAAGCTATATATGCACCCAAAAAGGCAGTTCCTGCCCTAGAAAGATTAGAGTTGGCTGGGACTGAGCTGAACCCTGATTGAGAGAGAACATGAACTTACAGCACAATAACTGGTTTCAAGTAACTTTGTGTGTGGCTGCATTTGGGCAAGGCTGGAATGAGTGAAGAAACCCTAAATAGTGTTGGCATTGATACATCTGTTTTGCCTTTGTGGTTTACAGTTAGTGATAAGCCCTTAAAGCTTTTCTCCTGAGCTGGCAAGGATGGGAGTACCCTTGAGGAGGTGTCCTTGAATCCATTAAACGATATTGTTTGTGTTTGGCAGTGTCTGTGATTATCCCAGAAGGGAATTGAGAGAGAGTTAAGGAGGACTAGTGGTAATCTGGCATCCCCCTCACTGAAAACTCCAGTTGAATCTGAACAGGCTGGCAGGGTATTCCTGCAGAGAGAATTTGGCTGCCTGTTGCTCGCAGTTACAGCATGTTGTTAGGAAATAAAAGCTCCAAGAACATAATTCGTGAAAACATTTTGCAATGTGATTTTTTTTTTTCCTCCCATTCCAGTTTATCTCCAATTTTAAGTGGGTGTAATTAAAGCGTAAGCTTTTGAGACTCCTTGCAGCCTGTAGTTTCATCTTTGCTTTCCTGCTTTGGGCAAGGACTTTGCTAATCACCGTGTGACTCATTGTTAAATGAGGTTGCTCAAAGTGAAGGGAACCTGGTCCTAACACACAGATCCCTCTCCTTCCTTGTTGGCCTGAGAGTGTCTCTCTTTTCTTCTGTCTAATTTCAGAGTAATCAGCGAGTTGACCTGTATAAGTGGAAAGAAGGTAATGGGGAAGTTTGCACATCACTGCAAGGACACACACGTGTGATCAGGTGAGGAACAGATGATGCTGCGGGCTGCAGGATGGAGAAAATGATGCATTGTTTCATAAAAGCTGAATGTGTCAGTCCTGGCCCTGCACAGGCTCTGTTCTGAGCCTGGTTTTACTCGCTGTTCTGGACTGGACTGCCTTCCCATTCGGTGATGACTTCGTGTGCGAAGTGGCTCGCCCCCTTATGGCTCCCCCACTATATCAACTTAGCCCTTGATGGCTTGAGTGTCATTGCCTTAGGCTGCTGTCCTTGTAATGAGCAGCAGCCATCATCTGGGAAACAGATAGCAGTACATTTATTAAATTGAATCCCAGCTGTGCTTCTGTGTGATAGCAGCTTAATTAAAGCAGGTAATCCCAAAGACCAAGTTTAGGGAGTGTTACAGTGGTGCAGGGGAGATTTCTGCCTCTAGTTCCAAGGTTGTATTTCGATGATGGGCTGCAAATGCAGCTGAAAGACTGTTTTTACTCCAGCTCCTGACTATGGAAAGTATTTGCAGCCCTTCAAATGGCAGTTGTTTGGAGTGACTGGAGGCTTTTTGTATCCAAGGTGCACTTGGTGTTCCCAACAGGGAGGCATCCCAGAGTGAGGGGTCGATGCCAAGGATGTGTGGTAACTGGGAACTTGCTGAGACAGTGTCCCTTTGCCTGTGGAGGAAAGAGCACACACAGGACAGCTGTAAAGTTCAGGGCTGGGAGAATGCTGCACTGGAATTTACTTAGAAGCCTTTCATTGCTTCTTGGAATTTACTTAGAGAAATTATTAAGATCTTGCTTTTTACTTAAAAAGTTTCAGTAGGTGTCATGGAGTTGCTGTGAATTTCTCAGAGAATGTACTGCGGGCTTGTGGGAGGCTGATGCAAACTGGGTGTGCTTTGCTTTACTGATCGACTGTGATTTTGCCTTTGCAGCGACCTGGACTGGGCAGTGTTTGAGCCAGACCTACTGGTCACCAGTTCTGTGGACACATACATCTACATCTGGGACATCAAGTACGGATCAGTTTGTTTCTGCACTGCAGGGAAACTGTTGGACTCCTTTCCGTAATTATGGGCTTGCAGGGCAAGGCACACACCCTGATGCGTGCTGCTCTTCAGCTGTGCTTGCAGGGGCTTCAGCTGCTTGCCGTCTTCTCTGAGATCATTTCTGTCCCCCTGTTTTCCAGCCAGTTCAGAGTCAATGAAGGGCAGTAGAGTGATACAGTTAAACTACAGCCATGCTCCTGTTTTGAAAAAATACTCTCTTAGCTTCACCCCCTGCCCACTTCAGATCTTTCCTTGGGGGCTTTTCTTGGAGCCCAAGGGTGTTCCTCAACCTGTTGGGCTTTTTAGCTGAGAGAATGAGCACCATCTCATGATCCTGTAGCCATTTCCCACTAAATTCAGTGGTTGTTGCTGGTTCTCCCTCGGAGGTGGGAAGACTGACAATGGTATTCAGAGTTTTCCTGTTTGTGCTTTCCTGTGATTCCTGGCGGTTTCTATCGTGAATAATTTCAGGGTAGCAGGTATTTCCAACTATATATCCCAACCCCAGCAATATTTAGACCCCATAATTTACACCTGAGCAGCGAGGAGCTGGCACTGGGACTGCTGGGTTCTCTTGCTGGCTGCACAGCTCTTTATGACCCCCGGCAAGTCACTTTGTTCCTCTCTGCCTCCCTTGCTCAGTTATAATAGGAGGATAATTATATAACCCCTCTGCACCAGGCTACCCCGAGGCTTGTTTAGCTCCTATGAACCACTTAGATCCTTGGTTAAATGGTGCTTGAGAATGACAATATATTATTAATGTGTAATTAAAAGACACAGAGAGACAATAACTGCTGGTTATGTTTTCCTGTGATGCTGTCTTAGCACCAACTAAAAAATAGAGCTCTCTGAAGGTTGTTATCAGAAGTCCTCCTTTAACTCTGTTGTGCCTTTCCATTGTTGTGTGTCTGCCTGTACCAGTTGTCCAGAAACGCTTCCTTAGGCAGGCTCTGATGGGCCTCTACATTCCACTTGTGCTGGGAAAGGCTCTGAGCTTGCAGGGGGCACTGAGGTGCTGGTGCTGCTGGCCTGCAGCAAATAACCATCCTTCAGAAGTGACGGTATCTAATGACACCCTAGGCAGGTAGTCCTGCAGTAAGGGCAACTGGAAATTCCCCACTTAATTTTTCGTACAAAGTAACTTTTTGATTAGGCAGGAATTCTTAGAGGGAGAGGTGCAGTCTGTTCCAGAAATGTTCAGCTTTTCAGGAAACAGAAAAATCTGATGACAAGATTCCTTATTTTCACTGTCACTTTTCATGAAAGAGCAGGTAAACTCCTGAGGAGCACGGTCAGGAACTGAACTATTGCCTTCATCCGTGTCCTGGCTGCTGGGAGTTGTTATGGTGCCACGTCGGCTTCTGCCACCACAAAATTTGGTCTGCAGACAGAACTTGGTCTGCACACAGCTGGGCTTATTTCCTGCTAATTTTGTTATTATATGCTAGACATGAAGTTTTTTGCTCTGGAGTCACTGCTCTGTCTGCCATGAATTAGGGTCTGCAAAGGACTGACAAACACATCAGTAGCTTCTGTCAAGTATTTCCACAGCTCTGTTCCTTTTAATCCTCCTGGGAAAGGCTGTTTTGTTGCTTCCTGCAGCAATAATTTGAGAACCCAGTTTCCTGGCCTACCCAGTTGCAACATGCCACACTTTGCACGTGTTTCTTCTCCCTCTATTCCACTCCAGCTCTATCCTATGTCCTAAACTTCCTGCTGTATGTGGTGGCAAGGCAGGATCATAGATTGGTTGGGTTTGGAAGGGACCTTAAAGACCATCTAGTTCCGTCACCCTGGCAAAGGCAGGGACACCTTCCACTAGATCAGGTTGCTCAATGCCCCATCCAACCTGGCTTTGAATCCTTCCAGCATGGCCTGTTGTCCTCCAGCTGGTCGCCTTTAATCTATTTAATGCTGATGTATTTTGGTAAGCAGAAGACACATTAGGTCCCAAGGCAGCCCTAAATTAGTCCTGGAACATGAAGGAGCTGAGTGGGGAGGTTGGGCTATGCTGTGGGTACTCACATTAGCCATGCTGTGTTTCAGAGACACCAGGAAGCCCACGGTCTCACTCTCTGCAGTCGGTAAGTTTGACACGTACGTGTGATGTAGGCATTAAACAGCCTTATTGTTGCATGCCCCTACCGTCATTCCTCCCGCTCCAAGGCTGGTACAGAAGTGCCACCGTGTGTGATTGTCCCATGCAGGAGCAGCCTGAGAGGCTCCACTTCACAACTCCTTTTAGGGGGGCAGAATTCAGAAAAGATGGGGAGCCCCTTGGAGGTTCCCAGGCGTGGAGGGAATTGTACTTGGACTGGCTGTCCTGACATTGGCGAACAGCCACACGGAGCTTCCTCCCTGCTTAACCACCCTGCTGCTTTGCTTGTCCTGGGTTGCCTGTCTGTGTTTTCCTCATGTCCTTTTGTGTTTGATTGAATCAGCTGAGAAGCTAAACCGCACCCCAGGCAGTGCCAGCCTGTGCCCTGTGTTGCGGAGGGGCTGGGTACATCAGCCGGCCGTGTCCGCTTCCCTGGGGCACCTGTGGCCTGCAGGGAGCTGCTTGGTGACACAAGGTGCTCTCTTTGGGCCGTGCTTGCCCTGGAACAGCATTTGTCATGGCTGCTGGCAGGGTGAGTGTCCTGCAATACCTCCCCCTGGCAGGTGCTGTTTGTCAGTCCTGGCCTGCTGCGAGCCTGGACTGGGCACGGGTGACGAGCAAAACGTCCTTGTCACGAGTTAGTGTCCCAGTGTCGGACAATCCTTGTAGTCTCTCATACTCGGCTGCTTAGATCTGAGGCTGCACATCTGCACTCCCGCTCCCCTCCCAGCCAGCAAACCTCTCTGGCACAGAAATGCCAAAGCTTTACTGAGTCAGAGAAGCAGCTCTGGTGTCTGGGGTGAGGTTTCATGGCTGAGGCAGCCCAGCAGCCAGCTCCCCAGAGAGCTTCCTTGCTTCCTTCCTTCGGTCCTTCCTTCCTCCCGCACCCCACACTGTGTAGTGCTGGTCCAGACGTTTGTGTACCCTTCAGCGAGTGGATCAAATCAATCAACTGGCAGTCTATTTGCAGCTTTTTATCCCCTGGACTAGCTTTTTGCCAGGTTGTCAGGATGAATCTGCTCACTGTGCAGCAGGAGGTGGGGAATAGCAGCAGGCCAAGATCTGTTTTGCTTTCTCATGGATCTCACCTCTCTGATAGTTTAAAAGGTTTTGAAAATACTGGCAGAATAAGGATGAACAGAACATGCATTTCTCTTAAAATACCTGAACAATCCACATTAACTGAAGCTGTGCTTTTTTTCTTATGAGAAATAACCACCCATCTTCTGATTTGACTGAGTCTCTCAGGATATCACATATAATCATATCTGGACCATCATCCAGTTTCTTTACAGTGTCCTTGACTTCTGTGGTGTATTTTGACAGCTGGGCTTTCTGGTCTAACCAGTGAGTCCCCCTCCATCTTGCCAGACCCAAAGTCCACCTGCAGTGCAGCCTTCTCCTACAGCTGTATTTTAATCACAGATCAGTGCTAGTTGCTTGTTTAGCAGCGGACGAGGGTTTTCGGGAGACAAATCAGGCCTTAAGCACCTGGAAGTAACTTGACTGAAAAGAGAGGTGGTTTGGAAGGGAGGTGCTGCAGTTCTTGTCTGGAGGAAATGGTTCCATCTGAGCTGATGGACATGATTATTGTAACAGAGTGCAGCAACTGGCTAGAACTTGTGATCCAGATCTCTAGGCATGCAGCTGGCACAGTCTTGCTTTGCTGTCCTGAGGACACAAACACTACACTGAGGAATCAGGAGTGAGGAATTTTCATGCCATCCTTCATACTGGCTTTTGGGCTATCCCTCCTCTGAGCTGCCTTTCCTGGGCTAAGAGCAGCTCTAGGCCCGGGTCTACTGGGCCATTTTCTTTTTAATTGCATATTTTAACCCGTGCTGTTTGTGCTGCAGCTGGAGCTTCCCAGGTGAAATGGAACAAGAAGAATGCCAACTGTTTAGCGACAAGCCACGATGGGGACGTCCGAATATGGGACAAAAGGGTAAGCTGAGGGGTTTTTGAGCAGTCTGTGCATATTCCCACCTACCTGATGCAGACATCCCTCTGGTCACAGGTAAGTACTGAGAAAACATGCTACATTGTGCCAAATCTCTCTTGTGGGTGAGTTTAAACTAGAGAGAATTGGGAGTCCAGGAACCTGAAGGGAGTATGTAGATAGCCTCCTTTTCCAGAAACTGTGCCCATTAACTTTTTCATTTTGATCTCATAGTAGTTAACTGTTTTACTGAGTATGAAGTATTGTTGGGGCTGCACTTGGTGAGTGGAACTTGCCACAACTTTTCTTCAACAACTTCTGCTGAGCTATTTGTCATTTCCCAGCAGGAGGTTTTTCTACCTCTCTTTCCCTTGTTAAAGTGTCTCTTCTTATGCCGGAGAACTAGACCAAATTTCAGAAGTCCTGTGCTGAGAAGAAAAATGTTTCCCCTTGCAGAAACCCAGCACTGCGGTGGAGTATTTGGCAGCTCATCTCTCCAAAATCCATGGTCTGGACTGGCATCCTGACAATGAGTACACACTGGCCACTTCCAGCCAGGACAACTCTGTCAGGGTAAGTGCTGCTTCTGGGGTTTCTGCCTGGGAGGTGGAAGGATGGTGGAGCTGATCCCCTTCCACTGCTGGCAGACTCTTGGAGTGCTTGCCATTGGTGAGATCTGGATCTCATTGTCTGGTTTCTGTGCACCTCTGTGTGTTGAGCCAGGATTGCACTTCCAGAACAAGCAGAGAGGTCACTGAAGGATGGGTGCACGTATTTGCCATGTATTTGTGGTGATTAGGGCAGTATGGGAGGTGAAAACAACCGCCTGTGCCTGTTGCTTGCCAGAATGGAGCTGACCACACATGCCAGAAGAGCCTTCTCCCTGAAATGCAGTGTTGCCAGACTCAAACTGATCACAGCAACTTAGGGGGAGACATACTTCAGCCCCTGGGGTTTCCAAATGTTGACCAGGATTATCAGTAAGAGACTGCCTGCAAGCACTGCTGTGCAGTGCCTTTTACCTGGGGGGAAAGAGTGGGCTTTGTATGTCAGCCAAATGGAGTCCGTTCACACTGAGCTAAGCTCTGAAGTGATGTGTATTCTAGCAAAGCAAAAGGTTACATTCTTCATTAGAAAATTAGCAGAAACAGCAGGGTAGGCCTGCCTGCAGCCTGGACTGGCACATTGGCTGGGAGCCTGCAGGGTACCTTGTAGCTCTGAAAGCCCAAGCAGGCTGCCTGTCCCTGCTCTAATTACTCAAGCTATGATCACTGTGAATATGACCCCAAGTCACTCGTTGTCTAAGGGATGCTGCCAGATGCTGATAGCTTGGTATTTGTCCTTTGGGGCCGTCTCTGCTGTTAATGAATGGGATTACTAATGATGCTGTGGGCACCCTGGCATGCTTTTTGGTCTGTTCTATCTGCAAGCCACATGGAAAACTACAGCCTGAAAGTACAGCCAGCTGACTCCTGCCTTTGCTTGCCTTTTTCTTGTGGTTTTTTTTTTTTTTTGTGGTTTTAAGTTCTGGGATTACCGTCAGCCTCGGAAATACCTCAATATCCTTCCCTGCCAGGTTCCTGTCTGGAAGGCAAGATACACGGTGAGTGAGAACCTCCCACCAGCTCCACTTGTGCTCTGAGAGAAATGCGCAAAGGGACATTAAATAAAGAACTGCTGAAGGGCTTCTCACCGGTTCTACTGCTGGACACTATTAAGTTGATTTTAAAAATCCCTCTTGGTGCTTAAAAGGCCTAGAAAAGCAGCATCCGCAGTGGGGGGGGCACTTGGGAGAAGGAGTGAGCGAGCACCCAGCCATGTGAAGCTAAGACTCTTAATATCACTCATAGCTGTTCTCTTTCCCAGACATGAGTGCAGCCTGCAGCCAGTGCTGTGCCTTGAATTTTTGATCCTCCCCCCTTTCCCAACCCCACAGTGAGGGGTATAGGACGGGGTTCCTCTGGTTTCCTCTGAGCATTGTGACCCTGAGGAGCTGCTGGGGCTCAGTCCCCAGGTAGCAGTTCTTGCAGCTCCAGGCAGATTGCAGTAAGGATCCCCTGTGAAAAGTCAGTGGTGAAATCCCTCCAGCCTCCCAGCTGAAAAGTGAGGAAGCAGCAGGAAAAAAGTGATTCATCTTAAGTGAGCTGCACTGAGTATTTCAGTGGACTACATCTTATCCCTTGAAAAGGCAATGTTTTTGCACAGCTATTGCCTTGGACCTGCCCAGGTTTTGGCCTGGTTCTGTTTTTGTGCTGATCTCATTCATGTTAATGGGAAAAGGGAAAAATGAGAGTATGATGATAGCAGCATGGGAGCGTTACTCTCCAAGGGTAACTGGAAGGGTGTTTCTCTCTCAAGCCTTTCAGCAATGGGCTGGTGACAGTGATGGTCCCCCAGCTTCGTCGGGAGAACAGTCTCCTTCTGTGGAACGTCTTTGACCTGAACACGCCTGTCCACACTTTTGTGGGCCATGATGATGTGGTGCTGGAGTTCCAGTGGAGGAAGCAGAAAGAAGGTGAGTTCAGGGCTGGGTGTGCTCTTCCCTGCCTGGTGGCTGTCAGCTCACCGGGGGTGTGGAGACCTGGCTGCAGGGCTGTCAGGGCTGTCACTGTTTGGCTCCTGCCTTTCCTTGGCACTTTCCTGCCTCACCCCCCCTCAAGGTACAGCTGTTCTGTCCCGGTTTTATGGCAGTGCCCACAAAAGCATTGCCTTCTTGTTCCCGTGCTAACAAAGCAAATCTGCCAAATGCTGAGTGGGTCAGCGGAGACTCTTACTGCTTCCGCTCTCCCGTGAGTCTATTTTTAAATGAATCTTTCAGAATAAATTGTGCAAACTATTAGATGGGTGCACGAGTGCAGGCACCCTCCCCCTGCTCCGAGCTGCAGGCTAACCAGTTAACCCCTCACACCATGGCCTGCATCAGCAGCCTCCAGCACAGCCCAGGCCACAGACCCAGCAAACCCACCTTATGTGTGTGCTGGCCGGGGCAGGGGAGGGACAGAGAGGCCGCTGTTAGAGTTCAGCCCTGACTGAATTTTCCAGCAGCTAAGTATAGGAGATTCCATGCCAGAGGCTGGATAACCACACAGAGCACAGCTTTGTTTCCAGCACCTCAGCTGCCATTGACAGAACGTGCGTGTCTGGCTTTGGAGTCACTTGTGCTGCAGCTTTGCAGTGCTGTGTCAAAGTGCTGGTCCAGCCCTCTGCCACCAGCTGCTGGGGCCATTCAGATCTCACCACCTTCTCTATCTCTTGCTTTTTCTCTTTCAAAAAGAGGAGAGCAATAGAGAACCGCTCCAGGATCTGGAGGCGCAGTCGAAAGCAGTTTGTGGATGAGAATTCAAGCAGGCTTGAGCCACAGTTGGTTGTCTCAGCTGAGTTAATGGATATATACCCAAGGCTGGACGTCACGCTCGTCTCAAGCAACATAAATCAATCACACAAGCATTCCAAGTCTGCTTCAGTGTGGAGACAACCAAGATAGCACAAGTTGCCTTCCATGGAGTCTCTTATGCTGTATTTAGACACCTCCTGTGCCTCAGCAGAGGGGTGTAGGAAGCAGCTGTGCAGCAGCAAATTCTTTAAGCGTAGCAGCTGTTTGACAAGGGAAACTTGAAACCGTATCACAAGACCTAAACATGGACATAAATAAGTCTGTGTACCTCTGTCTGCTGATAGATAGTATGTGGCTATATCTGTTTCCTTACAACTTGAATTTGTCGTGGCATCACCCAGCTCTTTCAGAAGGAAAAAAATGCAGGGCAGAGCCAGCTTCTCTTAGCTTAGAAATGTTTTAAAACGTCTGCATCTGGAAACAGATTTGATGAGCTAAAAGATATTTTTACTTTACAGTTATACTTGAGAAACATATATCTTTATGATATTATTTTTCTATTTCGATAAATATTGTTGTAGATCTTGTTCATTCCTAGTTGGAAAACTTGTGTCACGTTCATTATACTTGTTTTGTGCTTTTGGCTTGTAAACTGCAGCCCATTTAGGGATGTGGTAACTGTGGTGCAGGGGGGCACAAAGGCCGATTCAAAGCAGAAAAGGACTTGCTTTGCCCTTTGTTTTGTGCCTTACCCATTGGATGTCCCTGCTGGCTCGTTTGAATCTGTTTCTGTTGAACACAGGGCTGTGATAGTCTTCTGTTTTCCAGCGGGGTCTCCAATGGTTTCTGTCCTGTTTAGGTTCCAAAGACTACCAGCTGGTGACGTGGTCCCGCGATCAGACTCTGCGCATGTGGCGGATTGACTCTCAGCTGCAGAGGGTATGTGAACGCTTCTGCTCTGGCACAGCAGACAGCTTTTTTACAGGGCTGGATTCACCTCCCTTTTCTTGCACTCCCAGTCACTCCTCTGATATCCTAGAGCTGCAGATCCCGCAGCCAGCTGCCGCTTCACTTTCCTCTTCAGCTCCAGCCCCAAAACATCCCCAAGGAGACCTGTGATGGGGCTCCTCTGAGCCTGGGCCTCAAAAGCTTCTGTGGAAGTGCAAGGCTGCTTTGTTGCCTAATATTAACCATAGAAGTTGTCTGGGGAGGGTGGAGGTTGGTTGCTGCCTGCAGTACCTCTGAAGATGCCACCTCTATGGCTGCAGGACTGTAGGATTAGGACCCAAATCAAACCCATGACATAGTACTAGGTAAATGTAGGGACTGTGCCCTCCACTTCCTCCCCTTGTTTCCTTTGCCTCGAAGCCTGGGGCAGAGGGTGTGAGTCCTGTGGTTCTGCTCTGTGAAGCAGCGAGAGATTGCTGATGCAGTTACTGGAACAACTGTGCTGGGTCAGAGCAGAGGTTCATATGGTCACAGCGGCCCATATGGCCTTGTCACGTCTTCTTGGAAGGGAATAGGTGGGCATGGAGTGATACTTTGTTCAAATGCCCTGCCAGCCTCCTGCACCTTGCAGCTTAGAGGCTCATTTAATCCAGATCTGACAGAGCATGATGAGTTTCACTTCCGTAGACTTTCTGTCTTTTCTTGGACCTGTGTAAATTTTTGTCACCTTAAACACCCTATCAACAGGGAGTTGCGTGGCTTTTCTGCATCTTGTGTGGAAAACCAGCTACTTCCATTTGTTTATTTTGCAACCTGCTAATTCCATTACATTGAAGACGAAATGAGCCATCTCTGCTACTGATGATTCTGTAGACCTCCATCATATCCCTCCTCAGCTGCCTCCCTTTTCAAGTCAAAGGGTCTCGATTTACTTCATCCTTTGTACTAGAACTTTGATTGTCTTTTTACCTTTCATGACCCTTTTTCAGTTCTACCATATACTTTTTGGGATGGGGGTCTGACCCTTGTTCTTTCCACAGAATTCTCAGTACTCGCTTTGCTTTTTGAACTGTTGGACGTAATTCCATGAAAACATCAGCTTAGTCTTGCCTGTACACCTTGTTCCCTCAGTCAGCTTGAACTTGCCATTTTTTCCCCATGTGCATTGCTTTATATTTACCTGAACCAAAGTTCATCTTGCATTTTAATACAGTTGCTCCTGTAAGGTCCTTCTGTGATTGTTTGCCGTCTGCCACACTTGTTGCTGCCCTGAAAAACTTGGTGGCATCAGCAAACCTGGTCATGTCACTATTCACCTCCTATTCCAGGTTTTTAATGAATATGTTGAGAAGCATGTGTCCCAGCACAGATCCTGCAGAAGTCCTGCAGGTCTGTAACAAACTTTATGAAAAACGACCCTTTTCTCCTACCTGATATATTTGTGAACATTTGATTTCTTTCCTGTCTTTAAATCAGTTGTTTATTCATGTCAGAGCATTTACTTTTCCTCTGCTGGCTCCCACTCTTTTGTCCTTGTCTTTGTCTGGATCAAACTACGCACATGATGGTGTGTTGCTGGTGACCAGTGCTGCAATTTGCTACATCACACCGTTATCCTTTCTCTTCCCTATGTTTCTTCTCTTCATCTTCCCTGTTTTCCTGTGCTGAACTTAAAATACAGGGGTTTATGGTCTCATTTTGATAGAGAACCTAGAACACTAGGGCCCCTAGTATGTACCTGGGTCTCTACCGGAGTGTAACTATCAAACGCAGAAAGTATGCTACTATTATATTTGATCTAAAAAAATTAAACAAATTTTGACAAATTATTTCAAGGAATTACAGTCACATCAGCTTCAGTTTTGATTAAAGTAAAACCCCTGTTACTTAGACGGGCCCTGTCAATTAACTGGCTTTGTAAGTGAGCAGGAGATTTGGCCAGGCTGTCTGAGGTGACAGAGCTGGGGGTGTTGGAAAGTGGAAGATCACTTGTCTTCATCACAGAAGCAGTGCCGAGGTCTTAGTCATGACTGTTGCGTGGACAGACCTCCCTTGCAAACCCATCTGTCTGGAGGAATGAGTTGTTTAATGGTGGCTCTTTCCCCAGCTTGGATTCTGTTGTGCAGCATGTTGGGTGTGTTTGTTCTTTTCAGCTCTGTGCTAATGACATCCTGGATGGAGTTGAGGACCTGATCGATGGGATTTCTCACCTGCCAGAGCCAGACAAGACCCTTCACCCCCAGGATGCAGAGCCCCAGCAAAACTCAGGACATGGGGATGAGGAAGGTGAGAGAAGTGATGCCTTGTGGTACCTCAAACATCAGTGTCTGTGTTGCGAAGAAGACACATCTTGGCATAAGAAAACCTTGTAGGCAAAGCACAACCTGATGTTTCAAAGGTTAATGGATTCCCCATTAGGGAGGCAGAAAAACACTAGAGGTTCCTCAGGATGGTCCTCCCAAGTTTTTTCTCTTCTAACACAATGATTCCAGCTGTAAAACAAAGCTCTTCCCTTTATCATTTAATTCCTTCTGATTGCCGTTTAATTGTGTTGGCTTTAGGTTGTAGCTGTGGCTTGTTGCCAGAAATAAAGCAATCAGGCAATAAGGTAAGTTCTGACTCTTAAGAGGGTAGATTAGTTTAAGCTGAGAGATGAGCCCCCAGAAGAGGGGTGGGTAAAGCTCTCTGACACATCACTTCTGCTGGGGGTCACTGTGTCAGCTGATCTAACAGGGAGATGTGTGCTGGTGCCTTCACCAGAAGTAGATATGGAGAGAGCTGGTGAATTTTTGGGAATCTATTAGTGAGAGGTGGCTGAAGGCTGGCAGAGCAGAGGGGGAGGGATGTTGTCTCTGGCTTCTGAGTGCCAGAAAGGTGGAAGGGAATGTGTCAGAGACCTTTTAACAGAAAGCATTGGTTAGGCTTTGTAGGGGAGGAGGCACGAAAGGAAGGAACACAAAGGAGGGTTTCTGTGGTTAAGGCTCTGGCCAGGTTAAACATCCAGGGTCAGTGTTTGAGGAGTGCAAGTACCAGAACAGAACAGTTTGCAGCAGCTGAGACCCGCGGTGGTGACGTGCATGTGAAAAAGGTATCTGAAGAGATTTTTACATCTATACTGAGGAAGAAGAATTGGGGGCACCCATACCTTTGTGTCAGTTTGGTCTTAAAGCCACAGCTCCTTTCTGTGTTGTAGCAGTGCTACAATGGATCCCCGTGTGAGGGGTTTACAGGGGGGCAACTTGATTCTCCCTTTGACTTGCCAGCAAACTGCACAGAAGGGGAGGAAGTGGTCCAATGTCTGTCCTTTGAATAAAGGAGACAGTTGTGAGATCCCTGAGTGAAAACGTCTCTTCCTAACTGGAAGTTTGCTGCCCAGCAATCCCCAGTGAAGTTCCTCTTTGCCACCTGTCCTGTGGGGCGCCAGAACAAGTTTCTGAAAGGCACCACCAGTTCTGTCTTCGTGAGGATTTTATAATATGACAGAAAAAGCCTGGCTACCTGTGCTCACCACGGGCAGTATTTCTGGGGTAGCACAACCTCTTTTGCTCCAGCTGGGAGCATTAAGTGTTCTCATTCTGGCTGCCTGACCTCTCTTTTTTTTTCTACAGGAGAGAGTTAACTCTTTCACTGCCCCTGATGAGGTCACATCCATCCATACTGTGTAGTTTCTGTGTGGGTCTGGTTTTGGTTCAGACTGGCAGGGTTTTCCTTGTGGCCAACGGGAATGAATATGGCTTTTCTGTAGCAGGGTAGATTTTGCTGCAAATACCATGACTGCAGGATTAATGCACAAGCAAATCCCTGGGTAGGAATTTCAGTGCTTTCTAGCCTAAAAGCTATTGTGGACTGTTGATGTTTCACCCTGGAGGTGGCTGCATTTCAGCTGCAGACGAAGCCTCCATGTTGCGTTAGTAAAGCACTTTGGGGGATCTTTGAAGGGAGCAGAGCTCTGCAGGTAAATCAGAAAGGCCCCAGCTGTGCCTTCAGAGTGCAGCTCTCCTTGCTGCTGCTTATAGAGGAGCTTTAGGAATCTGTACAAATATGTGGCTTTGGAGGATTAGAAACTAATTGGAAGGGAATGTGAGGAGAAGACAAAGGGAGGGTACTGCACATACTGGGAACCTCAGAGATGGTTTTTCAGTAAGCTGTGTGGTGTCTCGGGCTAGAAATAATTATCTTCCCTGAGAGCCACTGATCTTCCTTTAATCTCCTTTTCAGCTCCCTTTTCTGAAGTATATCTAAGCACTGTAATAAAATTGCAAACAGGAATGAGTGGCTGAGCATCCTACCTATCCAAATTCAGTAACCCACTGGGCAGCAGTAATACCAGATATTTGTCCCAGCAGCAAAGTCAGTAACTTTTAGTCAAATGCCTGTAAAAGGTCAACTTTTTGCATTTCTTGTAATTTATGTTTTTGCTTGGAATAGTCTGTGCAATGTGATATTTTAAGTGTGAGAATGACATCTGAAAAAATCAGGACTTCCCTTCTGTCTTTAGAACCATCATCAAGAAATGTATTTGGCCTTAAGAAGCGATGCCACAGTGAAACACCCTCAGAAGGAGCTGCCCCTGCCCTAATGGGGGTACATAGCAAAAAATGAGGCAAAAGCCATGCACAACCACAGGCAGAGACCAATTCTTCTGACACTCAGTGGAGTTTGTTATCTTAACCATAATTCCTTGTGTCCTGCAGTGCTTGCCTGGCTGTTTAAATGTATTCTGGCCTTCAGGGATTATTGTCCTCGTGGAAACTGTTGGAACTGGAGAGCTAGCCCCAGCATTTTGATGAGTCTTTAAAGACTGTTAAAGCACTAGAGTGCTTTGCGACATTAAATGCAAACGGCTGCTGCAAATGAATTAAGCCTCTATTAGGACCAGAACTACTCTCAGCTGTCTCCCAAAGCATTGTTACACTTTGGAAGCTTTCCCTGAAAGCTAAGAGTGGTGTGTGTGTGTGTTTGGGGGGGAGTTAGTCCCAAAGACCAGAGCTCCTCCTGGAGACTGCTTTCGCTGCAGTTCTTTCCCACTGACCTGAGACGCTCCAGCTCAGCTGATTGTGACTCTGGCAGCGCTGTGTAGGGAGGAGAAGGGATCTCAAATGAGAAGAGGAGGACTTTTTAGGGTTGTACAGAGTTCAGGCAACTTCTGTAACCTCCCCAGGAAACCTGTGTGCAGACATGTTTGTTCATTTGAAGAGAAGGGCCAGAAGCCTGCCTGTAAACAGCAGCTGAGACCCTCCAGCTCGCAGGGCTTTGCCAGGTAAAACTCATATCTCCGTGTGTCAGAAGGGTAGAGGAAAACCTGCTGTCTTGGCTGCTTACTGACGTTGCATGCCCAAAGTCTGTCTGTTATGGCTTGGCTCAACGTTTTTCCATCTTTCCCATCAGCCTTAAAAGAAGATTTCCTGAATGACCCTCTGGTGGGAAAGAAAACGGACCAGCTGGGGCTGCCTCAAACACTGCAGCAGGAGTTTTCACTGATCAATGTGCAGATCCGAAATGTCAATGTGGAGGTAGAGAGTTTCCTTTTGCTGTCTTCTTAGGAGGGCATGTGGGCAGGCTGGCTCATGGGAGCCTTTAGAGGGGAACCTTTGCTGCAGTGACTGCTGTCTGTAAACAAGTTTTATTTTAAGCTGTAGAGATCCTCTTGGCCAGGGGTAGTAAGAAAGAGAATAATCCCGTACACTGGGAGTGAGGGAAGTGTTTCAGCACAGTAAGTGCACTGGCTGATCTTGAGAAGGCTGCGTGGTGTTTTCCTCTCTGCCTCGACTGCAGAGTGGAAAGTGATGTGTTCCATGCAGTTGGTCTCATTGCAGCTGTTTCTGAACCCCATCTGCCTAACCTTCCCTATCCTGCACTCCTCTCCCTCAGTTTCGGCATCTCCCTTGCGCTGCAAACCCTCCTCTGTGGGTGGAATGTGGCTGGAAGTACAGCACTGGGAGGCCACTGCCTGTCTCCTCTCCTTAACCCCTGTGGTTTCACAGCTCATGGCATGATCCTGATGGGAGTTTTCTGAGACAGTGGTACAGAATCTTAGATGATGCCTCTTAATGCTGCCCTGGGCCTGGGGCTCTCCCTGGCCAAGTGAAGTGGGCTGGAGTACAGATGGTGGGAGCAGATTCCTGGTGCTGCCTGGGCTGGCCTCAGCTCTCCAGATGCTGGACTGTCAGTGTGCTGGTGCGAGCCGAGTCTGTGCCCATCTGCCTGGGGTTTTTTGCTGTAACTGTGTTCCCTGCCCTTGAGAACAGCTTGACTTCGTCTTAGGGGTGTGCAGGGGAATCAGTCCCTCTAGCATGAATTTAAGCCACTTTAAAAGCCCTTGGGGCTGTGACTACAGAGCAGTTGCTTTTCCTCACAGATGGACGCGGTGAGCCGTAGCTGTACGGTGTCAGTGCACTGCGGCAACCACCGAGTCAGGATGCTGGTGATGTTCCCCGTCCAGTATCCCAATAATGCTGCACCGTCCTTCCAGTTCATCAACCCAACCTCGATCACAGCCTCCATGAAGGCAAAGCTGCTGAAGGTGCGTGTGGAGTGTACGCTGTCTTTATAAAAACACAAATGCTGCATGCTTGATGTCTAGATTTTAGTGACACAGAACATCTGATCTTGCTGAAGGCATTCCACAGGTCACACTGAACTGACAGATTGTGGAGCCTGCGGGATGAGGTTTCTATTGGCGTTGCACCCGAGTATTTGCCTTTCTCTACTGGTCCTTTTCAAACACATGTTCTTCATTGCTGTTGTGTTCCCGTGTATTCCCTGAGGATCCCCGACATCCTTCTCCTCATGCCATTGCCCTCAACCCCCTAACAGACAAAATAACCAGCCAAGGATCCAGCTGCAGAATGATACTGTGTTTGAGCTGGGTTGTTGCTTCCTGCTCTCCTCCACGAACTGTTTTAAAAATGAGGGGACTTTTTTTACATGGGCCCTGCTACTTCCAGACCTGGTATTTGATTGTCTGGTGTAGCAAATCTATTGCTAATGAAATCCCTTCCCCCTCAGCAAGTTGGTGGATCAGTTTGGGTTCCTTCTTGAGAAAAATTTGACCCGGTTTGCCACAAACTGGTACGAAACATATGGGTCACAGTGGTATCAAAGCCCGAATCCTGGCTCAGAGTGTGCTGCACCTGCGTGAACCTCGGTGCTCTGATCACAGCTCACAGCCATTCCTCAGAGCAGACAGCGCGCCAGTGGCTCCAGTTAGGGGGTGTCTTTGCCTTCTCTGGCTCCTGGCATCTTAGCTGCGCTGCAGACAAAAAGGATGTGAGCGAAGTGTGGACGTAACCGTGATTCAAGCTGCATCTTGTATGTATTCCAGATACTGAAAGACACTTCCCTGCAGAAAGTGAAGCGGAACCAGAGCTGCCTGGAGCCCTGCCTGCGTCAGCTGGTCTCCTGGCTGGAGTCTGTCGTGGTATGGAGAATTGCGTGGGCTCTCTGCCCTAGTTTGTTGTCTTCTCCCATGTCCCACACTTCTGACTCTGCACTGAGAGTCTGGCCTCATTAGATGTGTAAATAGACCCCTGTGACTGGCCATTACATCTCTGTGAGCGCTTCTGGTGAACGTTGAAGAGAACTGGCTGGACGATTAGATGTGTTTTGTTTCCACAAATGAGGCCCTGAAGGGTTGCTGCTTTGGGGAACTCTGATATTCAGGTTGGGGGGAGTGACTGGAGCTTGGACAGTGGTGCATGGTAGCTTCCCAACTCGGAATATATCTCACTGAGTGCCAGGGCATGGTTATCATCTGTGAGAGAAGAGGCCTCAGGGAGTTGATGGATTCATCCTTGTCTGAAAGGCAGCGGCAGATGTCTTTACCTTCTCAGTTAAGATCCTGCTAGTCCTATTCTAGGGTTTTTGTTTTCTTCCCTTAAAAAAAAAACCCAAACTGTGAAAATCTGGGTTTTTTCTGAAGCTTTGTGCTGAGGTTTTGTGGGGATGATACTGCAGATGAATCCAAGTCACACTCTGCTCTTAGCTGAGAGATCTGTGATACCTACTCAGCATCCCAGTGTCAGGTATTAGGTCTGTGTGTGGGTGAAGTGTATCAGAGTGGGTGTTTTTAGCATTCAGGAAAAGACTGGAGAGTCTCCTCAGGTTTCTTTTCTGAAAAGAAAGTTTCTTTTTGTTTATTCTTCACAAATAAAGGGCTTTTTTTTTTTCTCTTTAAATGTGGAAAGGCTTAATTCTGTTTGGTTTCAGCAGTAATATTGTAAGACTGGGAACTTTCTCTGCTGTATGGAAATCTGATGACTCGAGCCAGGCACCACTGCCTTTAAAGAATTCCTTAGACCTAAGTTGTAGTGTTCTTTGTCCAAATAAATGCAGATTTCTGCCAAAATTTCTGTGGATAGGTTTGAGGTCCCCCAATATTTCACATCACCTGCCTTGCTCACTTGAAGGCTCCAACCTGCATTTGATGCCCCACAGTTGTGTGGTATTCCCATTTATGGAGGTTTTGTCTCGCTTCCATCGCTGGGGTATCAGGTTTAGCTCAGCTTGCTGTCTTGAGACTCATCCAGACTGTGAAGGTCAGATTTTCTGTATACTTTCCCACTGTTTCTCCCCAAGTTCAGCTCTGCATTTCAGCATGGTTATGGTGGGGGAAAAAAATATCTGGACGAGCAGCCAGACAAGCTCCTTTCCTCAAAGGCAAACGTGTTGGCAAGTGCCTTTGCAGCTGGAGCAATAACCGTGCTTGGTCTGCTCTGGCTTGAAGGACGAGCATCTCCTGTGAGGCTGGTTGGCAATGCCATGTGCGGTGTCCAGCTGGATTTCTTTCCTGTGGCAGCAGCAGCGTGACTTTGGGTAACTTCTGTTTCAGAACCAGGAGGACAGCACGTCCAGCAATCCCTACGCTTTGCCAAACTCCGTAACGCCCCCCCTGCCCACCTTCGCCCGGGTCTCCAACGCCTATGGCTCCTACCAGGACTCAAACATCCCATTTCCACGGACCTCTGGAGCCAGGTTCTGTGGTGCAGGTCAGCCCCATCGCTGATAGGGTACAACAGCTACCCAGGGAACACTCCTTTCGATGTCTCGGGGAACGCTTGCCTCTGAACGAGGCAGTGAGTGAGAAATGGTGTTCACGTGGTGGTGCTGTGGTAAATTTATAGATGAGACTAGGTAACAACTGCTTGCAGTTGGTGTTGCATGTGGGATTTTAGGATTTGGAAATGCCGGGATAGCTGAAGAGATGGCCTCTGGCTTGTGGCATGCCAGAGGCATTGGCAGACCTCTTATACAGAAGTCTGGGAATAGCTGTTCTCCTTGCCTAGTTCTCTCCTACCGGCATCACATTGCTGCATGTGTTCTGGTGCTCAGTCTGCATGAAATTCCTGTGGTTTGGGGTTGAACTTAGCCCTTGATTAAACCATATTCCTGTTAGTAACCATTCTTTTCTCATTCTGCACTCTTTCTGATGTCCAAAATAGCTTTCCCAAGGTCACTGGGAAACATCTCCTAAGTGGGACATGGGGTGCAATCACATCCAGGTTTCCAGGAGAGTGTTCAGGGCAAAGATCATTAAAAAGCAGGTTTCTGAGTGAGAGCTGTGAAGTTTCACTGAGCTGTTTCAGATGCATGGATGCTTCCCCTGGACCTGACTGCATCCCACTCCGAGTGCGTTTTGAAAGCTGCTTTCCACACAGGCCTCTCAATTCCCAAGCAAAAGTAAAACAGAATAGTATTGCGTTGAATAGGCTCAGTGAAACCTGCTAAGTCCTGAAACTCTTGCGAGAGTGGGTGGCTGAAAACACTCGAGGTGCTAACAAATGGGGTAAGGCCTGTGAGAGCGTGTTTGGAGTTGGCTTCAGATGGGGCTCTCCTGTTGAAGAGGAGAGTTGTACAAGCTGCAGTGGTTTCTCTGCGTTGCCAAACATTGCCAAATATTGCCTTACTTGCCTCGGGAGCATCAGTGCCTGGCAGGTTCTGGTGAAGAGTTAAAACATGAGCACATAGGTGCTCATTCTCCTGTCTTTTCTCTAACAGTTGTAAGCCACTTGAAATGGTGCTTTTAAGAGAAACATCTCAACAAAACGTGCTTCAGGGAGGGAATTGGGGTCGAGAAAATGCAGTTGTCTACTTGTAGTTCAAAAGTGCTCAGAGTAGTGGATAGGCACCCAGCCCCCTTGCCTCTGATACCTGAAATGGTAGCCAGGTTTCCCTGTGCTCACCCTTGAGTAATCTACTCCTTGTTGCATGATCTTTATGCCGTGTCCCGTCTCTTCAGGGTACCTGGTGTACTTCACGAGGCCCATGACCATGCACCGCGCGGTGTCTCCGATGGAGCCCACGCCCAGGTGAGCGCCCGGCGCGGTATTTGGTGTGTGCAGCGGTGGACAGGAAGGCAGGAGAATGTCAGATCCTGCGCTGGATCTGCTGACCTCTAGCGTTAGTTGTGCCCTCGGCACGGCCAGCCCGGGCCCTTACACCACTGTGCCTCAGCAGGCTCCTTTCGGGACGCCGGAACCATTGTGTTTGCAGCTTGGATTAGCGGAGATGTCAGTGGGAACCCGCAGGACCTTCGGTGGGTGAAAGCCCCTGAGAGCGTGTTCCCTTTCTTGCAGGTCCCTGTCAGCTTTGTCGGCGTACCACAGTGGCCTCATCACTCCGATGAAGATCCGCACAGAGACTCCGGGCAACCTGCGCTTGTACAGTGGGAGCCCGACACGCAGTGAGAAGGAGCAGGTCTCCATTAGCTCCTTCTACTACAAAGAGAGGGTAAGGACCAGACCAAAGCACTTTTCCTAACACCTCAGCTTTTGTGATCTGTTTTCCTTTCATTTAGCGTTTCTAGTAACAGAAGCTTCATGTTCCTCTCGAGGAGACTTTTTTTTTTACAGGCAGCTCTGTAAAATGTCAAAAGGATTTATCTCCTATTAGTCACTTTTTTACTGATCCTCTCTAGCATTTGACCTGCTTATTTTGATGTTTCTCTATGCTGACCATCACAGTTTCCTTCAGTGCATTACACTGTCTCCCTTTTCATTATGTAGGGTTAAAATGTCACACTTTAAGAAGTCATAGTTTCCAGATAAATACGTATAGGCAGCTCTTGCTGTTCTGGGTACTCCCTGATACATGTAACTGCAAAGGGTTTTGGCTTTCTCCAGCTTACTGCTAGCCTCTCCTGGATTATGGGATATAGTTGGTTATTTCTGTTTCAGGTGTCTCTTTCAGGGATATGTGCCCCTTTGGACCTTTTTTTAAACAAAAACCATTCCTGCATGATTCTCTGAAGATCTTCCAATCCACATACTCCTGGTTTAGGTGTAGGTTTTGCTGTCATTGCTGTTTACAAGCAAGGCTTTGTGGGGAGAGTTTCCTTCTGGGACATACAACTGTTTCCTTCTGCTGTAATTGTAGGGTGGCCACAGGATGGTAGTGAAGCAGTTACGAGTGGCAGACGCTGTGGGACTAATAGGCTGAGCAGGTTTCTCAGAAACAAACTCTGGGCTTCAGCAGGGGATGAAGGGGCTTGCAAAAATGCAATAAGCTTCCACTGAGAGCCTAAGAATGTGGGGCATTTGAGTAGTCTGCTCACTGTCCGTGCAGAGGGCCCTAATCTGCTGCAGCAACACAGAGCTGCCAGCTGCCCCAAGGAAAGCTAAAAGCTGTCTGCACTCTGCTGCAGTGGAGCTTGGGAACTCCTGTCCCAGGAGCAGAGGGAAAGTCAGAGCCTTGAACTCCCATCCTTCCTGGGCACTGAAGGAGGTCTTGTTTTTCTGGTGGTGCTGGATGTGGCAGCCAACCCTGTCTCTGGGACTGTGTCCTTGCTTACAAATGTTAGTCCTTACACCTACCACACCTCTGGCCCCAGTGCAAGCTTTGCCTCCATGCAGACCCCAGAAGACTCGGAGTCCCCATTCTCTTTTTTGATTATTTTTTTTTCCCACACAACCTTTTTTTTTTTTTTTCCTGAAAAGAGAAAGTGGTTCTGCCTGGTACAAAAATTACAGCCTGTTCTCCTCTTTGCAGGAGAGTTTATTTAAAGAGCTACCTCTGTCCTCTGCAGCATGCTTGTCTCCGACACACAGCTCTCTAAGATGACAGACAAGGCTAAAAATAACATGTGGAAACAGCTTGGTGCAATTTCATGTGACCTGTCACCCCAGCCCTTGTATAGATGGCGACAAGATTTTTGTCACGGGGTAAAAACAAAAAAAAATCAAGAGAGCAAAGCTTGTGTGCAGCCATGTCTGCTGAAAGCCAGGGAAATTCCCCTTCCCCCCTGCCAGGGTATCTCCTTGCACGCTGCAAGAAATGTAAGGACTCTAGCATGGAGCTAGTTCCAATGTTCTTGCAGATGACATAGTTTTTAAAAAAAAAACAAAACAAAAAGCACACAAAAACCCAAAAACCTCTATCTCCCTTCAGCAGAGGTTTTCTGATTCTTCAGGATTTGATGTCATGGCCCCTGTTAGATCAATGCTACGTATTTTTATGTCATTTCATTGTGAGGATTGTAAAAAACCCAGACTCTGAGTCTACTTAACTCCTTGCTCTGAAGCTTGGATGTTTGCGTTAAGTAAAAGTTGAAATTTTGTGTGTCAAGCTCTGATAACTTCGGCCCCAGCACTGACTTTGTCAGCGTTAATCAAGTATTTCATCCCACGTAGCAGCCTTTGGCATCGCTACCATTAGCAAACGAATGGAATCTGCCCACTGCTGGACAGCAAAGGTGTCGTGTTCCCATAAAGGCAGGGGAGCTACTGAATCCAGCAGAGAGCTCCTTAGTAAACCAAAATGAAACTCACTCTGGCACTGAGCCTCTCTGTGCTGATTTAAGAGTATATGTATATATCATATATATAGTACATATATATATCTTTCTCACTTTTTATTCACACATGCACGCTCCTCCTTTCCTCCTCCCTCTTTTTCACTCCTCAAAAGCACCCCACCGAGGAGCAGTAGGCAGCAGAAAGGAGGAGCTGTGTCTATCCTGTGCCGATGCCGTCGGTGTTTCAGACGTGGGTGTCTCTTACAGAAGGTGCCGTGGCTGTGGTTTCTCTCCCTGCAGTTAGAGGGTCGTGACACGGGGACAGCTCGGCCCTGCTTTGCACGGGGATGGTGACAGCGGTGACCTTATGCTTCCCATCAGGGAATGGGTGGGGGGACTGAGCTTAGTTCTGCTTCTTCTCCACTGTACTGAATTCCCTTCAGCTAACCCTTTTCTCCTCCTCTGTGAGGCCTGATGAGGAATCCATAGCACAGGGCTCTCTCTTCCCATGGGGCCCTGCAGCCCCGGCTCCCTGGTGAGGTGCACAGGGATGCAGAGGCTGAAGGCATGACCGATGGTCCTGACTGTCTATCACCAGCTGAAAATAAATGTAAAATACATTGCACATGACCCTAATAACCCTTTTTATTGCGTTGACTCTTGTAGAACTGTACGCAGAACTTTTTTTTCAAGCGAGTGTACGGTAATGTGTTTTGAAAGATCCCATTTGTTGTTGCTGTAATTCTGCATTGAGTACTGAAATGTCTGCAGGTTCCTAATGAAAGCCTGCTTTGGAGCTATTCTGCATCGTCAGTCAGAGAATTTGACTGCTCACTCAATCTGAATGAGTTCCTCAACCCATAATGACAATTTCCACCTGGCCCTGCCAAGTAGCAGTGTCTCTACATCCCTGCTAATATCCTGACATATGGTTTTTATTGTTTAAAATGAAAGTGAACAGTTACAGCAGGTTCCAGTGAATGAAGTCCTGGAGGATGCTGAATGTTAAAGGGATATCTGAATAAGCAGGAGTGTTTATTTAGCTTCCTGCAGATTTCTGTGCCATGGCACTGGACAGCTGTGGTAAAAATGATGCAGTTTGCACTTCAGGCAAGAGGAGTAAAACTGATTAGACGTTAGGCATGTGGGGCACTTGGGTGTTGTCCTCTGCTCGATTCATGGTACAAACAAGGTCACACAGAGCAGTTCAGTGCTTCTTGCCATAACACAACTCTGCGTGGAAGACTTTATTCAGACTTGCTGCTGCCAGAGTCTTCCATCAAAGCTGGCACAGGCACAGCAGCTCTTGCTTTGCCGGGGCCGTAGGTAATGTTGTATGGTACAACTGTGTGAGGATGACAGTGGGGGTCACGGTTTGCAACTGTTCTTTGAGTGACAGAACCGTTGGGAACAGTATCTTTTTACTCTGCTGGTTCAGGGCACTTTTCATTTCAGTTTATTTACCTTTGTCTTTAATTTTCTTGGTGTCTCTCTTCCCTTCTCCTGGGTATAACGTTTTCGCGTACAGATGTCTCCTCGCTCTGCCCGGCGACGTTGGTCCATACAAGCAATTAACGACTTCCCGGTACTGTGTGCTGTGCTAATGCTGTCCTTGATATGACCCTGTCTTCTGCCCAAGGGCCCAAGAATAAGATGCCACCTGCCTGCCTTTGAGTAACCTGCACAGAGGTGGGGGACTCGCACTCCACACAGGGCCTAGGGCTTCAGCGAGAGCTGTAAGTGGACAGGAGCAGACAGTAGTTTGCAGGGTACAATTGCTGACCTCCAGGATGCCTGTTTCACCTGGCCTTGCAGTCAGGAAAGGATGCCAAGGGACAATTTGAAGCATGAGAAAAGATCAACCCCTAAGAAACAGAGAGTGCCGTGCGGAGGAGCTGAATGATTTTTATACATCATCAGCCAACTGATGAGACTGACATTAGAGCACCTCACTGCTGAGAAGATGAGGCCTTGCCAGAGAGGGAGGAAAGGTCACTTAAGAGCTGTGGAAGGAACAAACTGGTTGAGTTCTTGACAGTGATCTGTCATCTCGTTAAAATGCGTTGCCAGTTCTCAATGCAATCCATCACACCGTCTTATTTCCTGAGCCAACAAATAGAATTTCTTCTTAATTTGTGATCTTTTCCCAGCCCTTGGAATTGCACTGCTCTGCATTCAGTTGGAGTGGTTGCACTTCCAGCCATCCTGGTACTGCCTCCTCCTGGCACCTGCCCTTCACAGTTTGCTTTGACAGTAGTTTTCTATTAGTCAGGTCCACGTGTCGCTCAAGCTTGAACATCATTCATGGGAACATCTTGATGATATCAGAGTTGCTCAAGCTGTGCTGTACGTTGGGGCAATTACTATCTCATCACTCATCTGCCAAGCATAGACAAAGCTCAGAAAACTCAATTTCAATTTAAAAATGATCTCTGTAGGTCGGTTTGTCTTAATGTCTGTGTGAACAGCTGTTTTTTCACAGCTGCTGTCCTTCACGCTATCTCTTCATAAGACAGCAGGGAATAAAGTAGAATCCTGCAACACCTAATTTAACTTGGTATAATAGGATCAAACTTTCCTAATTACAACAGCTCTAGCACTATACTAGCAAATAATAGGTGAAAGAAACCGGAAGTAATTTGCATGACTCCATCAAGCCTTTTTGCAAAGTGCTAATAAAGAAATGGGAGCAGCGCATGCAAGAAGTGAAGTTCTGTCTTGGATCAGGAACAGACTGAAGGAAAGAAAAGAAAATCAAGCAAGGGACTTGCCAGGTTGTGGTGTGATAAATTGTGGTGCACAAAGGTTGCCAGTTTAATACCCTTACCATGGGCCTGGAAGGAAGAGCAAGTAGTGACGTGATAAAGTTATAATTTTGTCTAACATATACTTAAAAACAATACAGGGGTTAGTCCAGGCCTTGAAGGATTGATTGCATTTGTGGATAACCTTTGGAAGAGCCTAGTCTGACTGCGTAAATTGGGCAGCAGTGCCCCAGGCGAAGACACAGGCATGCACAAGGAGAGCCCTGGGTTATTAGTGCAGACCAGGTGCCTTCCTTCTGGGAGAAGAGCTCAGCATTGCTCAAGCTGCTTGGGGAACCTGGAGCTTAGCAAGTTTACAGGAAGCAATAATTCATCCTTCTTTCTAGGTTATGGCTAGCTTCCTCTGCCCAAATGCCTGTGCTTCCAGGCAGGTGCCAACTATTGATTGATGGAAGCTATAAAGAAATATTCCTGCTGTGGGGCACTTGATTGAAAAGGGCCTTGGATTTTATTTTTTTTTTAGCGCCTTCGTGGAAGGTGTCTGATATTGTGGGAGATGCTGGAAATAGTAAATGTTGATTATTTTGAAGAGAAAATCCGGGCAGTGCTGCATGAACCACATGGGGGAGTTAATGTGTAGGCAGTTGTTCAGAATAAAGGAGCATAGCTTTCTGCAGGGAGGCAGCGATTTTTACATTTTATTTTAAAAAAAAATAAAATATTAGAAGCAGTTTGAACCTGACTTTGAGCAAGATGAACTATTTTGTAGATGCCTCATTGCATCTTAATCTTTGGCACTGAGTCTGTTTTCTTCTGCCCACAGCCCTTCCCTTTGTCCTACTAAGGCCAGTTTATACCACGAATCCTGACATTTTGCATATGCTTATGCGAAACAGGCACTTTGCATTTCAGGATCCTACTTCAAGCACTGCCTGCCTCAGCAGGATCCAGAGACACACACACCCAAGTGTTCAGCATCCTTTCCAAGCAGGCACGCAGCATTTTGCAACTCCTTCTGCTGAGTATGCAGTGATGATGGTGGTTGCTACAAAGCAGTTGGTGGCTTATTCTTGGGCTATCTGTTTCTACATGTAACCCATTTACTGCCATCGTTATCACCTCAGATTGCAGCAAATTACAGCCTTGGGTACAGTAGTGCAGGTGCAGGCTGGCTTTTTTAGTCGTTATTCAGTGCTGTTCCCTGCTGTCACCTCCAATCCCATGATTGTCATAAATGCTTTGGTTACTTTCCTTCTCCTGCGCTGAGGAACTGATGAGTCTTAATTTACTTATTACCGTAGCTATTTTCTTTTTTATCTTCCCCCCCGCCTCTTAAACTGAGGAGCAGCTGAATAGATGCAGTTCTGCTTGGCATGGATTCCAGTCTACAGGAAGAGAGAGAAGTGTCGGGGCAGTGCAGAAGACCCACGCATTTGTCTTCAGCTGGCAGTAGTTAGCTGGGTGCATGCATGTTGATTTCTGCTTCCGCTCCAAACATTGTGTTTCCTGCTCCCCATCCTGACCTGTGCTCCAGTCCCTAGGACGAGATGTGTTTTCTATTCTACCCTAATGCCCAGGAGCCTTGGTGACACCTTGCAATTCCACCGTAGTGGGAGCTCCTCCCAGGAGAAGAAATGAAGCGGAAGGGAGGGAGAAACCTTGTGGTGGACCTTGGCCAGAAAGACCCAACCTAGAGTTTTGCACGTCTGTGGTAATCCCTGCTAAAAGTGCTCAAATACCACCTGGTGGAGAGCCACTCCTGTAATTAACACCAGCAATTATTGGATTCAAGGTAGAGCTTCTGCTGTCAATGGTGATGAGTTTTACCCCATCTGGAGTGATTCCCACTTCTGATTGTGGGGTTTTCCCTAACACTTTATTGCTGTAGCTGAGGCAAACATAAATTGCAAAAAACCCAGACATTTTTAATGGTGACTCTATGTGTGGCTTTGAGATTTTCTTCTGTCACAGTTTTAGGGGCAGGAAGTGGCGGGCATGGAAATGTAGTACTGGCAGGGCCTATGGCCACTAACTGACCACTCCAGGTGCTGCATCAGTAAAGAGTTAGGGCTTCCTTTTTGCCAGTAAGTAGGCAGTGCTAAAAGGAAGAAAACAGGACAGTTTTATGGTGAGTCCCAGTCTTCAGGGGTTTCTGATATCTTTATTGTCTTCATTTGTCTGGTGATATGCTAACAGCAAGCAGTGAAAACCATTCATGAGACCTCTTTCTCATTCTCATCCTCATTTGTTGTCATTCTCCTCTAAAAAAAAGTTACTGAATTACCTGTGGAAAGTGATATGTGTTGTCCATGTTTCTGTAGTCTTTGAAATGCCTGTTGGGAGGCTTCTCCAGTCTGTTCTTACAGAGGGCAGGAGCAGGTTGAATCTGTTCCCAAAAATGGGGCAGAGAACCTGCCTCGGGGAGAGGGAGCTCTCCACTGGCTGAAAGTCTTGGAGGCAGCTGGCTTACGGATGGTCAGGAGGCAGAAAGTTGCTCTCCAAATTACCTGCCAAGCCTTAGAAGCCCTTGTTGATAGCCCTGAAGAATGTGGTTCTGTGTCTGCCAGGCTGGGCTCAAACGCCTGCTCAGACACAGCGCAAGTAACAGCTTTTGTTGTGGGGAGCCCGGTAGCCCTTCCAGGACAGTGCCTGAGCTTTTGCCCTGGTGGCATGTTGTTGTGCTGGGGCTCCCAAGCTTCGCTCAGGTAATGGTTTTTTGCAGCTCCTCGCTGCATCCAGGAGACAGCATTTTCCTGCCCTCAGAAGGAATGGGGTACAGGTGCCACTGTTATTTGGGAGCCTTGTTGTAACACAGCCCCCTCCTTCACCGCAGGAAAGGCAGCTAAATGTTTAGCTTATCACAAGAGGGTTAGCCTGCCCAGTGGCAAGAGAGGCAGGCAGAGCTGGTCCAGGCAGTGCCTTGGTTAGGAACTGATGGACTGAGGAGGTTGGTTGGGTCTCCCACCTGCCCCTGTTCCAGCCACCTTCCACTGCACAGCGCTTCTCAGCTTCAGGGTACAGAGAAGCACTGCAGGCAGATTCTGCTTGGATGAGTTAGGATGTGAGGGGATGTGGCAGAGAACAGCACCCTGCCCTAGCCAGCCAGCTTCTCTGGAGCACTGGATGCTGACAGCCCTGTTTCTACCAGCGTTTGGCACCTCTGTATCTTGGGCACTGTGCACGCTCTGCTCCTCTTTACCCCGGGGAGGGCTGGAAGATCAGGGGAATGGTGACACTCTGTCACATGAGCATGCCTGGAAAAACCCCCCTTTGCCTCCTTCGAGGCTGAAATACCTTCTTCACTTACTGTCATACCTGTGCTGGAGCCTCTGATCCTCGACTGCCCGGTGTCCAGAGCGGCTTTAGGAGCTCATCTGTTTTGTTGCTTTTGGTGTGTGCTGGTATTGTGCTCAGCATGGCAAGACCTTCTCAGCACATTGGCCTAAGCTTGGGCCAGGCAGGCAGTGGAGGAGGAATTCATTTATAACAACACTATAATAGTTATAATAAATTTATAACTGTAATAAATAACTCATGAGGCGTTTTTTAACGACATTTTTTGTCTGATAAGCCTGCCCAGGTTTTCACAGGACTGCACGATCATGGTCAAAGGCCATTTGGCACGCAGCCACGCCAGAGCTGGCCTCACACTCGCAGTAGAGGTGACCCTGCTTGCAGGTCCAAGTCCTGCCCTTGCCGTAGCCCAGCCTGCTCTTCAGGAGCAGGGATGTGAGCCTGTGCGGGCAGTGTCTGCCTTGCGGAGTCGTCAGCACAGGGCTGCCTCTCTGGCCTGTTCAGAGGGGCTGTTCTGCTTGGCCTAGAGGAGTAGGAAGCCCCAGCAGGAGCGCCTCAGGAGGCCTCCATAACTCAGCATGACCAGGCACGTGGGCCCTGTGTGTCACTGAGGGAACACGCCGTAGGGGAGCAGCATTGCAAAGCGGCAGAACCCCGCGTAGCAGCCAGTGCTTCCCTTGGTAGAGCTCCAGTGCCTTCTGCCTGTTGTGCTGCTGCACATCCTCCCGTCCTGTCTCCTCACCCTCCTAGACCAAGGAGCTGGAAGAGGCCAGGACACCAGCCAAATACTCTGTGGTGTTTGACCCAGCCAAGGTAGCTTTATGCAGCTTGGCGTTAAGATGGCCTCCGTGTCTCTTACAGGGAGTATTTGGGAATCTTGGCTTCTTGTTTCTGTTCCCTTTTGTTGGTTCCTCTCCTTTCTTCTCCCCCCCTTATGTCCTGAGCCAGCTGTAAGTAGCTGTGAGCATGGTAGCTAAGGATCCTTGCTAGGAAACCTGCTTTATCATCTGCTTGTTGTTTGTTTGAAGCTGTTGATAAAGCAGGAGGTGGGAGCCCTGTGCTGGGGCTGAACAGGGCTGTACTCACCCTGGAAGGGCAGACCTACAGACAGGCTGGAGCTGCTGGCTTGCCCCGAGGCCAAGGGTGAGCAGAAGCTGTGTCCCACGTGTCTCTGTGCTGACACTGGCTGAAGTCAGCCCTGGTCTATGTGCAGAGGGGTCTCAGAGAATGAGAACTGAACAGTCCTCCTGCCAAACTTGCCCAGGTTTGATTGGCATCCCGATGTTGATCTGTTCTCTTACTGGCTTTCACGGGGGAACTCACAAAATACTTTTTGAGTGAGTTTGACCTTGAGCTCGCTGCCTTGACCTGCTTTTCACTTCCTACAGATGGAGATGCTTGTTCTCCTGGGCATGCCATGGATGTTTTTCAGGGTAACACTGAGCCTTCTGAGAGGCAGGTTTGGGTGCTGCTTGCATTATTCCTGACCCTAGTGCTTTGTTGCCTGTCCCGAGCGCCCTGCCGTCCTCTTCCCCAGTAACACACGGCCATTCCTTCTGCAGAAATCGAGGAGGTGGAAAAGCAAACGGGAGGGGACGGATGCCAACAACCGACCCATCAAAGCTGCTGGGAAAGTTATTATCCAAGATATTTCCTGCTTGCTGCCTGTCCACAAGCTGCTGGGGGAGCTCTACATGTGAGTATGAGTGCGCTGCCATCCTCTCCCAAATGAAAGCAGCAGGTTTTGGTGTTACTGTGCTTTAATCCTGACAGAGTCAGCTCTGATCTTTGAATGTTTCTCCACCTTCTTCCTCTGTTCTTGCCTGGCTGCTTTTTTTGTGGTACCCCTCCACCTGTGAGAGGGGACTTGTCTCCTGTAAATCTGGAAAGTGTGAGGGAAGAAATTTGTGATGGGGTGTTCTAAACAGAGTTTAAAGTGGCACTTCAGCATCATCCCTTACAGGTTCAGGTTTTCACCAGCTAAAGAGTAAAAATTCTTTTCCAGATCTCATGTTAAATTCTACACTTAAATGCACATTTTTGTTCTATAAAATTGTTAATAGCTCATAAGGCTTTTTAATTTCAGAAGTATTTGGAGACTTGTTTGTACATGCAAGTTGTTCTGCTTTAATGGCAAGGAAGGGGGTTCTGTGAGCGTATTTGTGGGGGTTTTGGTTTTTTTAAAACAAAGGGCTTCACTTTTCCAAACTTTCTAAATCATACAGTTACAAAACCTCTGTTCCTGAATTTTTTCTTTCTTAGCTTAGGTAATACTGACTGGTCTTTCATGGAATTTCCAGTCTATGGACATTTAGAGAAGAAGCAGATTTCCTTCCTTAAAGCCAGGGGGGGTGAAGGGGGGCGGAAGAGAGGAAAAAAAAACCTTCCTTCTCTCTTTTTCTATATTAACAAAAATAATGTTCTTGAAAGGTCCAACAGGTTTTTTTATTCTTGGGATATCTCATGTAAACAGCCTGACCCTTTTCCATATGCCTTAAAACCTTGAGCAGTGTTGAAGTGTTAAGAGTCTTGTGAAGATTTCTGATGACAAGCAGAAAAGTCCAGGTGGGTTTCCTCAGCCCGCCTTGCCAGCCCCTCAGAGGCTTCCCAATGGGTGTGTTTTCCTACTTGGGAACAGGCTGAAGGCCATCCTGACTCTCCACAATGTGCCACCATCTCCCTCCAGGCCAGTCAGAGCAGACTGATGGGCTGAAGGGGAACAGGACCAAGGAACTGATGGCACCAGCTTTTAGGGATAAGAATGATTCTGGGCTTGGTGATATCCTGGCACTGCTGTGTGATATCTTCTTGGAAATGGTGCTGCTTAGGATCAATCCCAGCTAGTGTGGAGCTGGACTTGATGTGTGGTGTATTATGGAAAATGAGTACTAGGAGAAGGATGGCGGTGATCCCTGAAAAACAGAGAAGGAGGGCAGGGGATCCTGGCCATGTGAGCAGGCTCCTACTGACCGGGGGCTTCTGGGCTGCTCACTGCTGCCAGTACCACATTCCCCCTATCCCTCCCCACCTTCATAGGTAATGTGCCAGTGAGAGCTGAGCTCTCTCCTTTCTTTTCAGACTGAATGTGAATAATATCCAGGAGACTTGCCAGAAGAACGCTGCCTCGGCCCTGGCTGTGGGACGGAGGGATCTCGTGCAGGTATGACATGTAATCAGACCT
The DNA here is from genome assembly GCA_035584735.1 of Pseudotriccus pelzelni. Taxonomy (NCBI): domain Eukaryota; kingdom Metazoa; phylum Chordata; class Aves; order Passeriformes; family Tyrannidae; genus Pseudotriccus; species Pseudotriccus pelzelni. The sequence continues at coordinate 12,858,863 of JAWMRA010000020.1, forward strand.
TTTCCTCGGCGTGCTGTGCTGCCCTCAAATGGCTTGTGCTGCCACTGTGGTACCCAAACAGCCACCCGGGTTCAGCAGCTCTTGCAGGAGCCTCTGGTTGGTGAGCAGAGGCCTGTGGAACAGCCGTCAAGGTGGTCGCCACCTCACTGACTCTTGGCGTGGAGAGATTCCCTCCCAGGGCTGCAAACAGATTGTTTGTGTATGCCCTTCGCCAAACTGAGTGAAGCACATTTTTCAGGGAATTCCTGTAGGCAAATTGAGGAATGCAGCCTGCTTTTGAGCCATCAAATGGAGTAACTGTGCACAGAGTTGCCTAGCTGCTGTCAGCATTCTGATCCATAATTTTTTTCCTTCTCGTGTAATCGCTCCCATTGTTCGGTGTTCATCTGTGCTAACTAGGTGCTAACTGCAGCTAGCTCCTCCAAAGAGATCCTGGGCCCAAAATGGGGCTGGCTACTTGTCTTCAGCTAAAAATAGGAGACAAATGGCTATTGTGGCCCATCCTTTTCTCCGTGATTAGTCCATTGCAAGAGGCAGAACGTTTGACAGGATGCAGGAGCACCTGAAAGAGATGGGAGCTGGCAGTGACAGAGCAGCTGTGCACATTCCTGAGCATTTGGCTCTTCCTAGAGCTGGGCAGGCAAGGTGCACAGGCTTACCTGATCTGAGCCAGAGCAAACTCAGGCTGTAGTTTTGCTTCGTAGTGGATTCTGCTGGACCCAGAGAGAGAAAGTAGGTCTGGTTCCCCTTTGTGTGTGCTTCCCCTTGCAGTCTGATTTGCTCTCATTGGACCAGAGCTTGGGTGGAGTAGCTTCAGCAAGATTTCTCTGAGATCCCTCTGTTTCTTGCTTGTTTTTCCCTGTCCATGTAAGTGCAGCCTGTACTGCAGCTGTTCCCAGCAGACACACAGGCTGGAGTCCCAGGTCACCTGTACAATGTGCTCTGAGCAGTGTAGGAAGTGGTGTCTTTCCTGCTTCCTCTCTGTGCTCTCCCATACTCAGCCCTGCCCTTGTTTCGGTTTCTCTTCTGTTTCTTTCTGCCTGGTTTCACACTGAGCAGCCCTGGGAGTACTGTTTTAAGCCTTGGATCATGTGGTTTTTTACTTTTCCGTGTTGCCAGTTCTCTGATTTAACTAGTTAAACTTCTGAATTAGAGGTGGCAAACTGTGCTCCTGTCCGTGCCAGGCTATGCTAGGAGAACAGTGTTCAGTAATGCTCAGAACTATCAAAAGATACTTTTAATGCACAAACTGATTTACCAGCCACCTCCAAAACCAAGAACTGTATCAAATCTAAACCCTTTTGAAGCTTGTGAATATAAAATTTGCTAATAGATTTGTTAAGCTACCTTGACAGATATAAACTGTTCTGCTTTCACATTTAACCCAAACTCAGAGCGAGTGGGACAGGGAAAGCTTTGGGTCTGTGTTATTCTCAGTATTATTTGTGACACAGAGACCGAAACTGTTCCCTGCTGTCAGGGGGGAAAAAAAAGCAAGCTCCATTATTATCTGTGTGTGAATTTGTGCACACCTATGCCCTGGGAGTGTGGTTATTCCTAATTGTAGCTTTGCTGCTTTTCCTTCCTGTCTGCCAGGTTTGGTCACTGGCCATGGTAGCCACTGATCTCTGTCTCGGACCGAAGTCTGACCCAGATTTGGAGATACCTTGGGCACAACATCCATTTGGACGTCAGTTACTGGAGTCCTTGTAGGTGTCTGAGTGGCGGGGAGGGGCTGGGGAATGGTTGCTGAAGCAGAGCCCTCCATATCCACGTACGTGCGAGGCGTCATTTCGGATCCGGAGCGGTGCCACAGCGGGGATTATTTTCCCCCCTCAAGCCTGCGGTGCTCCCCAAAGGGGAGCTCCAAATGTGTTCGTGGCATTTGGGGGGCAGCACTTGGCCTTCCCACTGTCACGCAGGTCTTCCTTGGCTAGCATTGAGCAACAGCCACTCGCGGGTGGGGCTCTGCTTTCCAGCATGCCCACAGTGCCTGGTCTGCAGATGTGGGTTTCCTGCTCCCCGCTAAACGAGCCTGTTGGGGCAGCAGCTTTTTTCACCTTCGGATTCCCCATCGCCATGTAGCATTACTGGAAAATCATTCCAGTGGTCTCGAAGCCTAGTGTTAGCTACAGATGTCTTCCAGATAGTGAATCTGCTCAGGAGGGCACATAATTAGTAATTCATATTACAATTAGTAATTGTGTCTGTTGATACGCCCTGTTTGGAGGCACAGGATTTGTGCGGTGTACTTTCCAGACTGTTGATTAGCTGAGCTCTCTCCTGCTCCATGGCAGCAATGGGAGGGGAGCACAGGTTGTTCTTCATCATTCTCAGTCTTCAGAGCAAACCAGAAATTTCCCAGCCATCCAAAAAACCTGCAGTGGGATTTTTGCCTTGTGATCTGGATGTGGGATGCTTGCACCCCAGAGGGCTTTGTCAAAAAGATGTTGTGGCTGGGAGTGAGTCTAATGGCTCCAGTGTTACATCAGGCCACGAGTACTGCTGGATTCCCAGAGCTCCTGTTTTTTTCCCACCAGTTAGGCCATGAGCATTTTCAGGAGAACTTGCCTTCTCAGAGGTGTGGCAGAAAAGCCAGCCCAGTCCCTCAGAGCACACGTGCCCACTGTGGGCAGTCACGTCACCCAGACCACGCGGCAGGCTGGCCATCAGCTGCCCTGGAGTCTCGGTGTTTTCGCCGCTGAATTCTGCCCAGTCTCACGCTGTCCTTTCATTTCCCAGGCTGGCTCATTACTCACAGCTCCACGACGTGCAGACCCTGGCCATGCTCTGCAGCGTGTTTGAAGCCCAATCCAGGCTGCAAGGCTGCCCCAACTCCTACGGCCCCTTTCCTCAGCGTGCCTCCAACCTGGCCTCCCACAGCCGATACGTACGGTCGCCGTTTCTTTCACATTTGTCTTGAAAACCTCTGAACATCTCTCATGCAGATGACATGATTTCTTCTCCTTTCTCCCTCAACAGCCCAGCTTTACTTCCTCTGGCTCCTGTTCCAGCATGTCAGATCCTGGAATTGGCACCGGAGGCTGGAGCATAGGTACGAGACCTGGGTAGTAAACGAAGGAATCTCCCTCCCTTCTGGCCGAGGTTTTAGATGGCACCTGTGGTGGGGAAAGGAGGGAGTTAGTACTGGCTGTGATTGCAGGTGTGCTCTGCCAGAGCAGCTCTGTGGGGTTTGGCCAAACGTGGTGTGATTCCATGGCTGGAAGTGAGCAGGACTTGCAGTATCTGTGTCAAGGTTCCTGCAGTTCTGCAGCTTCTGACTTCAGTAGATACTGACTGGTCTTTGGAGAAGGCTGTTACTCATGCCAACCGCTCCTGCTAATTTCTTTGTCCTTCATGTGGCTGGACATGGTTCCCAGGATTAGCTGCTCCATCACCTACCTCCCCAGGAATCAAGCTCAGGCTGACTGGCCTGCAGTTCCCTGGGTCCTCCTTCTTGTCCTTTTTGAAGACAGGAGTGGCATTTGCCATCCTCCAATCCTGAGGCACTTCTCCCAGTTACCGCAGTCATTGAGAGAGGCCCTGAAATGTCATCAGCCAGCTAATTCCACAGGGTCCAGGGGGAAAAGCAATGCTGTGCTTTCTCCTGTCCCTGGAAAAACAGCAGCAGTTGGGAAGACTGGGTTCTTGGTGCCGTGAATATCTGAGCTGCAAAGGTGACAAAGACCAGTCACTCCTAAGGGCTCCCATGTCAGAGTTGAAGCTGTTGGCTAATTCCTAGCGATATAGCCTGGGGCAGCACCAGCCCTGTTAGCACCAAAGCCGTGAGTTTTCAGTGTGATGTCCAGGCATCCGTGACATGGGGAAGAGGGGAGGATGGGGGTTAGCAGAGCAGATATTGTCTTGTAGCAGTTATTAGCAGTTCATCTCCCTGCCCCCGGGGCAGTACCTTGCACACAGAGGCCCCTTTACGTAACAGCAGTCCTGGTGATGAGAGTCCTCCCTCTCTAGGAAAGAGGAGCCCAGGTCTGCCAGGGGTAGTGTTGTCAAGCAAACTCCATGGCACTGATTGCCTGGTTACTTTTTGCCTAAAGGCGAAGGCAAAAGGGATTCCTCCACATTAGATTTCTCTGCCTGGCGATCCCCATGCCCGTCCTGTCACCAGAAGAGCAGTAGAAGCACTTGGCAAGCAGAGGCTGGCACTTAGTTCTCGGAGGCGGGGCAGTGTTTGTCGGAATGCAGAGGGTGGTACAACGTGTCAGAGAGAAACCCGTGGGGGTGCAAACCTGTGGTCTTCCCCCATCCCTTCCTGAGGCTGGTTTTGTCGAGGCTGTGCTTGCAGAGGTAGGCTCACAGCCTCTTGGTGCTTGCAGCAAACAAAGACACGGAGCAGGCCTCCACTCCCTGGTGCGAGTCTTCTCCGGATGACTTCCGCTACGGAAACCTAACGTACCCTGATCACCGGGAGCGGGAGAAAGACCAGCATGAGAAAAACAAGAGGTAGGTTACTGGGTGCCTCGGGGTTGTTCAGGCAAGTGCGACCCCGCGTCCAAATCCCCTGGAGCTCCATCACCAGGTCTCTGGTGCTGTACCACACCTACTCCTAGACCTTCTCATCCGTGTAGTTACTTGGAGAAGCTTCATCCTGCAGATCAACACTGCTGGGATTACACGTGATACATCCCTAAGTGGCTGTGGCCCCAGAGGGCAGTCCACCCACGGAGTCTGCACCGTGGAGCACGGAACAGATGTAGGCCAGGGCAGTTCTTAGGGCTCAGCAGCGTTTCAGCGGCACGTGGGAAGCGCTGCGTTGATAGCAACGTGAGCGGCTTGCGCAGCCGCCACCGGAAAGAGCCTCGCAACCAGAGCCTCCGAGGGGCAGTCAGTTACGAGCCTGTTTGCTCCTCTAGGCTGCTGGATCCTGCCAACACTCAGCAATTCGATGACTTTAAGAAGTGCTACGGAGAAATCCTTTATCGCTGGGGCCTGCGAGAGAAGCGGGCGGAGGTGCTCAAGTTTGTCTCGTGTCCCCCTGATCCCCACAAAGGAATTGGTGAGTGTCCGCTCCAGTTGCCCAGGCGGGGTCACGGCTCTGCCTCAGGAGCTTAGGAACATGCAGTCTGCAGGGTGGGACGTGTCACAGACTGAGTGGACAAAATTTATCTGAGAGACCCATCCGAGGGAGTCACGAGAGTTTAAAATGATTGTATAGGTGTAATTGAACCTTGGCACGAATCGCTCCAAAGGATTAGTAATGGCAAACCAAATATTTAATATGAATAAAATATGAAGGGTTTATTGAAATTGATAATGATAGTGATTTGACTAAAAAGGCTTTAATCAGAATTATTTACTACAGAGTATAGAAAGTTAAAACGACTAATATAGGGCACTGGTCATTAAATCAGTAATATCAAAGCTAGCTTAGTAATTATCATGTAGACATTGATGTTACTCACCCATAGCAGTGGCCGTGGGTAAATCTCTCACTCACCCTTGAGGAGTGACCTTCAAGGGTGTCTCCACCCAAGGGAAGGATCTTCATACACACCTAAGGGAGGTGTGTTAGAACCTCCCACCATTTAAAAGTGGGACTGGGCTTCTATAATATGAAGTGATTGACTGTCGGTCATACAATTTTAGATAAAATGTCGTCCTGCCTGCTCAGCAGAATGTGCTTTATTTTTGAATAAGATGCTATCAGCTCTTTGGTTTCTTCTTCTGTAAACATCTGCCTCTCCCTTCCCTACCAGGGCTTTCCTATCCTTGTTGATGCCAGCCTTGGTGAGGAAGCATTTGTCTTACCTATCCATGTAGTTTGAGGTAGTTTGATCAAGATGGTTTCAGGGTCCTTCAGCACTAAAAACAGCAGGACCACCCCCCTCTTGCTGCTCAGTCCATCCCCAATAGCTTGCAAGTAAGGCAAAATCCAGAGCATCCTCCTACACAGATGAAGAGTGTCCACTGGTCACTGAAATGTCACTGAAATTGTGCCATTTGACCTCTGACAGAGGTTAGCTCTGCCACTAAATGGGTTTGACTTCTCCACTGCTCTGGGTGGAGATGAGGCTTGCAGGTGTTGGTTCAAGGGCTTTGACGCCTGTGACATCTCTCCAGCAAAGCTGGAAATGCACACACTGCCACACCAGCAGCGCTCAGCTCTCTGCTGATGGATGTCCTTTATTCCCTCTGAGTAAAAGCTCAGACACGCCCTGTCCTCGATTCTGGGTTGAAGTGTCCTTATGTTAAAATTGCAAGACTTCTAAGTGGGTGAGCTAGTCAAGAAATAGGCAAAGAGAACTTTTCTCCCAAAATATTTTTCGCAGTGTAGGTGGCCAGCTTAAGGACAGCTGCCAAAACGTCTTCCCAGACCTCTGGGCACAGGTGTGCTTAACCTGTGGGGAGAGAAGCAGGTGAGGGATTCCAGAGAAGCAGCAGTTGCCTCACCTTGTCACCCAGAATGACTCCTGGAAAGTAACTGGAGTGAGAATTGCTGTTTGTTGCCTCTCCATGGCTGACAGGGCACTGTGCAGGCATCAGGTGCCTTGGGTACACTCTGGGTCCTCTCTCTGTGATAGAAGCTGTTCTTTTTTGCTTAATGACACTTCCCAGTGGTGAGAGGCAGATGAGACAGGGGAAGCCTTCAGGTGTCAGTGTGTGCCAAGGCAGAAATCCAGCAGACATTCCCAGCAGACAGGCGTAGCTGTCAGGGGAATTAGTGGGCCAGTTGGCGCCCTGACGTTCCGATTGCCCATTCCTTGATCAAACCAAGATCTCCAGATGCCGTCCGCTCTCCCCTGCTTGGGGAGCTTTGAGGTCTCTTGGGCAGCGGGTTCGGGGAGCTGATCTGCTGAACGGGCTGGGGGCTGTTCGTGGGGCTGCTCTGCCCGTGGTTCGGCAGCACTAACTGTCCTGCTCTGCCTCCCTTCCGTCCCGGCAGAGTTCGGCGTGTACTGCAGCCACTGCCGCAGCGAGGTGCGCGGCACCCAGTGCGCCATCTGCAAGGGCTTCACCTTCCAGTGCGCCATCTGCCACGTGGCCGTGCGCGGCTCCTCCAACTTCTGCCTGACGTGCGGGCACGGGGGCCACACCAGCCACATGATGGAGTGGTTCCGCACGCAGGAGGTGTGTCCCACGGGCTGCGGGTGCCACTGCCTGCTGGAGAGCACCTTCTGAGCGGAGGGGCGCGCCGCGGAACGGGGTGGAGCGTCTCATTCCCGAGCCCTTGTGGAGTCAGCTCTGCTCCGCAGCGTCCGCGGGGGAATCGTCACAAGGAGCTGAAGAAGGATGTCCCGGCCGTGCGCTGTGGTGGTGTTTACAAGTGCTTCCAGTGCTCCTGCACTTCCCAGGTTGCTCTCAGACTGATCGGACCGAATTCCCTGTGTCCATTGCCGGCAATGGATGTCAGACCGGGAAAACTGCTCTCTCCTGCAGAGGGGTGTGTGAACATTGGTTCGTTTGGGATGAGGAGGTGTTTGAAAACTCACCTGGCAGAGCCAAACTCACTCCAGCGATGTGGTGTCTTTCCAGGTGCCTCCTTACAGGGGCTCAAAGGGAGCAGAACAGTTGTTTGACACGCTTAAGGCAGAAATCTCAAGCAACAGTGAGCTCTAAAGGTGAGCTGTAAATGGCGCTTGAAGAGCAAGTAGTCTGAGAGACTGTGCTCAGAGTTACGTTTGGGAGCAGCGGGGCCCTCGTTTTGAACGGCTGTTTACATCGTTTAGGTTTCCCCATAAAGCAAGGGAAGGAAATGGCATTTTTCAGCATTACTTCTTAAATAGTTTCCCGCTCACTGGTCAGTACTGGTGGCTGGTGCAAAAACCCCAAGGTCCCTGGGGTTAGTTGATTCCAACAGTTTTAGTGCTGCTAGGCTTTAAGGTGTCTCCATCTCCTCCTCTGACCAGGTGATCCAATGCACTTTAACCTGTCCCTGCCTTGTTGCTGACACTTCCTGGTGACTGGGAAAGGCACCTGCCTTTGAGTTTGGGATTCACATTGTCTTTCCATAGATGGAGGCATATTGGAAAGCCTTTGGTTCCTCACTGGGAAAACACAAGGACACTTGTTCCATGCAGTTCCTTTTCGCTGCTGTCTCCAAGTTCTATGGGAAAACCTCTGGATAATTTGAGGTATGCTGCTGCTGTGCTTAAGTGATGAGGCTCCTGAGCCAGGGAGGCTGGAGTTTCTAGGGAAAAAGGGGTTTTTCTCCCTGTGGAGCTTCAATTGGAGAATGTATGGGTCTGTGTGTTGGGGCCATGGCTGCTGGGCACTCCCAGCCCGGGGATGCTGCTGTGTGGTGAGTGCACACCCAGAGCGCACAGGCCCTGCCTCTCTGGGCTGGGCCCAGCCTGAGCTTTGGATTTGGGTGAATGTGTGGTCAGGGATGAGCCTGCTGGGGCTGCTCCCACCTGTGCCAGCGCTGATCTCTTCCTCCCGTGCTTGCCTGCTGAGCGGGGCTCCCTGCCATGCCTGCTCCCAACCCCTGTGCTAGCTCAGGCTCTGGGATCCTGCTGTGGAATAAACAGATGTGTATCTTAAACACTTAAAACATTAAAATTATTTTTTTAAGTGCTGTTCTGATAGAACTTGGTGTTGCTCTGCTGGTTCTCCCTCTGTGGGGAGCCCCCAGCAGCTGTCCCTGCCATCGTGGTGGTGCGTGTCGCACCCACGGCCCCTCTCCCTGCGCCCCAAACCGGGGGGCTCAGTGGCAGCAGTAGCTGGGGGGCTGCTGTGTCCCCCCCGCCCTGCCTGGGACGATGTGCTGGCACGTGGCACAGCAGCCTGGGAACTGCCTGCAGTTGTGAGGCTCCTCCTGGGACGGCGCAGCCGGGCGGCGTCTGAGCTGTGGGTGACCAAAACCCCACATCCTGCAGGCCGGGGACACCCCGGGCAGCGTCTGCCCCCGAGTGAAGCACCGGGGTCCTGCCCGGCGCCGTGGCAGCCCTCGGGCCAGGGTGCTCCGTGCCAGGAGCTGCAGGGAGAGGGCTCCCGCCCTCCGCCTTCCTACGTGACAGCCAGTCGGCTGGGAAGTATTTTCATTTCCATGCTTGAGTGCTCCCGTGGCTTGGAAGGGAAAGACTTGTTATTTAAAGGTGACGGAACCGACAAATCGTGGTATTTAGTGTGTTATTACAGTCCATTACGGTCTATCTCCATAGTATGTGAACAGCCCTGAGGAGGAGCACGGCCGGCACTTCAGAGGAAGGAGGAAAAGCCCTTGCCCTGGCTGTTTGTGCAGCCCCGCACTGATAGGTGGAATGTCTTCCTGGATGCTGCAGGCAGCTCTCTCACACCCTGCAGCATGTCTGCTGATTGCTTTGGGAGCAGTCTCACTCCATGCAGGAGTGACTATTGCAACGAAACAGGAACAACTTATTCCCACCTTCCTGGAGCTGGACACAGAGAGAAGTGTTGTCCTTGCTGTGCTGTGCAGCAGTAAATGGTCAGAAGTGGGATGTGCTGGTGCCCCACAACAGTCCCTTCTGCACTGCCCTTGAACTGTCTGTCCCCGATCCCACCTGCTGTTTGCAATAACTTGGGGAAAGCACAAAAAGTTCCCCAGTGTGGCCAAACCTCACTGAATTTCAGGCGTTAGGGAAGGGAGAGGAGGCAGGCACTGCTCAGGCAGCGAGTCTGGGCACAGAGTGTGCGCCAGCCCAGCTCTGGGGACGCGGCCCTGCTCAGACCAGGTGAATGAAATAGAGCCTCCAGCTGATGGACAGTGCCGAGGGCTGTGGTCAGTCGTGCTGCGGGACAGGGGTGGCCCATCCGTGGTTTCTGCGGGCGCAGGAGTGAGGGGGCATTGGATTGAACTGTCCCCTTGGCACGAGGCAGGAGCGAGCTCCTCACGCGCTGCGTGGGAAGGGTGTCAAACCACTTCCCTCAGGGCATCACCGGTGCCAAGGGTTTGCCAAGGCTCCAGGAGTGGCTGGACACTGCCGGGGAGGGGAGCTGCATCCCAGTCCAGAGAGCCCTGCCTGTGTGACCCCAGCCAGCAGCACTCTGCAGAGATGCCCACGCACCCCACAGCTGCTCTGGCACCCTTCCTGGGCCAGTGCAGGGGAGGATGGTGGGTGCGTGAGACCTTTGGTCAGACCCTGAGCATCTGCCTGCCAAAACTTGCTTCAGCTGCCTGCCAAGTGCATCCCGAGGGCTGTTGTTACCTGTGTATCCATGCTAGCTTTCCCAAGGACTGAGCTGGAAGAGAGAGAGAAGACTCCCACGACAGCCCACGCTGTGCCCTCAAGGCCACGATCGGCTTTTAAAGCCTTTTTGTTCTCCTACTAAGGGTATAATGAGTATGGTGTGCCTTCCTTGTCCCCACTGAGGCTTTCCATGTGCGGAGAAGGAAGTTTAATCCCTGATGATCAGAGTTTGGCAGAGAAAAAAGGAGTGATAATAATAAAATAGATGCAGCACCCTGCAGTGCCTGTATTGGCCTCCTCCTCCTCAGTGGCCACAGCCCCATTATCCCAGTATCAGCCCCTCCAGCACTGCAGGGCCTGATACTGCCCAAAGCCAGAGGCACATTCCTGCTGTCTCCCTTGTGCCAGCCCCAGCGTCTGCCCGTCTGTCTGGTGGGTAAACCAGTTCAGGAACTGATGAGCCAAAGCCATTTGGCTGCTCTCATTTCAGCCAGGCTGATCAACAGTGACTCCACTCCCTGGTGCCGCCTGTGCCAAGGGACAGGCCATTGGCACAGCCCTCTCTTGCCCATTTGGAGCCGCCGTGGTGGTGTCTGCTGTACAGCTCGGTGCCGGCACCCTCCCTCTCGCCAGTGCCGCCACTGCTCAGTGCATCCCTGCTCTGCAGCTGACAGGGTCCCTCTGCTCCTCTACCCTCACCACAGAGCTGGGCTCACCCACCCTGGGGACACCCCTGTCCCGTGCATGGGAGGCAGAGCCCCAGCAGGAAGGCCAGGAGCTGTTGGCAGGCGGGACGTCAGCCCTGGGCAGGCTGGGTGATGTGCCCAGGCCCTGCTGCAGCACAGCTGGGGTCCACAGCCCCCCATGTGCTCGGGAGAGGACGGCAGCAGAGACCCAGGGGTGCACCCATCAGCTTTGCCCCCTGTGGGCTGGCAAAGGCCGGACCCATCTCTGCCATGAACTGCGGCTGCACGCGAGCCCCCGGCGTGGCTCTGGGCAGCACGGGGTGCCCAGGGGACCTGGACTTTCCAAAACCCAAGGTAGGGCTGGGCTACAAGGGCGAGACCAGCTGGTGGGGACTGTGGTGGGGTCATGGGCAAAGTCCCCTCCATCTCCCCCAGCACCCCACAAAGGGATAGTGGCCGTTGTATCTGCCCTGAGCACACTTGGGGTCTGCGGTGCCCACCTGGTTTGGGGGTGGGTGCAGTGGCCTCTGACTGAGAGCCCCAGCACATTCAGATCTTTCTCTGCTCCTCGCCTTGCCCTCAGACTCACCGGAAAATCCTTTATCTCCACCCAGGAACCACCCTGCTGCCCCAGAGGTCGGCACCAGACTAAGCTCACCCACCAGGACTGGGACCACCATGGAGGGTATTGGGGAGCCCCCCTGGGAGAGCAGGATATCCCATCCCAGCACTTCCTTTGGGAACTCCCAGCAGGAGTTCTCAGGACTCCTCCACCCTCCGGCCCTTCCACCCAGCCCCCAAAGGATGTTTTTGACCACTAGCCCAAAAACCCCTCCGAGGGACCCCCAGTGCTCACTGGGTACCCTGCAGCAACCCCAGCCAGGAGCATCCCCACTCCAAACCCTTCTGCTCCCACAGGGGTGCAAAATCAACCTGTCCCCCCAACAAAGGGCTCTTCCCTGAGCAGATGGCAGGGCCGTTCCGAGAGCCGGGCGGGACGTGGAGCCGGCGCCGACCGCCACAGCAGGTTCTGCATCCGCCTTGATTAAAGGCCTCTCTGAACACCCGGCTGTGCCTGCCAGCACCCCACAGCACCTCAGAGCCGGGGGGCTGGGGTGGTGCGATGACCCACCCTTACAGGTGGGGCCGGGGGGGGCTCCCCATTCTTGGAATGGCAAACCCCACCTTAATCACCGGTTGCGGCCCGGTGTGGTCGGCAACGCCAAAACTTGCTGGCTCGTGGCCAGCCCCTGTGGTCAAGGGTGTCACCCCAAAGCAGCCCCCCCACTTCAGAGGGAAGGTTTTTCAACAAATTGTGGGAAAGCTCCTTTCTTGTCGTTCTTTGTGATTTATTTGGCTGTGATTCTTTGGGTGGTTTGGGGCTGCTTCGTGCCCTGCCCCAGCGGTTAATTACGAATTTGATTAAATATTGAATTAAGTCTACAAACAGAGGGGAGGATGTAGGGCCTGGTGGCAAGTGATGCGGGGATGGGTTGGCATCTGAGGGACCCCAGAGGGACCCCTGCTCTCCGAGGGGGCTCTGAGCCAGGACTGGGGTTCCCCTTGCCTTGGCCACTGTGGACCTTGGAGGGGGGTTGATATCTCGGGAAGGGTGGTACCTCCAGGGTGTCCTATGCCCCCCAGTTACCACACTGGGATGCCCCCACAGCCCCACCTCCCCCCCAGGGGTGCCCATACTCCATTTCCACCTCTGGGACACCCCAGTACCCCCCCCCCCAACCCATCCAATATTGCCCAGACCCCCTATTCCCCCACCCCGAGCGTTCCCATGGGCCCCTGAGACGCACGTTCCTCTC
>JAWMRA010000020.1:12871548-12935870 GCA_035584735.1 Pseudotriccus pelzelni
GGCCACCGGGGGCGGGGGAGGGGTGCCCCACCCAACCCCCCCCCCCCCCCCCACGTCCCGCCCCATCACCGCGGCCCAATGCGCTGCGGGAGGGGGCGCGGCCCGGGGGCGTGTCCGGCGGCATATTCATGTATGCAGATGAGCAGGTGCGGGCAGAGCGCGGCGGGACGGGCCGGGCAGGGCAGCGGGACGGGCACCGGCGGCGGGGCCATGGCCACGGCCACGGCGGGGCCGCGGTCCTTCAGCGCCGCCGAGGTGCGGGCGCGCTGCGCCCAGGGCGCCTGCCTGGTGTCCTGCCACCGCCGCCTGTACGACCTGAGCGGCTTCGTGCGGCTGCACCCGGGCGGGGAGCAGCTGCTGCGGCGCCGGGCCGGCACCGACGTGAGCGCCGCGCTGGACGGGCCGCCCCACCGGCACTCGGCCAACGCCCGCCGCTGGCTGGAGCAGTACTACGTGGGGGACATAGAGCCCGGAGACGAGCAGGTACCGCCGGAGGGGGATGCGGGCCGGGCAGGGACCGGGGCGGGCACGGGCTGTGCGGCGTCCTGGGGACGGCAGGTACGGTCTCTGTGCGGTGCCCAAGGTTCCGTGTCCGGGATGGACAGGGGTTATGGGGCGCCCCATGTCCCGAATCGGGATGTGCGGGGTCTCTGCAGGGTGCCCCGGCTCCTGGGTGCAGTATGCATAGGGTTTCGATAGGGTGCCCAGCTCCATGCTCTGTGGGACCTGAGCTGTGCAGGGTCTGTAGGGCACCCAAGGTCCAGGCTTCTCAGTCTCTGAGCTGTTTAAGAGGCTGTACAGAGCTTGGGGTGTACGGGGCATGGAGGTTTTGGGGTGTATGTGGCATATAGGGTGTATAGTGCATCCAAGTCCAAGATCGAGCTGTGTGGGACATGGCGTGTGTTGGGTCTGAGCAGCACAGAACCCTTAGGATCAGGCTCTGTGGGGTCTGGGGTGTACGAGGCAGGAAGGGTGAAGGAGACAGGGGATGTTTGAGGCTCCCAAGGTGCTGCATGGGTGGTGCCTGAGGTGTACGGGGTGCCAAGGTCCCAAGTGCATGGGACACGCTGGCTCCCAGGAGGCCTGAGGTGCAGGGGACCCCAAGGCACTCAGGGCCCACGACAGACCGTGTGCCAAGTGCACAGAGCCCGATACCTACAGGGTCCCACTCCATGGCCACACCTCTCCCTGTAAGGGAGGTAGGGCTGATGGGTATCCTCGGGTGCCACACGGCATGGAAGGTTTGGGGTCTTTGGAGGGTCGCAGGAGATGGAGCTCAGTGTCAGTTTTAGCAGGACTGTGTGGCACGGGGTGGGCAATGGGGCAGGACACCCTTTCCTGGCTGTCAGCACTCGACCAGAGACCAGGGTGCTGGGCACCGGGGCTTGCTGGTGGTGAGCAGCCAGTGGTGGGGAGAGGAGCACCAGCCGCCTCCCCAACCGCCTGGCGTGGGGCATGGGTGGCTGTGACACAGCTCTGCCCCCACTGTCCCGGCTCCGTGCTGCCCAGGCAGAAGAGAAAGTGCCCCGGGCAAGTGCCACCGCTGCCAGGTGAACTTCCAGGAGGCAGCGTGGCAGTGGGCACTAACCCCCAGGTACTGCCCCTCACCAGCGCACCGCGGGCAGGATGCTGAGCAGCGGGGCCAGCCCAGCCCCTTTTCCCAGCCCAGCGGCCGCGTTCCCCTCTCCACATCCCAGCGAGGTCGGTGACCGCTCGGTCCCCTCCGGCCGGTTGTTTGCGCTCGCTGGTTGTTCTTCCCCGTGGCGCAGCCTCGACCCCAGCGCCACAGACAGGGCTTTGTTTCGGCCTCAGCGCAAATGCCTGCACTTTCCCCAGATGGATCCCGGCGACGGCACCTCCTCTGTTGGGACACTCGCTGAGCCGCCGCCTCCTTGCAGGCGTGACGAGCCCAACGGGTTGGGGCGAAGGAAGGTACCGGACAAACGGGTTCTCGAGCCGGGGGGAACTGCCACCATCGCAATGCAAATACACGGCGTGATAACACCCGGGACGCGGGGAGATCAGACACTGCCTGCTGCCAGATAAACCGCCCCACGGTTGTCACACTGAGGGGAGGGTTTACAGCTGCCTGCTGCGCGGTGGGGCTGGCCGGGCCGCGTCCGGCACGGAACTCATGTCTGAGCTGCTCTGCCAGACTTGCCGCCCTCCAAAAATCCCATATAGGGGGGACTCGATGCCCTCAGTGGCTCTTGGTTCGTGTTTTGGCTTCTTTGGGGCACGTGTACCCCAAACAGCTCCTCGCAGGAGGTGCTGCATCGCTGCAGTCTGGCTGTGGATCCTCACAGCTTTGCCAGTGCCTCTCCTCGCCCGTTGGAAGTCCCAGGGCTCCATCATCCCCATGGTGAAGGAGGCAGGATGCTGCAGTCCCACAGGCATCCAGCATCCCCTCCCTGCTTTCCCCAGGGATTTCCAGGGTTTTGGAAAGAGGGGAGGAAAATATGTTAATGCAGGAGAGGCGAAGAAGATAAGATCCAGCCTTCATCCCGCTGGCCTCTCCACGCCCCTTTCTGTGGCTCTTGAGAGTCTGGCTCTCTCCTTCAGCCACAGGTCCCTCTTCTGCGTCACCCAAACCCACTTGGCTAAGGACAAACTAACCCCCAAATGTTTTATCTATGCAAGCAGGACATATAGGGGAGATCAAAGCGAGAAGCGATAATTACCCAAACTAGACAGAGGATTTTAACAGCCTCGCTAGAAGGAAACTGGATCATCTAATTACCCCTCCAATTTAAGCAATGAGAGACTTTTCATCACAGCCTCTTTGGGGCGCATGACATGGCCGTGAGTCAGAGTAAATCCTCTATCCCTCTTGGAATTCGTGTCCTCCCCTTTCACCTGCCCGCATCGCTGTGTGTCAGGTTGGTCCTGGCTTTCCATCCCAGCCTGAGCGTGCTCGGATGTAGGCGGGACACCTGGGGCACCTCTTTGGAGGTGATGTAAGAAGAGGTGGCTTTTTATATTATTACTATGATTAGAAGGAGTTAAATTCACCTCCTTTTAATAGTCCTGCTGCTCTCAGTGTGTAATTGGCTGAGACACAGCCCCGCTGCCCAGGGACCACGACACTGGTGGGATGGTGGGGACCTCACCTGGGCTCTCCGTGCCTCATGGGTGTCCTCATGCTATGTGCCTGTACCTGCAATGCCAGCAGAGCTTGGAGTGATGCAGAGGCACTGCAGGGCTCCTGTGGGGTTTGACTCGCTGGGCACAGGGGCACGAGTGGAAAAACTGGGTCTGGGCTTTTTGGCAGAGCAGCTGTCTGCAGGCAGCATCGCCCCGCCTGGGCCAGGGGGAGGCTTCAGCTTCCCCTCCTGCATCCCAGGAACACCAAACACTGCAGCAGACCACCCCTCCTGTCTGTACCTGCTCACATCACAGCTGGGTTTTGTTCTTCTTTCAGTGCCCCGGGCCCTGATGCTGGGCAGCACTGGATGACACAGCCAGCACACTCTGGCTGGTGCTGAGCTCCCCGCCTGATCTGTGCAGGGCAGCTGGATGCTCCCAGGCGGATGCTGGGTCACCCAGTCACTGGATCATGCCATGCTCTGGGTGTTTGGCCCCATTGCCACCAGCAGGAGAGTCGGCACCTTGCTGGGGCTGCCGCTCACTTGGGGTGGCAGCGCTTCGTAGGTGGTAACTTTCCCTTCCTTACATCAGCCCTCTTTCCTGGCAGGACCTGTTTTCCTGGGGACTACTCGGATGCATTTTCATCACCCACAGGTGACAGCAGAGCTCAGCTCTGGCAGAGCCCTTCAGTATCTTTCCAAGCCACCCCCTGTTTGGAGGAGGACGGGCCGAAGCCCGAGTGCTGGCCCAGAGCTGGTGGGGCTTGATCCCTGCGGGGCCCCTTGGTGCCTGGGGCAGGCAGGAGCATGCCACAGCTCTGGGGAGCCAGCCGGGGCACGCCGGCATGGTTTGCATCCTGGTTGCGCCACAGCTACCGGTCCTTTCATTGTCAGCCCCGGGGTGAGCAAGAGGAGGGCCTTCCTCCTGCTCCCCAGCTGAGGAGGAGGAGGAGGAGGTGACTCAGGTGATGGGAGGGAGCTGCTGTAGCACGCAGGAAAATGGCATCTCACTGGTGGCACCCAATCCAGGCGCTGATGTCGAGGTGGAATGTGAGCCCTCCGTCCACCTCCCTGACCTGGGAGGACAGGGAAGCCTCCAGCCATGACATGGTGCTCAGGCATCCATGGGCAGGGGAACTGGAGGCGTGTGAACATTTCGGAAAAGGGAGGAGAGGTGTTGTGTGTTGCGTCAGCTGGGCTTTCTTAAGCATCCTTCCTGCTGCTGGCTAGGCTGTGGTGCAAGGCTGGAGGTGGAGAGCACCAGCTCATTTCTCAGGGCATGGATAAGCCGAGCCGTTTTTCCCTCTTAAAGCTGAATTTTCTTCCAAAGCACCTGCAGGGCAGAGGCAAAACTGTAACTTCACCGTGCTTGCCTGGATTTTAAGGCATCACACCTGCCCCAGGCTTTTGGGATGTCTGGCTGAAGGACAAAGTGTGCAATGCTGAAAATAGCAGTGGGAACCCTTGCAGAGGGCGGTGTGGTGGTCCGCAGCATCAGCCTGCAGTAAAACTGATGCCAGCAGGATTCCAGCCTGGACATATTGGCTGGAAATATCCCCTGTCCTTCCCTGCCTGCTGCCCCAGGAGAGGGACCGATTCAGAGCTGGGTAGTGCAGCTCCCGTACCAGCGGAATGAGGCTTGAAATGCATCTAGCCCGGGAAATGGGGTGGGAGCACAGCCGGCAAGGAGTGCCTGCTGTTGGCAAACAGTGCCTGAGCCCTGCCTCGGTGTCACCAACACGGCACAAAGTCCTGGCTGCGCCAGAGAGGTGACACCGGTTCTCCTGCTTCCTGTCTCCTCCTCCAGCTGCCAGGGTGGGTATTCCCATGCGTATGATGACATGGCATCCCTCTGGGAGCAGTGAGGAGGGTGCACACCGGGGAGCTGGGAGGAAACCCTTCCACTCTGGAAGTCCTGTTGGGCACGGCTGTGCTGTGGTGCCGGGCCACGCCGTACCCTGCTCCGGGTTAATGGGTAACTTAAGGTGGCAAAGAGGGAGAAAAGGCATGCCTGGCACATCCTGCGCAGGGAGCTGGCGCTGCTGCCGGGGGGCACGGCTGGCTTGGGGTTTGCATGGGCACGCTGCAACCTCACCAAGCCCCCCACCAGCGGCGCGGCCGGCGCCGGAGCTGGCGTGGCCACAGGAGGGAGGCCGGTGCTGGCAGCCGGTGATGTGTTTGCTTCCAAGCACCAGACAAGTCAGGTTCCTCCTGTTTCTCAGCCAGCCCTGCCGGTGGGACCACAGATGGGTCTTCATCCCGCTGTCACCGCACCGGAGCGTCCCCTGCGCCTCGGTGTGCCCTTCTGAGCCAAACCAACCCCCGCTCCCCTCATTCCACAGCCCATGGCGAAGGCACCTGGCCCAGTGTCACCCCGTGAAGGGCGCTTTGCCTTTTCCCCTGGCATGAACTCCCTCCCTCTGTGTTTTGACCTGTGCCTGGAGTCAGGGTGGTGGTACCAGCTGTGCCACACTCCCGCTCCGGCAGCCCAGCTTCCTTGGAGACCAGAACACCCAGCTGGGCTTCTGCTGGAGAGCAGAGTGGGGGAGGATGCAACGCTAACCTGGCAGTGCCCCTCGCTTTGCTGGCAGGGGGAAGGTGAGCACTGCCCGTTTACGGGGGGAAATGCTGGCTGAGGGGTTTCTGTGTTGCCACCCTGAAGCACCAGTGCCATCCTGGCAGCTGACGGGGTGTTCCGAACTCCAGGCTCGGCAGAAAGTTTCCAAAAAGCCCGGAGCGCGCGATGCTTGGGGCACGGTCTGCAGGGCAGTGCAGCTTGCTGGCGGCTGCTTCCCTCAGGAACCTGCTCTGCAGGAACTGACTGACTTAAATTCATCAGATTTTTTCCCCATATTTATTTAGCGGGCAGGCACGAGCTCTCTCTGCCCGTGCCCCTGGGTGCCATCGCTGTCCCAAACTGTGTCTGCCACTGATGCTTCACTACAGGGTTTTCTTTCTCCTTTCAGAGCCCCTCTGAAACAGTGGAAGAGAAGGTGGTGGATGCTGCAGCTCAGACCCCAGAGCAGACAGATCTTTGCTACAAAACAGTGGATGTGGAGAAGGTAAGAGCCCTGGGGTTCCTCTGGCCGTTTCTCAGAGTGCTCCCAGGAAACGCCAGGTCTCCTTTTCCCTGCACGAGCGCTGGCTTTCTGCTGACCTCCGGGATGGGAGGGATGGCAGGAGGGAGCTGAGCTGATCCAACAGCTTCTGCCCTTTCTCCTGGTGCAGATGGCATTGCTCATGCTTTATTGCACAGGTGTGGCCACACTGGGAGGCTCCCATTGCAGCAACAGGGGAGAGATGGCTTTCTCTGACAGCAGCTGTGCCCTTCTAGTGGGATATGTAGCCAAGCCACACCTTGCTTGCTTTACTACTTTTTTTTCTTTCCTTGCTTTATTTATTTTTTTTTTCTTGCTTTATTTATTTTATTTCTTTTCCCCTTGCTTAAGCACCGGTAATGAGCACTAAGGGATTCCCCAGCCTGGGCAGGGTGATCCCCATGTGCTCCCTGACCTGCCAGCTCCTCTCTCAGCATGCCACAGCAGTGGGGATTTGTCCCCCAGGTGCCTTGGCTGTCCCTGCCCTCCAAGGCACCTTCTGGCCACTGTGCCTTGCATGGTCCCAGCTTGTGAGTGTGCTTTTGTCTTGCAGAAGGGTTTTTTTTGAGCAGGAGAACATCTTTCATCCCCCCATAATAATATTTTATCACTGATTGCCTTTAAAACTGAACGTGCCAGCCCCAAGTGACCTTTTTGCTCCAACTTTTCCCCGACCTCCCCAATGGAAAGTGGCTCCGTCCCGTCCCGTGCACCAGCTGGGCTTGTTTTGCCTCCAGGGCAATCTTGTCCTTCCCTTCCTGCAGCAGAGCCCCCAGAGTGCTCACAGTCACCTCGCTGCCTGCCCTGAAGTGCCCCGACCTGAGCCATCCCCACCAGCAGTGCAGGGACTGCTGCGCCAGGGCCGCGCGGCACAGGCGGCCGAAGGAGAGCTGCCAGGTCGGGCCAGTGCGGCATCTTGGCGGCACCAAGACTCCACCTTCTCTGGCCAGGCCGGCAGCAGACGCGTCCGGGGATGCCGAGCAGTGGCAGAGGCGGTGCTGCCGGGCCCGTCTCCCTGTTTTCACCCCGTGCTATAATGCGTGCACACACGGCTTCCTTCTCGCTCGTGCAGACCCCTGAGTGCGGCCACGCACAGCAGCAGCACTGGAGTCCGTATTCCCGTCCTGAATCCCCGCTCCCTATCCCTTTCCGCTTCACTCCTCACTGCTGGAGTGCCCAAACAGCTGCCACCCTGTGCGTCCTCTCCACGAGGAGATGAGCCCTTGGCAGTGCCGTGGGGATGGGATCCACGTGCCACCGGTGGTGCTCTACTGGGAGGTATCGCTGCTTGCTATCTAATCTTGGCAGCTCGAGAGGCAAAGAGCCTCAGTTATCAGGGCCTGGAGCTGAGCCAGCCCTGGGTAAGCCACCTTCACCTTGAACCACCGGCAGGTGCCCGGTGGCACGGGGGTGAGCTCAGCCCTGCATTCCTGGGTACGTGGGGCTGGTGGGTGTCCGGCTCCTCGTCTGCCCCGTGCTGCTGCTCGTGGGCAGCTCAGGGCACCCTGGAATGAGAAGCAGCTGCCTGTGGGGCGTGGAAAGGGGTTTGCAGCCCAGTATCCTGCAGCTGAGGCTCAGCTTTGTGCCTGATACTGGGACGGTGTGTGGGTCCCACTATGGGTACCAGTAACCACTGTCTGCTCCCTCAGGACCTGGTGGACTGGCAGAAGCCCCTGCTGTGGCAGGTGGGCTACTTAGGGGAGAAGTACGACGAGTGGGTGCACCAGCCCGTGGATCGGCCCATCCGCCTCTTCCACTCGGACGTCCTTGAGTTCCTCTCCAAGACAGCATGGTGAGCTCCTGGGGTCTGCACCTGCCCTGGCCGGTGCTTCCACGGGTGGGGAATGACTCGTCAGGCAGCGGGATGCTCCCTCTGACATCTCCCTCGACCCCGCAGGTACGTGGTGTTCATGGTATGGACGCCCGTGGTGCTCTATCTCAGCTGGGTCAGCTACACCTCCCTCGCTCAGGGCAACACCAGGCTCTTCTCCTCCTTCACCACAGGTACGAGCAGCGGCAAAGCCTTTGGGCTTCACTTACTGTCCCCACTCTGGGTCCAGGGGCTGGACGGCCCTGGGTGGGGGGAGGCCTCTGCATCCCTTCCTGCTCCCCTTTCCGTGCATGCTCACCACGAGCCGCACGCGAGAGCAGTGGGTGAGCACCTGTCCCCGCAGCACCAGCACGTCCCCTGCGTGAAAGCCACTTCAGCTCGCCCAGCTCCATCCCTATCCTCTCGCCCACAAGATTCGGTCCCCCCGAAGGGGGCACAGAGCCCGCTGACCCGGCCTGCAGCCTGCTCTCTCTTGCCTCCCTTCCCTCCATCCCCAAAAGGGAGCCGGCCAGCTCTGGGGTTTGTTCCAAGCCCTGACGCCCACCGCGGGCGGTGGCTGAATGCCGGCGTGGCGGGCGAACAAACCCGGCTCTCAGCGCCGCCGGCGTCGCACAGTGCGAGGCTTGTTTGCCCGAAGCGCCTGCCCTTGAATCTCCCACTGTCTGCTCCCCCGGGAATAACAAGCGTGGCCAGGGCAGGCTGTCTTCTTTGTTGGCTTTTTTTTTTTTTTTCCTGGGTTCCCTTTTTTTTTTGCAAGGTGCCACCCAGTGCCAGCTGTGCCTGGCTGGGGGGAGAAAATTGCCTGCTGCACTGGCACCCCCCTGCTCCTTGGCACCCAGCACCTTGCTGGCATTCAGGTTTTGGGTTTTTTTAATTAAAAATAAGCAGGTTTGGGGAAGAATCTTCATTTTGCTAGAGAGGACGCAGGGCTGGCAGCCAGCCCTGAAAGAAGGAGGTGGCTGAAAAATGCTCTGCGGGGGAAACTGCCCAACAAACCTATTCTTTTTGCCCAAAACCAAAAAGAAACCCCAACACCAACAACACTGTTTTACTGTCACAAGTGCTGTCTGTGCAGATAAGGTCCCTCCTGCCTTGTTCTGGTGGGCGAAGCAGCTTTGTAAGGTTGGGGCAGTCCCTGGAGTGCATGTCCAAGCCCTTGTTGGCATCTGGGATGCAGGAGACCCCTGACTGGCTCCTCGCGGTAGTGAGAAGCCAACTGGTTCTGTAAATTAGTGGGAATCAGAGGAAAACATGGTTTTGGAGCAGTGCTTGGGCTGGTGGCTCCCTGGAGGGGCTCAGGGCAGGAGGTAGATGAGAGGTGGGAGGGAGGGAGAGCTGAGCATCACCTGGATACCAGTGGGAGGCTGGTGATGGATAAGAGCACCCGCACGTCGCCTGCCCTGCTGACCGCTGCATGTCTCGTTGTGTAGAGTACTCCATCCCTGTCCACAAATACTACTTCCCCTTCATCTTCCTCCTGGGGATGATCCTGTGGTCCCTGCTAGAGTACCTCATCCATCGCTTTGTCTTCCACATGAAGCCACCCGCTAGTAACTACTATCTCATCACCTTGCATTTCTTGCTGCATGGGCAGCATCACAAGGTGAGTCGCGGCTCCCGCCCCCGCTGGCGCCCGCTGGGCTGTGGGAATGGTGGCCTTTGCTCTGGTGGAGCCTGTTTCTGCATGGCCTTTGCCCAGGCAGAGCCTGTTTGTGCCTGTTTGCTGTGAGTGGTGGCATCCAACCGGGGCCCTTACCCAATACCAGAGAGGGCTGCAAGACAGGCTTGGAGGAGCTGGAGTTAAATCTGCAAGCTCCAGCTGGGCAAAGGGGAACACCAAAAAAGCCACGGCTCCCTCTAGCTTTGCTGGAGGAAATGTCCCTGTGGAGCTTGGGGACCTGCCAGTTCAAGCCACCACCCGCCTGGCCATCTTGGCATGCATGGGGGGGCTGCTCTTGCCGCTGGGTACGTCTTTGGGGAGGGTTTTTGGTGTTGGCTTCTCCCAAACGGGCTTCCCCGATGCTTGGCAGGGATGTTCTGAGGGAGGGAGGGAGGGTGAGCCAGGAGCTGCCTGTCCCACCGTCCCTCTCCGCTTCCAGTCTCCCTTCGACAGCTCCCGCCTGGTCTTCCCTCCCGTGCCGGCCTCGCTGGTGATCGGCTTCTTCTACGGTGTCCTGCGACTCCTGCTGCCCGAGGTGCTGGGGCTCTCGGTGTTCGTCGGGGGGCTCTGCGGCTACGTCATCTACGACATGATGCACTATTACCTCCACTACGGCTCACCCAAAAAAGGCACCTACCTGTACGGCCTGAAGGCTTATCACGTCAAGCACCACTTTGAGCACCAAAAATCAGGTAGCGCCCCGTCCCCCCGTGCAGGCCGGCGGGGGCAAGGGCTGTCCAAGCCCGGGTCTACCTGCGCGTGTGCGACTAACGCTCCAAAACGTTTGGCGTTTGGGATTTGGGACTGGGAAAGCCAAGCACTGCTCTGCTGGGGAAGCGGTGTGTGAGGGGCTGCAGCCCACGGGGCACATTTCTCGGCCCCCAGGTTGAGGATGGGGAGCCAGAGTGGCACCGGGTGAAGGCAGCAGCCCGTCTCACCGGTGGGTGTTCATGCCACTGGGGATGCCAGGGTGGAAGCCAAGCGCCCATGGAGCTGGGATGTGGGTGCCTGTCCCTGCCCGGGGCAGCATCTCTTCCTGCCAGGAGGCACTGGCGAGTGCAGGGTGAGGCCCTGGGCTTCCCCAGACCTGCCCCAAACCTTCCCCAGCCTGGCACTTGCTCAACGTGCCCTTTGCCCGGTTTCCTAGGAGAAAACGCCCCATCCAGATAAGCTATCATCCGTGGGCCTGGTGGCGCGGCCCAGCCAGCTCCTGCTCCCTCTGCTCTTCCTCCTCGCCCTCACCTTGCCTTCCTCCCTCCTCAAAACACAGACGCTCCTCCCTCGCCACTTAACGCAGAGCCCTGGCAACATCCCGGCCGTGGTGGTGCCATGAGCTGAGCGCTCTCTCCCCTGCCCACAGGCTTTGGCATCAGCACACGCTTCTGGGATTACCCCTTCCGGACACTCATCCCCGAGGAGACCTTCAAGAAGGAGGACTGACAGCCCCAGCACCGTGCCTGGCTCCGTCCCCCCTGGGCTGGGGCCGGTGTCTCTGCCCAGCCCTTGGCAAGGCCAGCTGATCCCTGTCCCCTTCCTGAGGGCTGTGCCACAGCGGTGGCTCCACACTGGACCATCCTCCCGCAGGGCTGTGGCACGGCCAAGGGGATGGGGAGGCTGAGGATCTGAAGAGGAGGAGGTTCTGGGGCTCCCTGGGGCGCTCCTGCCCTTCCCTTTTCACCCTCCCGCTCCAGGCCACGGATGCACAGGCAGATCTGCTGCCTGAGAGATGAAGTGGCTGGTGCTGCCCCCCGTCCTCTGCCCTGGCCCCTGAAGCCCCCGTTCCTCCCAGGGTGCTCTCTCTCTCTCTCCAGGGCTGCAGTTTACTCCATCCCCTAACTCGTGCCGAGGGGGTTCAGTCTCCTGAGTCCTTCTCCCAGCCCGATCTCAGCACAGGGTTTTCGTGGCCTGCAGCCTTTTTTTGGGGGGTCCTGCAGGTCTGGATCGTGCCTTTTTCTAACCAGTGCACCTGTATCTCTCTGCCAGATTTATCAAGTTCATGGTTTTCATAGACATTGGCTACTTGGAACTCAAACTCCAATGAACAGAATTACTATGAGATGCCTTTTTTTTTTTTTTTTTTTGCTGATCCTGTGATTTTATTTTGTATTATTTTTTTTCCCTAATGTTTACTGCAGATATTTAAAGGTTTGGAATAAATTTATATGTAAAACTTAGACACTACAATTGTAAATAAACTGTATATTTTGAAAAACAAAGCCTTCTAAACGAGTCTGACAGATATACCCCCTGGGGCTACTCCCTTCTTCTCCCACCCTTGGTGCATCCCTTTCCAGGTGCCGCCTTTCTGGGCTCCCCTCAGCAACCACAGTGAGGGAGGAGCTTTACGGGGAGCGTCAGCAGCAAACTCCTGTGACCCCAGACTCGGGTAAGCAGAAGCTGGCCGAAGTTGCCACTCACTTCCCTGAAATGGGGCAAGAGTGCTTCCTAAAATCGGACTGGCCCTCTGACGAGGCCATCTGCAAAACTTCCTGCGCTCCCAGCAGAGGTCAAGCGCTGTTTCCAGCACTGGTGCCCAAGCCCCACTTCCTTGGTGCTGGGGCGTCCTGAGACTGCCGGGGTGGCGAAGGGAGCAGAAAGTCCCAAAGGACCAGCACGCCTCTTTTGGGATGGGTGTGCCCCAGAGGGTGTCGGTGCAGGCGAAGGGAGCTCAGCAGGACACAGTGCCCCTGTTGTGGGTGTTACAATGCCCTGGGCAGGCCTTCTCACAGCTGACAGCACAGCACAGGGGGTTGGGGTGCTCGAAATAGCGGCAAGCATCGACACAGGGGGCACAGCCTCCCCACCACCCCTTCTTCCAAATGCACTTCCCGTGGGCAATTCCTTCTTCCACCAGGCAAAACCCAGCACAGGGGCCTCTGTCTGCTGGGGATACCCCGGGCAGCTTTCCGGGAGCAGGGGCTGTCCCGGCGTGGGAAGCTGCAGTGGGTTGCACAATGCCCCTTCCGCTGCGTGGCAGCAGCGGCGGGGAAAGCACCCTTATAAACTCCTTCTCCTCCTGCTGCGCCTCTCCAGTCTGTGGAGCAGCCAAGGCAGAGACCAGCGGAGCAGGATCAGGTAACAGCTCGTTTCTTCCTCGGGGATGGGGCTGGAAAGAGGACGGGAGAGTGGCTGCAGCTGCTGTCTGGGTGCGTTCCCATCTTGTTTCCCTCCGGCAGAGTCCGGCACCCCTCTCTTACCACTGGCTGCATCAGTAGTGTGGGTGGCTGCTGATAATTTCCCTGCAAAGGGGTGGTTTTCTGTCCCTGCTGCCTGGGTGTGGGCTGGGGAGCGGGGGTGATCCCTGCGGGGATGCTGAGAGCATAGAAAGAGTTTGGTTTAAAATCTTAAGTGGGAAATAGAGGGCTACAGGGAGAAAATATGGAGAAGCTGGGGATGCTGGGTACAAGCTTTTGTTAGACTGCTGACAACAGAGAGACGTTGGGTAGGAGGGAAAATGGATCTTTATGGTCAAAGATGGCTCTGTGGGCAGGATCCCAGGGTGCTGCCCAGGGGATGCTCCTTGGGTCACTGCTGACCTCGCTCCTCGGGGTGTAAGCTCTCTCTGGGATGGCTCACACTAAATTAATGTACAGAAATCAAGCTAAAATCTGCTAGTGCAGAGCGAGATGTGCCGCTCCTGCCAGTACCGGTGTCGCTGTGTGTGCCCGCTCTGGTCTGTACAGGCAAAGCTTTACCCGGCAAAGCAGGGGCAGCAAAGCTGGAGGAGGCGTGAGGGGCTGTGGGATACCTCGAGGGTGGTGTCCCATATCAGGGCTGTTCCTTAGGGTGGAAGAGCTGCATCCAGCTAATCTCCGAGCAGCACCTGAGGCTCACCTCCAGCAGACGCTCCCAGCCCATATCCCTACATCTCCAGTGGCCAAGCCCTTTGCTGCCAGCATGGACATCGTGGAGAGGGTCCTCTCCGTGGCCCAGGCCATCCATGGCCAATTCGAGCAGGTGAAGTGCTGTAAGCACCAGTGCCAGCGCCTCGTGGAGCGCATCCAGATCCTGCTGGAGCCCGTGAGGATCCTCAGAGCTCAGCCACGACAGCACATCTCCCACCACGAAGAGAAGCTGCTGAAGAAACTGCTCTGGGTCCTAGGGGAAGCTGAGAAACTGGTGATGAAATACAGCCAGACCAGCTGGATCCAGAAGTTCCTGAGAGCCCGCAGCACTGGTGAGGAGTTCGTGTGGGTGAACGAGAGCCTGGAGGACATTGCCCAGGGGCTCTCCCTGCTGCTGCAGGCGGAGCAGAAGCAGGCTTTCCTGGAAGCTTTCCAGGCAAAGACGTGTCGCAGGCAGGATGCCGAGGACCTGAGGGATGACAGGGATTTCTTGGACCAGGTGATTGCAAGTAAGTGTGTATTTAGCAAACCCTCTTTCCCTGAGACCAGTGGTTGGCACCTCTCCCCAGCTGCTGCCCAGCTCTGGCTTGATTGCCGTGGCCACGGAGAGCCAGAGGGACATTTAAACCACGAGAAAAACTAACCACATCAGCCCTGCTTGTTAATCCAGTGGCCCAACCTCTTTCTCTCCCCAGGTACTGAGGAACCTGAGGAGGTGGCCGAGGAGATCTACCTCGGCGGGCAGTGTATGGAGAGCACAGTAGACTGGATGCAAAGCGAGCTGAACAAAATCGTGCGCGAGATGGAGCGTAAGTGGTGTCGCGCTTCCTGCACCCTGTGCTCCGCGTCCTTTCCCCCCAAAGCCCTGCCTAACGAGTCCCTCGTTCCCTCCCGGCACGTGATGAGAGCAGGCTTGAAGAAGGTCAACGTTGGCAAAAGGGAAGACATCACTGAGATCAGGCGGGACCAGCTCACCATCTACAGGCACCTGCAGGACACCGAGAGCTACGACCTCTACGAGGGCGAGTACCTCAAGTACCCCGTTGCCATCAAAACCTTCAAGAGGCCACTGACCACCGACCCAGTGTGAGTTGTCCTGAGTGGGAGCGAGTGTGCCACGTGGGAGGGTGACACGTCATGCCTGGTTCCAGGGATCTCACCGCGCTGTCCTTGTCCACAGGAAGGTGAGAGACATCTTCGAGAAGGAGATTCAGACCCTGAAGAAGTTTGAGTCTCCAAACATCCTGCGCATGTACGGGATCTGCATTGAGGAGAACGGTAGGGGTGTCACATTGATGTCACCCTTTCCCTCCCCTGCCTGTCCCCTGTGGGAGACACTTTGCTGTGGTCCCCTCCCAGGAGGTGGCACGAGGCAGGATGCTTTGGCCTTGCAGATGGGAGCCCCTGCTTCTCCATTGTCATGGAGTACTGTAAGCACGGGACGCTGCGGGATGTGCTGAACACCCAACAGCATCTTTCCTGGGACATCCGCATTCGGATGGCCCTGGGAGCCGCCAGAGGCCTTTACAGGGTGCACCAGACAGGGGAGAAATCCCGACTCCACGGCTGCATCTGCAGTAGCAAGTTCCTGGTGGCTGGGGATTACTGTGTGAAGGTAAGCAACACATCTGGGGAGTTCTGAAGGGTTTTGTGGATGTTTGGCCCCAGCAACACCGAAGGGAATTATGGCGGTCCAGAATAAAACTCGGGATAGAGCTATCTCCTTAGGCACCTAAAGCTTCCTGTCTCAGTCTTATCATCAGCAAAGTGATTGTTCCTGAGCCATCCACACTGGGATGAGCTGAAGCTGGAGCAATTCACCTGCCTCCACCTCTGGTTTCACTTGCAGACAGAGACACGTGCCGGGCAGCACACGTGGCTGAGTGCCAGCCTTCGCTGCCCAGAGCATCTCGCTCTGTTTGCTCCACCTCAGGGCACTCCCCAGCTGTGCCACAGGGGTCTACCACTTCTCCCTTTCTCTCTCATTCTCTTAATCAGCTGTCAGGATTTGAGCTGTGTGAAACAGAGTCATCCATCAAGAGGAAAGCCAGGAAGAACTGGAAACAAGTCTCTATGCTGGCTTACATCGCTCCTGAGAACATGAAAGACATCAACTACCCCTACAAGAGGCCCTGTGAAATATACAGGTGTGTCAGTCCCTCCCTGCAGAGAGGCCTGTGAGCAGGCAGGTGTCTGGCAGAGTAGCTGTTGAGCTCTGGAAGGAGGTCAGGTTTAATTGGACACATAAGCCCTTGTTTCCTGTTGGCATAGGCCAATAATCCTCTCCATTAGAAGGGAGGAACACCCGGTAAAATGACTGCTGAGACTCTTGCTTGTCTCCTTCCAGCTTTGGGATCGTGCTGGCTGAGATTGCAACCTCCAAAATCCCATTTGAAGGTGAGACAGAAGTATCTGGTTCCCTGCACAAAAGCCACACAGCACAGTGCAGTTCCCGTGCGGCACTGGATGCTCCCTGCCCTTCCCTGAGCATCCCACGGTGTGCAAGTCCAAGTGGCAGTGCCTGGTGTGCCTGGCTCTGCACAACAGCTTCACAGCTTCTCCTGGAACTCCAGTATAAGTAAAGTAAAGCTTACGGTAAAGCAACAGGCTTAAACCACAAACATGCAAATGATTTTTGTTTCTATTTGATGTTCCTGTGCATTTAAGCATAAACTCATCTCCCTGCTCCACTGGAGCCCAACAGTATCGTGCCAAATACTGTGGGGGTTCATTGCAGATGGAGTTTGGGTCTCTTCCCTGCTGCCTTCTCCGACCCATAGGTTGCAGGAAGGCTCTTGGCATGGCCTTGCACCGAGTTTCCTCCCCAGCACCCTCCTGTGGCAGCAGAGCTCCTTCCTGACGCTCCTGTTTGCACACCTGTTGTTTCAGGCTGCACTCCTGAGGAGATCGTGGAGAAAATCTGCAGCCACCATTACTGGGACCCTGTTGGGGAGGATTGCCCTGCAGACCTGCGGAGGATCATCGGCCAGTGCCGGGCCTTGGACCCTTCCCAGCGCCCTTCTGCCGAGGGTGAGTGTCCTGGGTGTCTGCTCCACAGGCCCTTCGTATCCCTCAATCAGCTACTTCAGCAGGCAGTTTGCCCCTTATTTCCCATGTGAATTTGTCTGGCTGTGTGTTTTGGGATCCACCCTTGACCTCCCCTCTTATGCTAACAAATCCCCCAATACCAGACCTCGTATCTTGACTGTTCACCCATGCCATGACAGTACTCACCAGGCTGCTCACCTGGCATCACATAAGAGCAGCTTTTTCTCTCAGACAAGCACCTAACTGGGAGTAGGGGTGTCTGGGTTAATCCCCACTCAGGTCCTGCAGACCCCTTAAGCCGGAGGAGCAGCCACAAAACTGTGCAGGACCATCCCTGCCTTGGGCTTTGAGCAATAAATTGCAGTCTTGGGAATTGCTCCATGACAGGGAAGATTTCACTGTCTCTGAAGCTGGTCTGGGTCTGATCAGATGAATAACTGGTCTCCATCAGAAGATTTAACAGCTATCAGCATGAGGACACAGCATGTCTTTATTACTCTAATACGACTCTAATCCAACACCCAGCCATGCTGTGGTGCTGAGCTGGAAGAGCAGCTTCTTGCAGCTGTTCCCAAGAGTTTTTCCATATGCAGAGCTGCTTCTGTCTGGGCTATACTGCCCTGTGTCTGCCCAGGCCTGTCCCCTGCTCACGGCACCCACTCGTGCTGGCCTGAGGAGAGGTGTGACTGTCCCGGTTGTTATCAGCGGGAGAACACCGCCTGCTCACCTCTTAAAAAAGCGAACCCAAACAGCCAACAACAAATGCTCTGTTTTGATTAACGCCGCCCCTGTGTTTTGCAGAGATTGTGGACTCACTGTCTGAGCTGGAGAGAAGCAGGAACCAAGGAAGTTAACTGCGGAAAGCAGGGCCGGGTGACCTGGGGCAGCGAGCCCAGGGTGCTGCTCACCCCGCTGTGCCCTCACAGAGACTGATGGTTCAATACACGAGTGCTTGTGCCCGTGTGCGACCTTCCCCTCGCCGAGGGGACACACAGGGGGGGGTCACCTCAGAGGCACCTGGGGGCGAGGGCGCCCTGACACGGCTCTGCCCCCGGGGGCTTGAGGAGGCCAGCAGGAAACCTGGGGAGACCGCAGGGATGGGACACGGACATCTCTTACACGGACAGGCTGAGGGAGCCAGGCCTGTTATCTCAAGAGACGGCCTAGGGGGACCTCAGCAATGCCTGTCAGTAGCTGAAGGGAGGGTGGTCAGAGGATGGACCAGGCTCTGCTCGGGCGTGCCCAGAAATAGGACAAGAGGCAACGGGCAGAAACTGACGCCCAGGAAGTTCCGCCTGACTATACGGAAGAACATTTTTACTGTGGGGAGTGACCACACGCAGGGAGAGATCACCCAGAGAGGGTGTGGAGTCTCCCTCACTGGACGTATCCCAGCAGCCATGTGCTCTGGGATGGCCCCGGGTCAGCAGGGAGCTCGGGCCAGATGACCCCCCCGCAGTCCCTTCCAACGTGACCCTTTCACTCTGTGATCCCCCTCGGCCCGGCGCTGCCCCTGAGGCGCTGCGACCCCCGGGTGTTCCCTCGCTCCCCCCGTCGCCATGGCAACACCCCGCCCGCTCCCCCCCCCATTTTTTTTGAACGACCTCGCGTTCCCGCTCTTTTCGCCCCCCCAGCGGCTCCGCCAATGAAAACTCACTCCACGGCCCTTGCCCCGCCCCCTAAGCCGGCGGGGGCCTCGCTGTCCAATCAGCCGGGCCCTCCCTCGGCGCTCTGACCAATCAGAGCAGGCCCTTCCTCCGCGTCGCTCGTCCCCGTCACTCCCCGTCTCGCCAGACCGACGGACAGAGCGCCTGGCCAATGAGAAGGCTGGAGCAGCTCGGGCTCGCCCAATAGGACCTGGCGCGGAGGTCGCGGGCGGCCAATAGGGCGAGGGGGGCGGGGCGGCGCGGCGCTCGAGCGGGCGGTGGGGCCCGGCCTGGCGGCAGGTGAGCGAGCGGGGGCCGCGGCCGGTCCGGGCCCCGATCCCAGTCCCGGTTCACTCGCATGGCTTGTCCTCCCCGAGCTGGTGCCCACAGCATGGCTCGTTCCTCCCGCGCCGGGGCCGCTGCCCGCCGGGTTCATTGCCCCCCCCGGGTTCGTTGCCCTCCGGGCTGCCCGCGGCTGCGGGAGGCGCAGTGTCCCGCGCCCTTCGTGTGGCCGGTCCGTCGCTGCGGTACGCGAGCGCGGTGAAAAACCCTCAGTGAACCCCCGCCTGTGGGTCGCGTGGTTCGTTGCGGGTGGTGTTTGCGGTGCGTCTGGGTTACCTGTGCTGAGGCAGGTGCGGAGCGGGGCCCCGGGTACCCTCCCCGAGGGGAAGCTGCTGCCGCAGCCTCCGGCCCTCGGCTGCGGGCGCTGGGGCTGCTCGTGGCGCCGCCTCCCAAGCTTTGGAAGCGCGGGGAATTGTCTCATCTGGGCCCGGGGACGCCTCGTCGTGGCTGCCTTCCCCGTGCGGGTCCCCCCCGGGGACTGCCCGGCGGGGCGGCGGGCTGCCTGGGGGAGGCGCTGGCCTTGGCTCCTGTCGGGAAAATTCCGGGATTTAATGGTGGAAATGCCGGTATTGACAGGGTTTTTGTAGGTCTCACGGTTTACGTAGGCACTGGCTGCCCAGGGAGGTTGTGGATGTCCCGACCCTGGAAGTGTTCCAGGCCTTGAACAACCTGGTCTGGTGGGAGGTGTCCCTGCCCATGGCAGGGGCAGGGTTGGGACTTCCAATCCCTTTACAGCCCCGTTCTGTCATTCTGTGTATGGTGAAAATGAAGGGGGTTTTATGTTTATGGGTGGCAAATCCATCACAAACATGAGCACAGTGCTAGAAAAGCAGTACATGACCATAGAATACTATCATATCTTGGCCATGCAGCTGTTCTGGTGGGAGATGGCATTTGACGTTTATTTTTGGCCTAGCTTAGGCTGAATTGGTAATTAGGATAAGAATTATGAAATGACTCAGAAGTTAGAATTTCTTTAACGGTCTGTAAAAATATTTGAGCATTAGTACGTCCCCCTCTAGTAATTCTTGTATAAATTTTCTAGCTATTTTTGTACTAAAAGCTGCCTTTGCTCTGTTTGCACAGTGCCTAGATGGGTACGTTTTGGTGTGTGGTTTGGGCTCCTAAATAATGCTAAAGGTCTGCAATTCCCAAAGCCTTTCAGGTTTACGATGGCTTAAGTACTTTTGGAGAATGGGAATTACCATCAGCAGCCTCGAGAATTTAATCCACGCAGCTCTTCCAATAAAGGACTTTTGTGGGCTTTTGGTGCATCTGTTTATTCAGTTAATGAAATAATTTTGAACTTTTGTGTAAGGCTTCCTTGCCCTTAAGGGTGGCTCATCACAGACTCTCCATGTAACAGTGTGACCCAAGTGCTCTAATCTGGTGCCTGACAGCAGTGTAAGAACTAATAATGCACAGACTGTTGTCTTCTCTGTTTTTCTTCAGAACCTAAGGTAGTATTCCTGTTTAGGAGGTAATCTAAAATCCATACCCCAAAGATGTTGGCAGGACAGCCATCCTTAATAACATATAGGTACAGTTCTACTGCAGCTTTCATGTTTATCTGGCCTCGGGCTGAATGTGGATCCACAAATTCTGGTGCTGTGGGTAACTTGGTACCTGTAATGTCTCATTTACAGTCATGGGTTCTGCTGTGATGCCCTTTCTGGGTTTGCCTGGTGTTGGTGAGTGCCTGAAGGGCTGTTCAGTGAGCTGTGGGTAAGGGTCACGGTGATCTGTTACTAGAATGGAATTTTATTCAGAGAAATTTGAAAGTGAAGCCACTCCTGAGCAGTGCAGCACAGGACTGCATCTTAGACCTTGTTTCTGGCTGTTTCTGCAGGTCCTTGTGATGCTCACCAGGGAGAGTATCTCATACATTTCCAAATTCTCCAAGATCCACGTGAATTTACTGGCAAGTAAATGATGCCAGCAAGAAAACCTTAACTTTCCATGTTCATCCAAATGCTTATTTAGGTTGATTTTTGCAGTGTGCCTTTGGCGTTGGGTGCTGTTGAGGCACAAACTTGGAGCCCAGGACTCTGGGAGGGTGCTGCCTGCTCTGCCAGCTCACGTATGTGTATTGACTAGTGGTGGTTTTGCTCTGCTGCAAAAGGACAAATTTTCTCTGGACTCTGAATTCTAAAGACTTTTGTAGTCACTGACTGCTGCACCTGGTTCTTGCTACCGGCAGGTTAGAAGTAGGGTGCACACTTGCAAATATAAATACAAGTTTTCTTCAACTCTTTGCAGAAATGGCTCAAGAAGAGATGGAAGTTGATCTGCAAATAGTGGCCGTTTACCCAGTGGAGCAGCTCGGGACGGTTCCCCCGGAGCCCTCTGGTCAAGCAGCGCTGTCATCCCACGCTCCCGTGCTGGCTGAAGGAGGAGGCAGCGCTGCGGTTCTTCCTGCTGACGACGCTGTTGTCACGCCAGACCCTGGTACAACGAGGGAAGCAGCTGCAGAGCCTGACCCGCCGCCGAGTCTTGCCCTCGGGGGGCTGCAGAGGCTGCAGGGGACGTTGGATCCCAGTCAGTCCTGGGCTGTGCCTCAGCTCGCACAGCGCCTGCAAGCGAGGAGAGCTCGCAGGCGACGGAGAGCTGGTGGTTTCCAAAGGAGAGTCAGAGCCAGGTACAGCAGAGATGAAACTGGGTCTGAACTGCACTCTGCACTCTGATCAAGTCCAGCATCAAAACAGTTCAAAACTGCCTTGCTTCCTGGCTTACAGAGCCCAGCCCAGTGTGGGGCTGTGGCCAAATTCAGGGCACCTCACCTGCCTTTTAAGCTCAGTAGTAGCACAGCAACTTCTGGTCTCTTCTGGCAGGGTCTTTGCTTCTGTTAAGTGACTCCCCCTGTTTCACGTGTTGGCAGTGGTGGTGTTGACTCCTGAGCCCTTCTGCACTTTTCATTTTCCTTGCAGAGCTTCTGCTTGCACCGTTGCCCCTGCACAGCCGGATTCCTGCCAGTGCTTCCTGCAGCAGTGCTGACTCTCAGCAGTTCCAGCCAGCATTTAGCTCAGTGAAGCCTGTGCTCTGATTTGCATTTCACCTTTTATTTGGGGACTGCCTGATTACATTTTCTGGTGACAGTTGCTCCAGAAACTTTGATAAACGCATAAACTGGTATTTTTCTGTAGGTTTGGTTTTGGTTGTGGGGTTTTTTTCACATCATCTTTGTGTTTTTTCAGACAAAGAAAAAAATAGTCTGTGTTTAATACCATTTGCAGTGAATTAAAAAGGTGATGAGTGGGGATGCTCTGCAGCTAGGAAAAAAATCCCAATTTCTGGTTTGTTTGGGTTTTGTCTCATCTTTGTAGCTTTTGTAAATGCCAAGGGTGAAATTATAATTAACTGAAGCATTGCCTTTGAATTCAGTGAGACCAAGAGCTCCTCTCCTCCCAGTTGATTAAACACAACTGTACTGTTTGCCCTCGGATTGCCTGTGAAGGTCACTGTAGTTCTCAGGGCTAGAAGGCAACCCGAAAAACTCTTTGAATCTGAAGGATAATTGAGATGATAGCTGAACTGACGGGGGGAGTGGGGAGGGTGTTTCTATCCAGGCACGAAGTTCCAGTAGAAAAGAAGAGGGAAAGTAGAAAGACTAGGCACAAAGTAGTCAATGGAATGAGGCTCTGATACAAGCCTTGTGCCAACGGCTGCAGGAGCCAGGACTGAGTTGGGGTTGGAGCGACTGATTATGGGTTCCTTAGGCTTATCCCTGAAAGATTCCTACTTTGCTTTTCTCCTCTCCAACCTCCCCACCCCCAAAGAAGGCAATATCATTGTAAGGAGAAACAGATTTTCTTGGAGCTGAGCAAAACGAACCGTTGCTGATCCTGCTGATTGTTTACAATGTGGACTATTGTATGAGATTTCCCCCCACCAGAGAAGGTCTGACTTGATAACTGTGATATGTTCCTGTTGCAGTCGAAGCCTGGGAATTTTCCTGCAAACAATCCTGGAGAAACATGACGAGTCTTTAACTTACCCGAAATTACCTTACCTGAAATAACTGTGGCTTTTGTTTCTCGCTTTTCTGGGCTCAGGGCAGCGTTGGACCGTTACTTTCAACACAGCAGGACCCAGGAGCCAGCAGCAGGACCAGTCCCGTTCCTGGAGCCCGCGCAGGTTGTGAGGGACAACCAGGAGCAGGGCCCAAATGAAGCGGCAGAAGCGAGTGACTCTGACAGCAGCTCCTCTTCTTCTTCTTCTTCTTCTTCTTCTTCTTCTTCTTCTTCGGAGGCAGAAGAGGCACCAGCCCAGGAGACACCTCCAGCAGCGACTTCAGGAGGTTTGTGCTGTGTTTGATCTGTGTAGAGACTGATTTCAGACACTCTTCTTGCTGTTAGAAAACTCAGCGGGGAAATCCTTTGGAGCTGCACAGCAGACGGTGCTCGGAGATCACCGTGCCCACAAGCTGACAGAAGCAGGTTGCTGCCACACAGCTTGCTGGCAAGCAGCTCCCAGGAGCAGCTTTTTGCTGTCTTCAGGCTGCTACTTATTCTGGACATCTCCAGGATTATTTATAACTTGAAATTTAGAGATTATTGCTTGCCCTGTTCCCGCTGTTATATGTTATCAAGGAGCATTATTGAAGACATCAGGTCGCAGTTTGGAGATCAGCAATGCTTTCAGAGAAAGGCCTGATTCAGTATTCTTTAATTTTAGTCTGCTCTGGTTTAGAGTTTTCTTTTACGTTCCTGTAACTTCTTGTGACGCTTGGCTGAGGATATGGAGGTGTGGGTTGTTTTCTTTTTTTTTTTTTGGTCATTTTCTTTCCTCATCTTTTTCTGGCTCCCAATTCTTTATCCAAACTCATGTTCACAGCCTGCCACACACTTCAGTGACATTGTTTGTGATGAACATGCACCATTTATGTAAGAGTAAGAGTGACGAATAGTTTACTTGCTAGTCAAGGTTACTGATGCCCAGAGAATACAAGAGCAAGGTTATTCTTTTTACTTCAGCCTCTAAGTAATGTCCTTATGATTCACTCTCTGCCTTCAGTTTTGGTTTTAATTGGCCAGCCCCCCTTGTTACCTTTTTTTTAAAGGTACATCTATGAGGTGTCTTCTGAACAGATCCATTCTGGGCTAGTCTTACATGTGACAGGAGCTCAAGCTGTTAAGTGCTGTACAATGTCGTGTGAACATATGCTCTCTGTTGGATTTTTTGGAATTCCCTTGTTGCTTATATAAGCCACTGGCTTTTCTTACAGCCCAGAACTGCAGAGGCTGAAAACTTTATTGACATTAGTCAGGGTTGGGTGATATCTCCACTGGATTGAAAATATCTGTCCCGATTACTAAATGTGATGAATAACTCTTGTTTGGTCAGGAGCCAGAGGGGAGGCAGTGATTTCTGCTCCCTTTCCAGTATGTTGGTGGTGGTGATCCACACACAGTTTTGTGCACCCATGCCTCGACAGACAGGCTGACAGAGCCCAGCACACGAAACACACAGCCCAGCAGAACTGGTTTCAGACAATTACCAGCTGGAAAACTGCTTAAGTCAGAGGGAAGGGACAGTCAGCATTCAGGAAATGCTTTCTTGGCACATGAAATATGCATGCTTAGAT
The DNA here is from genome assembly GCA_035584735.1 of Pseudotriccus pelzelni. Classification (NCBI taxonomy): domain Eukaryota; kingdom Metazoa; phylum Chordata; class Aves; order Passeriformes; family Tyrannidae; genus Pseudotriccus; species Pseudotriccus pelzelni. The sequence continues at coordinate 12,895,689 of JAWMRA010000020.1, forward strand.
CCCTTGGCGAAGCAACTTCTGCATATTGGTGTCTTTCTCAGGGTGTAATGATGCAGGAATATAACCCTAAATCAGCCCAGCTGTTGACCATCTCTGTTTCGTGCAGGTCAGAAAATTCTGATAGCAATTGCTGTCCTTTAAAGACCTCTCCTTTTTCACTGCTTTTTGTGAAAGAAAATAGAAAGTTCTTTAGCACTCCTGTTGATGTATAGAAGGGCTTGCACACAGAGAGTGTCCAGGGCACTGATCTCAAACTTTGTATGTAACCTGTGCTGTTGTTGCACTGCTTAACCCATGCCCCGGTGATTTCACATCAAAGCAGGAGAGCTCCTTTTCTCCCATTAAGTATCAGTTCATTTAAGCAATGTTCTCTTTAGCTTCCAGTCAGGCCCCAGCAGAGCTGTCTCAAGCCTTGTCCCAAGCTTCTGCAGAACATGGAAGTCGTGAAGGTGAAGAGGCTGAAGTCCAGCAAAAGCAGGTAAGGTGAACTGGATGCTTTTGGAGACAGATGACATGATGAATGCTGCGCTTCCTAAAACAGTTGTGTTGGTTTTTTTTAATTTTTAATCCCAGAGAACTCCTCTGAAGGAAGCGAGGCCCTCAGTTCCCGCAGCAGCGCAGGATGAGGAGGAAGGAGACACCTGTACCATCTGCTTGGAGCAGTGGACCAATGCTGGGGAGCACCGTCTGTCAGCACTGCGCTGTGGGCACCTCTTTGGCTACACCTGCATTGAGAGGTGGCTCAGGGGACAGGCAGGGAAGTGCCCTCAGGTAAAATGGGCATTTACATGCACTGGAAAAGCACCTGCTGTCGGGTGCCTTCTGCTGCAGGAGCGCTCACCCTGACTGTTACAGCTGCTTGCTGCGTGGAGCTGCTGTCAGAAATAAACCCCACCATTATTTTGATGTTACTAGGCCAGGAACAACTAGCACTGCTTGAAAGGATGAGTTATGACTCGGGTTTTCTCCCTCAAGTAGAGCATTTGTGAGTAGGAGACGCAGAAGTTTGAGACTGCAAGTGCTAAACCTGTAAACGGTTTCATAACACCCCACTAAAGTCCTGGAGAGGCCCACCTGGAGTGGGAGTAGCAGATTCCTAGAAGCAATTAACTCACCCTAAAGAATATGTTATTGGACAAGAAATCTGAGAACTGTTTTAGAACTATAGAATGGTTGGGGTTGGAGGGGACTTTAAAGTCTAGTTTTCAGTCGGTTAATCTTCTGTTTTGAACTGATCTTCTTTTGCAGCCTTTAGGAGGACGAGGTTGTTTAGGAAACTTGCAGAAAGCGAACTGAGAACTAAGTTGCATCCTTTAATGTCCACTTGCAAGTGGTAAATCAGGTTTTGAAGGTGGTCTTTTCAGCTTGCTTTCCATGGTTAATACTGATCTCATTCGATGAGGTCTGCACTTCTCTGTGTCTGTGACATGCTTCCATTCCTTATCCTTCTCTTCAGAAAGAAATGTTAACAAAAAATAGGCCAATGAGTACCTTGTAAATAGGATTCAGTTCTGCCTTTTTCCGAGTCGGTGGCTGGAAGCCCAGGGTTTCTTTGGCTTTGTCATTTTGAGAGCTTCTGTATTCTTGCTTGACTTTGTGCAGGATTCCCTCCTCTCAACAAGACACTTCCTACTGACGTGCGTTGTGATTAAACCCAAAGAAAATCACCGTTGCCATAGCGAAAGCCCAAAGCTGATTTTTCTTATCCCTGTCAATTCTGTGTAAGCTTTTCTTTCCCCACTCCAGGCCCAGAGAGTATTTTCAGAGACCTGCCTGACACCTCTAGTCTTTGGAAATTTGTGACTGCTTTCTTCTTGAACCCTAACAACTCACAAGGGGTGCTTGCTCCCTCTTTCTCTTCCAATGATACAAATACTAAAAAGTTCCTGGGAGAACTTACTCTGGAGAGAACCTTGCAGCGAAATCACCTTCCCCTCATTTTCAGTTGCTGTCCTTTGTGACTGGGCGTTCTCTGGTTGAATAGCCCAGAGTTGCTGTGCATGGTGCTCTGTATACTAAGTGGCTTGAGTGCAAGTTACTGTGAAATTGCAGCGTTCCTGATCCTGCCAGTGACAGCTGCTGGCTGCCAGGAGAACTGTTTTAGCCCCTTACTGCTCTGCAAGGCCGCTCTTTGCAAAGGGAGGGGGGTTGTCTGCTCTGAAACTATTGCCTGTGATATCCTCGTGCTACTAAATAATAGAGGAGTCTGCATCTGAAGCGCACATAGTAATTTAATGTTCAGCAGAGTTTACTTATCTAAGTATTCACCACCCCTTTTCTGATCAACAAAGTGTATTTGTGAAACAGTAAGCTTGGAAGAAATTATGGCATCTGCAGTTCCTGACTTGAGAGGGGAGTATTATCCCTTCTTTTTAAGGTGAATCTAAAGTATTTAAATCATTGCAGCTAGATGCACAAAATAATTGAAATATCTGACTCCCCATGTGCCACTGAAATCAGTGGGATGTCAGTGTTTCATACTCACACTGGAATGCTTTTATGTATTTGTGCCTGTAGGGTTTGATTAGTACAGAAATAACAGAGTTGGGAGTGCACTCGGGGGTTCCTAAATCCTTGTCTGTTGGACAAACAGCCTGTCTTGGTGTTTTCAAACCAAGGATTGGGCTGGTGTTTTGATTTAGATCTTTTTTTCTTCCCCTTCTCTGTTTGATTTTGTTTTGTTTCCTCCCAGGAGCTTACCTGACGATGCTGCGTTGCTGGTGTGTTAGCAGAATAGATTTAATGGGAAGCAAGGAGATGGATTATTAGGGGTGCAGCAGGATATATGACCTACACTGCTGTCGTAGCCCCGACCAGAGCTCTGGTGTCTGTACGGGAGGGTGTCTTGCCAAACGCGCTGTGTAAATGTTTGCGGCTTCCTCGCCCGGCAGACAACCCCAGCCTTCAAAGCTATACGGACTTTTCAGACGTTTTTCTCGGGACTCGTGGGGACGCGCGGTTTGGGTGGCGCAGTTCTTGTGGGTGAAGTGAGCTTGTCTTTTGTTGCAGTGCAACAAGAAAGCCAAGCGCTCGGACATCGTGGTGCTGTACGCTCGCACGCTGAAGGCGCTCGACACCAGCGAGCAGGAGCACATGAGAAGGTACAGAGGCTCCAGGGGCACTGAAAGCTGCGCTCCGGCGTCTGCTTCGTGCTTTTATTTTCTTTATTGCCTAAAGCAATTTGTGCATCCCCTTGGGGTTTATCAGGGGTATGGCTGGCTTAAAAAAAGCAAGGCCTTGCTGTGGTGCACCTGTCTTAATTTTTCTTTTGCAGCAGAATTCTCAAGTTTGCATTTTGTGGCCCTGAAACAGCAAAAGCTATCTTGGGCTGTATCCTGAAATGTTATCATGGGAGGACATGCAGAGTTGATGCCAAAAAGCTGTGTATTGCTAATCCATCATTAGGTGGGAAGAGCGAGGCATAGTTAGGAATGCAAGGGGGTGAAAAGCTGACCTTTTCTGCCGTCTTTTCTGCATGCATTAAACAGAGTAGTCGCTCATATGAATCACTTCCCATCTTGCTTTGTCAAACTCTTCATGTAGCTTTACTTACAAAAGGTCAGCAAGCATTACTGTGACTCTACTTCCCCTTCCAACCGAAATGTAGACTTTTTATTGAAAAAAGAAAAAGCAAATATGAAAATGGGAATGAATTTCTTTTCAGTAAGATACTATTCTGAAATTAAAGGCTGCAGATATCAGAGTCCTCCTGAATCTTGTGAATAGAATTTAATTGGAGTTTCTTCACGTGTCTGTAACTGTACCACTGTTATTTCAAGGCAGCCTTTCAACAGAAACCTCACTATCCTGGTAATTATTGATCAGAAATGATTGAGGAGTAACGGTCATGAAGGGAAAAATCTCTCTTCTGTTCAGATTGGCTCTGCCTGGTGGTGTTCCAGCTGTACCTTTACAAGGGTCACGCTGCTTTTACTGGATTGACGCTGCAAAATAAAAAACACGTAAGATTTTTTTCAGAAGCACAGAAGGCACTTGGGTGTCTCCATTTTTTCTCTCCTGGAGAGCCAGTTGTCTGACTGCTGCAGCCCTTCCCCACTTGCCCTGCCCCTCCTGTGCCTCCTGTTTTTGTTGTCAGGCAGACAGCAGTGACCGCCTGTGGGTCACGGAGCTGCTGGCAGTGCCTGCTTTGTGGCACACAGCCACGAGCGGAGGGATGTGTGTGTGCATACATCAGTGTTGTTTGCATGTAGCCTTGAATTAGGTATAAGATCACGGGGTTTGTTCTTCACGTTCAGTAAAAACCACCAGTCTTCTGGCTTCTGGGTACTTGTGCAAAGAAGGTGTTTGTAATGTTTGAATACAGCATTTCAGCTGTTTCTTCTGCAGTAAAAAAAAGAAAAATCATATGAAAAAGCTATATGGAAATGGCAGAACTCTGTGCTTTGTGAACATGCAAGGCTAGGTCAGTGCATTTGGAAAATACCTAGGCGAGCTACAGCTCCCTGCACGTGAACTACTGAAATAACTGGAATATTGCAGCTTTTAGAGTGCAGAATGCAGTGGTCAATGTTATAGACTAAATGTAGAGCTATTTTTAAGGAGTACTTTAACTATCCCTTCATATAAGCCTGTATGAAAAAGGAGTTCAAGTAAGTTATCAAAACTGCTGCTGCTAAAGGGTGTGTATGCACTTTTAGGCTCAAGGTGAGGCAGTAAGTGTGGCTTATTTATAAATGGGCATTCACAGAGAGGTGTTGACAGCCCAGAGGAGCATCCTGGATAATACCTAGTCCTAAGGATTGCTTTTCTCTTCTTGCTGCAGTTCTTTAGAAAAGGAGAAGCTGTTGCGGAGGCAGGCGGAGCTGGATTCTGCGCAGAGCCGTCTCCAGCTCCAGGTTTTGACGGATGAATGCAGCAAACTCCGCAGGCAGGTTCAGGTGAGTCTCAGGATACTTACACACAAAGGATTCCCTTTCTCTTCACCCTGTTTTTGCATGTTCCCTTAGAGGAGAAAACACGGGCTTGCGGTTTTATTGAGCAGAAAGATTTAGTAAACTCAGCTGGTGAATCAGCCTGGGCTGGTAGATATCTCAAGCTGGCATATTCAGGGATGTGCTACACAACCCTGACTTCTTTTTTGTGCATTTAAGGTGTAATTGAAGTTGCAGCCTAGCAGTAGAGTTGTTTGGCTGCTGGTGTTGCAGGTTCCTCTTCAGGTTTTGTGGTGCCTGGAAAGGCCTGGTAATGGAGAACCAGACTTCTTCTCCTCATCTTTCTTGCAGTTCCATCAAAAGAAGCTTTGAAAAATCTCTGCAGTAAACCTGTAATAGGACCTATTATCAGTAATTATTCTCAAGAGCCTTTTAGAAGCAGTTTGTCAAGAGGTATGCATTTGCAAAATCAAGAGAAAACAAAACAAGAACACACATGATTTATTTTTTTTTTTAAATTTTTGTTTTTTTGAAGGTCAGCCAACATTTCAGCTTTAGTACCTTCTGGTGGTACCCTGGGAGCTGGCCTGTCAGTAGGGGAGGCTGTATGCACGGGCTGAGCAGCTGCTGAAAGGCACCTCTGTCCCCTTAGAATACAAATTACTGACAATAAGTGACCAGTTGCTAAACTGCTTCCTCTCTGGCTTATGCAACACTGAGGTGTTTTGTAACCCATCCCAGCTGCTTTTGCAGGATTCCTATGAATTGTGGACTCTACTGGTGCTTCCAAGTGGGAACTAGCTGGTGTGTTCCACCAGTGCAAAGTTTTCCATGAGCCTGTTTCATTGCCAGTTCACTACCTTTTGTTATATGAGTAGGTGATATCTATTCTCTCACTGTCTGGTAACCCACTTAATATTATGCTTTTCTTTACTCCTGGATTTTTTTACAGCCTTGGCTATTCATATCTGTACATTAAACACCATCCTCTTTGCTGATGTTTTCCTGTCTGATGTAAGATAAGGCTTTATAAATCACCCGAATTCCTGCATGGAGCTGTATGCTCATCAGCACTAATAAGAAAATTGGTCCACTTCAAGCTTTGGCTTAAGAAAAATGTGAATAAGATAAAAGTGCAGGTCCATAATGTTCTCCTGCAATTCATTTGGTGTTAAATGATAGAGTATCCAGTCTAACTGAATTGAAGTTGCATGTTATAAAGATTAAGTACCCTGTGTTCTATAAGCTCTGTTTCAGTATTTAGACTGCATTCATCACTGTCCTGTAGTGGTTAATGCAAATGCTGGAAGCAATTTTAAGGTGCTTGTTTATACTACGAATAAACTGAAAGTAAAACAATTTGCTGGGGAGCAAAAAGAAAAATCAGCAGAAGTCTGGAATAAGTCTTTAAGTTGTTGACGATATTTTAAGCAAGTGCCTAACGAATTCCTTGCTTTATGAGAAGTCACCTAGTAAAGAAACTACTTGCATAGAAGCATTCAGGTTAGGAGGGACCCCTGGAGGTTTGTGTCCCAACCCTAGTGGGGTGATTCCAGCGTAGGGTTGGGTTGCTCAGGGTGTGGACTCCCCCCAAAAGCCACTGTGAACCCTTTTTTCTTGCTAATGCTCTTGACCTGTGCCCCAGCAGCAGTCATGGCTCTAGTTGTGACCTTTTCTTAGGTTTGTACCTGTTTTTCCCTGCTCTTGTCCATTAACCATCTTGTCCACTATCCTTTTTTATTGAAGGATTTGACGTGATTGACACCGGGAAGTGGACGGTTTTTAAGTCTTTAGCTATATGAAATTTATGAGGAAAGGAAGCTGAAGTTGAGGGGAGGTAGCTAACTAAAGCTCTGGAAGAAAGCCCTCAGCAGCGTTTCCATATGTAAACCTGGAGTGTGGGCTGTGCTGACTGTGTTCTGCATCCTGTGTGGCAGGTTCAGGCTTGCCTTTTGGAAACTGTGCTACTGACACCTTACTTTGACCTAAAGTTTTTCCTTTGGCAGCAGGAAGAACTCGGGAGTCGGATGTGAGCTGCTGCAGTACTGCTCCTGAGTCTGCCACCGTTCCCAGCAAACGTTAGCTAATGATAAGCAAACCATCTCTGGCTTCTGGCGTTAATGCCGCTGATCAGCTGGGATAGGAGATTTGTTTTTGCAAGTGGGAAGCGGTAGCTGTGTTTGGATACGGAGCAGGGAAGGGATGACTAGCAGGGAAACGACAGGAGACTGCAGGCTGCTGTGGAGAAGAAGGCAAATGTAATTGTGAGCCTTGCAGGGATTAGTTTATACTGCTCAATGTCATGGAAAAGGGTTTTTTAAAATAGGATTTTCAGAGCATCCCAAAACAAATTGGATGGCAAAATATCAATAAGAACTTGTGTATCTAATGCCTCTAGGAAAGAAATTAGGCTAATGGTCTCATTGTATAAAGATTATTCATCTTCATGATCTTTGTGTTCACCTCCAGTTGATGTCTGGGATAGTAAAAGCTGATATTTTGTTGCTGTTGCTTGTAGTTAAGGCAGTTAAAAATGCTCCGTGTCCCTTGGCCTGAATTTGAACGTGAGCCCCGAAGGAAGGTGGAAGGTGGGATGGCTGCAGTGCGGCACCACAGCCTGGGGTTGTCCTGTCCTGTGTTTCTCTCTCTTTGGTGCAGGACTGGGGCTGTGCAGTGTGAGCTGGCAGGGGTGGCCTCTGTAAGACTCTGTGGGGGACAGCCAGAGTGACATCTGACACCTGTCTTTGTCTTTAAAGCTTCTTATCAGCTATGAAGGCCGTAACCCAATGCTCAAACCTGTTCTGAATTTATTGCAGCTGGTGGTTTTCCTTTCCTATTCCTTGTGCTCTCCTGCTTGTGCTTCTCATGCATGCTCCTCAGGAAGACTTCTGGTGTGCAGCCTTTTGTTTCCCCCACCTGTGTGACTGTGTTCATTCATCACTGCAGGGGCGAGATGAGATTTAGAGACAGTCATAGCGTGTGCAGAGAGTGGAGTCTGCCCTCAAGGCCCTTAGTTAACACCAGGCATCAGGAAAACTCTGCAAAGCACCTCAAGGAAGGTGTAGCTTTATGTTAGCAGCAGACCCTTCTTTTCAGCACAATTAGTGGAATTTGTCTGGAGTGCAGCGTTTTTAATCACCTCGGTAATGTGCTTCCAGTAAGACTTCCTGATTCTGCTGGGTTTGTGCATTGTGTTTAAATGTAAACATTGTACTAATAGTCCTTGTGATTTTAATTGCCTCGTTTCCTTTTTAATAACTTGTGTGAAAGTTGAATGTTGAGCGCAGGTGACAAGGAGAGTTTTGTAAGGTCCCCAGAGCAACAAATCATTTTAATCTCTTCTGATCCTCAGCGGTGGTCACTTCCATCCCCCTTTTAGAAATAATGAGGTTACGAAATTTTTGATTAAAAGTAACTTCCTTCTGAGTTACCTGTGTTTTCGCTGCTTACTCTAAGCCTGAAGCTGTAGCTTCCATCCTGGCAACCCCCACAGCCCTTCTGCCTCACCCAGGTTTTGTCTTGCACACTCTAATGGAATCATCTTGAGTCTCCAGCTTCGATTTTTATTGTGTTTTTAATTTTTACATTCCCTTGAGGAATTTGCAATGTGCCTGATGCAAAGCGGATCAGACATCTGTAAGGTGTCAGAATTGCTCTCCTCTTGAGCAGTTTCCAAAAGTTATAGGTCTTGATAACTCTTAATGTAGAGCTTGATCTTTGACCTTGCCTCTTTGAAAACTGCTGCCTTTGCTTCGATGTGAGTTAAGTGGTGGTGGCTGGTTCAGTATTGAGGCTGACTTGCAATTACTGATATATTCATAATATCACTCTTGTGGCCCTTAATTGTTTAAAGATTACATGGTGTTTGAAGCCTAATCTGTGTTGCTCAGACAACAGAAAGCAAGTAGCAATTTTCTTTATATATACCTCTTTCTTTAGTGTCCCTGGGGTTCTGTACCATCTGCTTTTGACCTTGGATAAAAGATGTCCAAAATGCTTTTTGGGAGGGTGCACTTTTAGGTGACTCACAATATCCCAGTGCCACTACCTGAATGATCTCTGTAGAAAAAGGAACTCAAGGAATCACCTTGCTGCTCGTGGAGGCTGTTCTTGGCCATGCCTCTGCTGAGCATCCTCGAGCATTCATCAGTTGAGGTGGGGGAGGAGGAGGTGAAAAACAGGACTGGAGCTCTTGAGAGTTGTGTCGTTCCTGGAATTTGCTGCCCAGGGTTTACAAGAACAGGGTCGTCGTCATTAAATAGACTGACTTGTTTCCTGCAACGCCCTTTAGGTTGAAGCTTGGGCTTTTATTTTTTTATGGGGTATTCTGGAAATTCTGGAAAATGGTTTTAATTGACTTTCTCTTGTGGTTTAGCAGCACATAATACTTGGCAGTTTGTTCTCTTCTGGACGGCATTGATCTGGTAATTGGTACTGGCTTTTATGTGTTGCCCAGGAGTCGTCTCTTCCACAGGGCGTAATACGTACCGTAACGGACTTGGAGTACGTTCTGCCACAACCTGTGTAGCATTTGAATGCTTCTGTTGCTCACTGTCACAGGCCATGGGCTTGGAAATGCAGCACTTCAGGAGCAGCACGGGAATGGGACCACGTTGTCCCCCTTTGTCTGAGCAGAAGTGCGTGGGAGCACCTGGAGCAGGGAGCGCAGCGGGTTACGTCGCTGGGCACGCGTTAAAACTCTTGGGGTTTTCTCTTTGCAGGAGCTGAAGGCTCTGGTGGCCCAGCACAGCGTGAGCAGTTCGCAGCAAGCCTACAGCTCTCGGCCCTGCCTCCCAGGCAGCCTCCCCTCCAGCCAAAGCCAGCGCAAGTACTGCCTGGAAAAGGCGGTTTTGGTGTCTCAGGCTGGGAACTGCCGAGTGATGGCATACTGCGACTCCATGAGCTGCCTGGTGGTGTCACAGCCTTCTCCACAGTCTACTTTCATTCCTGGTAATTAAGCAAGTTAAGATTTGGAGGTTCATAAGTGAAAGTTAAATGTCTTTTCTTGTTGCTCCCTGCTCCCCACTTCTCTGCTTGACCTTTGCACATGCTTTCTAAACTGAGTATACTCATAAGACCGCCCCTAATTCATCTGCCCCTGCATTGGTAACTCCTGCCTAGCAAAGGAGCTCATTTCCCCTGGCACTTCTATGGCAGAATCCTTAGCAGAGGGCCTCGGGCTCTCCTGCGGGAGTGCCATATCCACAAGAAGACAAAATACGTGCTCTTTGCAAAGGTGGGTCTTCTGAAAGAAGCAGAGAAGCTTCCAGTGGTTAAATGAGAAACACTGCTCCCCAAACTGTAGGTGGATTGATCCACATTGCAGCTGATTTCTCAGTACTCTTTAAAAAAAAACAAAACCAAAAAACAACAACAAAAAAAAGCCCCCCACAAAACCCCAAAAGCAAACCCCTTGTAATATGTGCTAGGAGCACTGTTTTCTAAAGAGGAAATAGGAAGCTGAGGAGTCATGGGCAGCCCTGGTTTTGTCTCACTGTTATGTCCAGAGGCCAGTGACCTGACAGCTGGACCAGTGCCAGTTGCTTTTTCAAGGCAATAGATGTGGCAGGAGGAGTCTGAGAGTGTTTATTTGCAAAATGCTTTCGGAATGACGAAACTCGCTTTATTTGGTTAACGGGTTTGAGGTTAATGTGCCTTATCTAGGCAGAACAAAGTGGTTTTCTGCGTTCAGCTGGTCTTATTTTTCTGGCATTTGAGGCCAAGGAATGAGTGAATGAATGAATGAATGAATGGAGGCTTTGTGGTGGCTGTTGTAGCACGCAGGTTAAGTTCACCTGTAACCATTCTTTGCTGTGACACTTGTTCTCTTAAATAGCCATGTAAACCTGCTCTGTGTGGTTTTATCTGGGCAAGAGTGTCTTTGAAGAAGCTGGCTAAAGAGCAGCAGGCCTTGTAACAGGAACTGTAACACTGATACTGAATTTGCTGGTGGTGGCCGGGATCCTTAAGGACTTAGCCTTGTTACCATTTGAATTAAAGAATGGTTTGTGGCAGTTCTTATCCAGAACAGCAAATAACTTTTACGTGTTCATCCCACCACAGGCCTCAGTACAGGCACTGCGGTTCTGGCACAGAACAGCAGGTCCTGTGTGTGTGTGCTGCTTCACAATGACCCGCTTTGTCCTTCTGCTATGACAGGCTGTGGTGTTAAGATGATGAGCCTGGCCAACCTGAAGAGCAGTCAGTACATCCCCATCCACAATAAGCAGATCCGGGGCCTGGCTTTCGGCGCTCGAGCAGGTGGTTTGCTGCTCTCCGCTGCTCTGGACGGCACCCTCAAACTCACCAGGTGAGAGCCCTGTCCCCGCCGGCTTCGGCTGCGTGCGAGGCTGGCTTGGGTTTTGTTCCGTCTTGCTAGAAATGTCTTGCACCTCTGGCTAGTCTGCTTTCTGAAAGATGCTGCAAAGATGAGATCAGGTCTGTGTCTTCTTCCTCTTCCCTAACGGAGGGAAGGACTTATTGATGCTTTTGCATCTTTTAGGTGGAGGTGTTATGGAGCTGCCTCTCCCTGATAGTTTTCCTGGGGAGAACTTGGTGGGAAACAAGTAATTCAGCATGGATTGGCCAAGTTGTGGGGAGAATAAATGTAGCATCAGGTATAGACATGAAATTTACTGTTCACGTGGCAGGGAAATGTGAAGTGGGGGAACTTGTGTAGTAAAAGCAGAAACCAGGGGTGTTCAGCTTGTGCTCTTTTCTTCTTTGCTCAGCCTGGCGTTGGCCTCAGATTTTAAACTTCTTGCAGAGCATGGAAGTCATCTGGGATATGAAATGCATAAACAGCACGTGCTAGAGGCTCTCTAGAGCTAGCAGAGACTTAAACCAGCAGGTTGGAGAACAATTATGCAGAGCGTGAGACAAAAATGTGTCTGGTCCTGTTAGAACTTACAGCCTCTGAGTGTGTTTTCTTGCTTCTCTGCTGCTCTTCAATCTTAATCCTACACTGCTTCAAAGCTTCATTGGCTGATTGATTCTTATCGAGTTATATTAACATTGTGCACTCGGTCAGTATCAGGTTGGGCAGGATAAGGTGTCTGTTGTTTGACTGATTAGCCCCAATTCTTTCTCACTAGTGAAGCAACGAAGAGAACTTAATCCCGCAGCAAAAACGTACGGAATGTTGCTTTCCTGTGACTAGTTAAAAGTAAACAGAGCTGTCTCTGATGCTGAAGTCAATGTGTGACATTTCTAACTGATTATGGTGATGCTCTTTTGATGGTTTAACCTGGAGAGTGGCTCCTCATCGCAGTGTCTGCTCAGACACTTGACTCCCGTATCTGCCTGGTTGGCTGCATCGGAGCTTGTGATCCTCTTGCCTTTGTGCTTGAGCCCAGGATGTCTTGGAGTTGGGTGCTTGCTTCAGCAGCATCTTCATACTTTTTTCAGTCTCTGTATGAAAGAATATTCTTCCTTTGGTCACCTTTCTTTAGTTCCTGATTTCACAGTCGTCCTACAAAAAAAGAATTATCCAAGTTGTCTTTATATCTCCTGCTCTGGCTTGCAGTTGTTTAAAATAGCACTGTGAGTTTGTTTGGGGTTTTTTTGGTCCTGTTGTTTTGACCCAGTCACTGCTCTGATATCAACTCTCTCTTTCCCCAGCTAGGTTTTGTCCTCGTAGTTGTTCCCCTTGTACTTACCTGGGAGCAATTACTGTTTCTCTGGAGTCCTGAGCATCATCGCCTTCCCCGGGGAGAAGCCCCCGTGTTGTAAAGGATATCCAGAGTTACGTTGATATGTGCTGTCTTCTGTCTCATGCTGTGCAAAACCCGTGTTGACAATGCTGCCCTTTGCAAATCCCTGATCTGATATCAGCTTCATCTGCTCTTCTGGGTTATGCCCCTCTGTGTTGTACTCCTCTCTTTTTTTATAAACTCAATTTGTGGAAGGAAAAATTAACACTGTAAATGTGCTCTCAACTGTCCTTACCCTACTCCCTGTCTCACTCTTGCTTAAATTGGTTCTTTTGAGGCATAAGCACTGTTCCTCTCATGTAAAAAGAGGGGAAGTAATTGAGAGATGTAATCTGAAGAGATGAGCCCTGTGATCTCAGGAATATGTGGTGTTACGGGATTACAGCAGAGTCGCTTCTCCTAATTGTTTCCAGAAAAGTAACTCAGCTTTCTCTTGCCAGTAAAGCAGCTGAGACCCTGCTGTGAGATTTCCTCTCCCAGTCTCCAAAGATCAATCTGGAAAAAGAAGCATTGGCCTGGAAGAATTATAAATCACTTGACAATATCCAAGGGATTATTCTGTTTAGATTTTCCAGATTCACATCTGGAGTAAAGGAGTTAATTGAGAACTCGGTCTAAAGAGAGCTGCTTCTGTCTAAAGACTTTAAAAAGCTAGATTTGCTTACCTTAATTATGCTTTTTTCTCATCAGTAGATGCTTGTGCAACCAGCCAACACTTTGCTTTTCTTCTGCAGCTTGGCAACCAACAGTGTGGTGCAGACATACAGTGCTGGCCGTCCTGTCTGGAGCTGCTGCTGGTGCCTCGATGATACAAACTACGTCTACGCTGGATTGGTCAATGGCTCTATCATGATATATGATCTGAGGGACACGAACTCCCACGTCCAAGAGCTGGTCCCTCAGAGGTCCAGGTATAGCATAAGGATTTCTCATTCCTCTCGACTAACATGAACTGAGTTAAACACAGCGTCACACAGCAATTGCAGCGGTTTTAGTTGGTTTATGTGAATCTCTTGTTCAAAAATTCACCTTTACCATATGTATCATGTGTATATATAACTTCCACAGGTGCCAAGCACTTGTGCTCTTTTTAAGGCACACAGGGGTCAGAAATGGACCCACCGTTGGGGTTCCTTGCTCGAAGGACCATCTCGTAGCCTGCTTAGGCCCTTTCTTTGCTGTGCTCCCTGACGGAGAGGCTGGAGCTCTGCAGCAGGGAGCGGGATGCCAGCAGAGCTGCAGCAGGGAGCGGGATGCCAGCAGAGCTGCAGCAGGGAGCGGGATGCCAGCAGAGCTGCAGCTGGCAGCACTGACCCTTGCCTGTCACCCTTGCAGGTGCCCCATGGTATCGCTGTCCTACCTGCCCCGCATGGCCTCGGCGTCGCTGCCGCACGGCGGGATCCTGGCTGGGACCTTGGAAGGAGCCTGCTTTTGGGAACGGAGAGCTGGCAACTCCTACCGGCCTCATCACCTGTCCGCGGAGCCCGGGGGCTGCATCGACATTCAGACAGAGATCCACACACGGCACTGCCTGGCCACGTACAGGCCTGGTACGTACGGGGGTGTCTGCAGGGCTCTGCAGAGCCGCTCCCTGCGGTGGGCTCAGCCCAGCACCGGCTTTGGGGCACAGCAGAAATGCAGCATCTGCCCCCACCTGAGTGATGGGCATCTGCACATAGATAAGAACCAGGGGAGGGCAAAAGGAGGCGGCTGCAGGGTGGTCCTGCTTGTATTCCTCCAGCTGAAGCCTGTGTGTGAGTACGTTTTCCAAAGGTTACCTTTGTATTTCTACCACACAGGTAAAAATAACCCATGTGTGCGTTGTGTGATGATGGAACTGACTTGCAGCCCACTGACAGAGGCCTCTGAAGATGTGGTGTGTTCTAACCCGGTTCAGACTTTCAGTGCTGGGCCCACCTGCAAGTTGCTGACCAAAAATGCCATTTTTCAGAGCCCGGAGGATGACGGGAGCGTCTTTGTGTGTGCTGGTGATGAGGCGTCCAATTCCGCCCTGGTATCTCTTGCTCCTTTCAGTGTGCTGGGGGGGGTTTTATTGCAATTCATAGGAGAGAAGCCTCATCAGTCGCAGCATCAGTGTGATTTGGTGGGAATTGTCTTGTCATGGACCGGTTGTTCCGTTGTACTTCTGTAGCAGGTGTAACTTCCTGATAGCCAAGGCCTGTGGTCCCCATCCATGGAAAAGTGTGCAGGCAGTGAGCCCCTCTTGTCCCCCTGAGGAATGGGGTTGGTCACTTTGTCACAACTGGGCACTCTGAGTGGTGTAAGAGGCTTGGTGGGGTAGCTGATGTGGTAAGTGCCGTGAGGGAAGGATTCAAGCTCTTTAGGAATGACAGGGAAGAGGAGGAGAGCTCATGAGTGGGGTCAGGGAGAGTGGTCATGGTGGCATCGTGCCGTGAGTGTGTTAAAAAACATTCAAGTAGGCTGTGGAAGTAGAGAAAGGATCCTGTAAGTAATTTGAGGAAGGTCTTTTCTGGGGAGAGGAAGGTCTCTCCTGGATGGGAGGAGAGAATCCTGCAGTCCTTGACCTTGTCTGTCCCTCCCACAGCTCTGGGATGCTGGAAGTGGTTCCTTGCTGCAGAAGCTGCCGGCTGACCTGGCTGTGCTGGATATCTGCCCCTTGGAAGTGAACCGAACCCACCTCCTGGCTACTCTGACAGAGAAGGTGGTGAATATCTACAGGTGGCAGTGACCTGTCCCTACACCTGCCACATACTGTCCAAATAAGCTGCTGATCAACCCTACCCAACTGCTGCTCGTGGTGCTTACGGGAGACAGGATCCATTACAGCATCTTTCTAGCAGTAGGCAGGAACTAGGATGTGCCGCTGCCTGGAGCAATTCCTTTCTCTGTCTTCCTCTTTAGGCCTGCCTTTTCTTTCTTCTTTGGTCAATTTCCTTTAGTTAAACTCCACAAGCTGCCTCAGCACTGCAATAATTCCTGGAGTGTCTCCAACATGTGTTGCTGCACTTTTTTTTTCCACTGCGAATACAGCACAGGGACTTGCAAATCTCTGCTACAAATGAATAATATAAGAGGAACTTGAAGACCTGAGACTCCCACTGCACTTTCTGGTGGAGTCCTGCCGTGATTCGTGGGTGATAAAAAGGTGGTGATATTGGCATCTCGCAGGCGTTGCTGATACACTGTGACAGCAACTGCTTTGGGGGACACACTCCCGCCTTCTATTGAAGGTCTAGGATCTGCTGGAACTTATTCCCTGACAAAGACCGACCCTGTTTTGAGGCAATGGAGAGGACAGGCTTGGAAAATCTACAGAGAACCTTCTTCTTTTGTGTTTGTTTTTTTCTCCCACGAGCATATAATTTGCACTGTAATTTCTTAATTCTCTGCCTTTGCCTTTCCCACCTCTTGTTCCTGCTTCACCTTCAAGCAAACTTGGGACAGTTTGGTTGTGGAAAATGAAAACAGTACTGGAGAAGTACAGGTAAAGAGGATGGAAATGATTCTTACACTGTTGGCTGCTGCAGTCCACAGCAGAACAGCAGACAGGAATGTACTGAAGCAGCCAGTACCTTGGAAAAGAATGCTGGCTGCTTTTGTTGTTTGGGGGAGGGCAGCTGGGTTTTTTCTGTTTTGAGGAACTAGTAGAAGCTCAGGGATTCCATCAGCTTGCTTTCACTGGCTTTTGCCTTCCTAAGTCATCATTTCCAGCTCACAGCTGGGGACAGAGAGCTTCCAGTTGTGTTTGTGTGAGTGTTGTGCAGCCAGTGGTTTGTGTAAATGTGAGCCCATGGGGTGGGGTCGCAGTCTGGGGGATGTGTGCTGGCCAGGCGGGTTCTTAGAACCTTGCTGAAAGTACGGTGTGGGCTGGAAGAACGTTTATCTCCATGAAGGAGGACGGGAGTTCCATTTCCTGTGTAACAAAAGCAAAGTTGCAGGGATGTTGGAAGCTGCAGGACAAAGTGCCTGTATTACAAGGTTATCCCTCAGCACACCTCCGCCTCTGGACGTGCCACCACTACAACTGCCAGGGTAATTTTATTTTTGAAAGTCTGGGGCTTGCACGGTGTTATCCTGTTTGTCTCAAATGAGACTGAGAAGATCTCAACTTAACTTTATTATTTTTCTGTACAGTGTTTTGTTCCTATATTTTTATATAAGAATAAAATGTTTATCGTTATCAAATATAACTGGTGCTGCTGTACTTCAAAAATAGGCCTCAGTGACACACACTGCATGTCTTGTGAACATAACTAAGTGTTCCCTTGTGCAGGTGAGGTTTCTCCTGCTTGGTATCACCTCCAAGTCACACCGAGCTTCAGACTGAAATAGTGGATGTATTTGTTGAATGAGGAATCCTCGCTGAACCATCCTGCTCTGGCCAGGTGAGGGGAAGGGAAAGGGTCAGGCCATACACCTGGGATATCCTTTAAACTGAAAATAACTCACTGACATGAGAATTTTTGGCATTTTAACAATGATCAGGAAAATAAGGGCTGGTAGAATGACATTGTGAGGTCTCTGGTAATGCCAGCTAAACCAGAAGGAGCAGGATGCTCTCTGCTCTCTGTTCTCAGCTATTTTGAGGCATCATTTATGTTCAGTCAACTCCAACCCTGTTTTACCACAAGAAATCTGGAAAATTTTAAACATACACAGGAAAAAGAACTAAAATGTTTTGATTTGAATCCTTTGACTTTTGATTTTCTAGGTAACACTTGTTTTCTACTTTTATATAACTCAACAGGAATAAGAGATACAAACTTAAACGCTATTAAAATAATAATGGAAGATGACTCTTCCAGGTTCTCAGTTTTCAAATCCAGAGTTTCAGAAAATGTTCAAAGATATGTGAAGAAACCTTGTAACGCTGTTCTATTTCCAGGTTTGCAGCAGGCTGCAGGAAGGCACACCTAACGTGTGCGGAAAGCCATCAGCGTGGAGCGCTGATAAAAGGTCAAACATGTTAATTAAATATTTGCTCATCTCTGTCTGGAGTCAAAGGGGCAGGTTCTGGGATGGAAGGAAGGAACAAATCAGTGTCTTTTCACTGTGCAGGGCAGCTGTCATGAGAGGCTGAGCTGTTTGCTGGTGTTTCAGGCATGAAGCCACTATGTGGCTATTTCTGCCTCTGTCTCTGGGAAGATTTTGTTATCTCGGAGCAGGGCGGCCCCTCGGCAGTTCCTGCAGCGTCTGGTGGGAGGCGATAGGTAAAGCCGGGCAGTGCTGTGGCTGCTGCAGCCACGGCCTTGCTCTCAGCTGTGCTCGGGCATTTCTTAACATTCTTCTCTCCAGGCTGTTGCAGGGCAGCACCGTTTTTAATTTTAATTCCTGCAGAAGCAGGCCTGGGGGACAGCACAGAGCTGGCTGTGGAGGCTGCTTGGATGGAAACAGTCCAGCCCCTGCTGCTCCCTGTGGAAGTGTGGTTGGTGTCAGAGGGGCGGCTGCTGGGGAAGGGCAAGCTGGACTCAGAGCTGTGCTTTCAGAGAAGGGCTGTCCTCCACGTCTCCCTCTAACAGGGATGATCTGGTGTTAGGCCATGGTAATCCATGGGGTGACCAAGAGGGGATGAGCAAGCAGCCGCCTCCCGCCCTCTGCGTCATGGGGGCTTTGCTGCCCTAGCACCGTCGCACTTCAGCTCTTGGTTGGCACTGACTCAGGTGACATTTTGACAAACACAATCAAAAATGTTGCAGGTGACAAAAGACAGTGCTAAAGCACGAGCCGAGAAGTGAGCACAGCTTGGTGTGTGTGCACATGAGGCAGGACCAGCCAGCGCTTTGCTCGACTCTGGTCACACCGGCTGCTTCCTGGAGGGCGGAAAAGCGGCTATTTTATGTGTCCCGAACCAAATTGGATTAAAACCAGGCAATGCAGCAAGTGAAACAAGCAGCTTAAGCTGAACCTTGTTACACTGAGGTAGCCAGAGCATCCCAGTGGGATTTCATTTAGTTCTCCTTTTCAGTTTGTGAGGAGACGTGACAAGATTTTCTGCTTATGCAGATTTGCAGAGCTTCTACCAAGGCAGTAAAATTCCTTAACGGACCCAGCTTTCTGCTGGTTTGTGAAGGAGAGAGAATATGGGGAAAAAATAGTTCAGGGAGGAGGAAGAGGAAAGAAACGAAGGAGCAAGCAAAAACTTGTTTTCTGTTGGGTTTGATTAGCGTTGAATGCCAGAACTAGTAAATGGGAAAGAACAGATTTCACTGCTAAGGGACACAGGGAGAGGTGGCACAGTTTCCCTTGCTGGGGTGGCACTTTTGACTTTCTATTAGCAAATCTTCAGAGAAAGCTTTTTCTATCTGCCATGTGAATCAGCTGAGTGCTCAGACACTATTTGAGTCCAGCTTCATCCCTTATCCTTGCAGTCTCCTGCAAAGTCAAGCAGAGGGGGTGACAGTGCCTTAGCAGCAGGACTGCCCCTCCACTGAGCTGTGCCAGCACTCAGCCTGCAAAGTCAAGCATGTTGGTGTCAACAGCCTCCCTCAAGATGACAATATTTATCAGTGTTTACTGGCTTTTGCAATAGTTAAAGATATTTGGAGATACTGCTTAGGAGGCAGAAGCGCCTCCTGCTCATGTTATTTCTTTGAGAGATGGGATTTCTCTTTGCTCCTCTCCACAACTGGAGCTGTGGGTGCTCTGGGATGGAGGGAAACTGATGCTCCAGTGCAGGGAGTTCATTGCTAAACTCTGGGAGCCACAGCAGCATCCTGAAAGCACCAGCGGCATGTGGGATGCTGCTCCTCTGCTGTCTCTTGCAAAATAGTGCCTCCAAGTTGCAAGAAAAAGAGGAGTTTGGGTATCTGTGCCCTAAAAAGTTTATCTAATCCTTAGGACAAACTTTGCAGGTAACAGATTCTTCCAGTCCATGCTGGTCGGGAGAAAAAAATGCCTCGAACTAATTTCAGTGATTATCCCACCCTGTGAAGCAGAATTAATTTGAGGGTCCAGGGGATTTAGTCTTGCATCAAGTCCAATTTGGTGCTTCTGCTGGCAGCAGAGGTTGTGGAAGGGGGAGAGAGCCCCTGGTGCTTCCGACGGCATCAAGCTGGCATCAGCACTGAGTGCTCAGGAAGGCAGAAGCAGGATTGGGAAGGAATTGTGGCAGGTTGGAGAAAGGGCTGGACAATTGCCCTGGTTTTGTTTTTTTTCTGAAGGTAGGTGCTAACTGCAACACAAAGCTGCAGCAATATGAGGGGGGCAGCAGTCTCTGCAGTAATGACTTGGAGCTTCTGAGGGTTTGTCAGGCAAAGATGTGTCAACAGCATTGGTCTTTGGGGAAAAAGGTCAGCTGGGCTGAAGAGTTGTGCATGAGAGGCATGAAGCTCCCCTTTTTGCTCAACACTCGCAGGGTTGCAATGGCAATACCGTCTCCTCTTTGTCCACAGCTTCCTTTGAAGGTGAGTATTTCTGTGGTCTTCTGCTTATCTCCAAACATGGATGAGTAGACTCTGACCTACAAGAAAAGCAGAAACAGTGAGGTTGAACCTGAGCATGTCCTGCAGATAAACCACGAAATACCAGGCGAGTGTTCCTGCCTCAGCCAGCAAGGAAAAGAACTGAATGGCAGTGGTAATGAAGCACCTCACTTGGTTCTCTGCAGCAGCATTTGCTGGTGGAGAGGATCATCTGTTGGGAAAGAGCGCTGAAGTTCTGGGGGCTGCACGGCTTTGGAAGGAGGCAGCTGAGTCAGGCTGAATGCAAGGGAGAGGGCCTGAGAGCACGCAGGCAGAGCCGGGATTCGGAGCAGTGCCTGTGGCCACATGGGAGCAAGCAGACTGTATCCAATTAAAAATTGGAGCAGCTCCTCTGGATGGACTGAGGAAGAACTTTTGTTCTCCCTGAAGCAGTGGAGAGCAAGAACACTGCTGGGAAGGAGTGAGAGGTGTCCCAGCAGCTCAGCTCACCCCGGCCTCGTTCTGCTGAGCTGGGGGACACTTAAACAGCATTTATTGCTTGAAGTGCTGAGACTTAAATGTGCTGCTCACTACAGAAGCACTTAATGCAGCACCCAGAGACTGAGAGCCTTGGTGGTAAAATGCTTAAAATGTGGCAATGAGGGAATTTCTGCTGAGGGAGAGGAGCTGCAGTAGCAAGGAGCTGCTGGGGTTATCGCACAGGCAGGGATGTCCCTGTGCCCAAAACCAAACCTCCTGGACATGGGGAGCGTAGGGCTCTTTTATGAATGCTTGTTTCATGGTGGAGTGTGCGCAATGGTAAAATCCAAGCCTGGGAGGAGGTTTTCCTTGTGCAAAAAATGACCGTCTGGAGAGCTCCCAAGGGTGTGGGAAGGAGAAGCGAGCTGTAACCCAGCTCCATTGCTCCCCTCTGTCATCCTGCAACAGATGGAGGAGCAGAGCCAGCTCTCGCACTGGGCTAACTTCAAATAACTCCCACTAAGCCAAATAGGCTGCCAAGCACAGGCTGGATTTTGCTGGCTTTTGTTTTCAAGTGTTCCCAGCTGCGTGGCCCCTGGGTGCCAGCACAAAGCCACTTTCCGAGCGCCGTGTCCCAGCGTGACACTCGAATGCGGGAAGAGCAGGGACTTTGCCAGCTGAGCCGCCTCCCTCTCGCCTTCACCTGGACAGGGTGGCTGCAGGTTGGTGGCCGTGCTGGGCTCAGGGTGCTCTGGTAGCTCCTGGTGTGGGTAAGACAGTGGTGGCATCCTCAAGAAAAGGGCTTTTCCCAGGCAGGATGAGGCAGCCTGGGGCAGGAGGGAGTGGCCCTACAGCTCTGCTTTGCCCCAGCTCACCCAGCCAGGGCAGAGCTGCTGACTTTGGCCTGATGGCAGCTTGGGCTAGGAAAACTCCTGGAATCAATCCAAGCAGAGGAACTGAGGTGGGATTCTCCCTGTCCCCCGTTTCCATCTCCGTTGGAAGCAAATCTGACATTTTGGGGCAAACCCATCCTGGGAGGGTGCTCTGAGGTGACCTGGTGAGATCCTGGGGGAACACCCAAAAAGCTGTGGTTGCTGAGCTGGAGGTGGAGCTGTGTCCCACTGCTGCCACTGACCCAACACCTGGACAGGTACTTTCTTACTGTGCAGTTTTGGGTCTGGCTGCTGGGGCTGCAGCATCCCCAAAATGCTGCTCCGAGGGGAGCTGCACAGTTGTAGACACCACTTTCAGATGATCCGTCACCAAATTCAGCATCCAACCCCCCCCTTACTGCCCTAGGAGGAACCTGTGGATCCCATTTACAACGGGATCAGCCATTTTAGATCCCGCTTAGGGGACAGGATCACTCTTCCAGCCCCATTTCTCTCCATCCCCATGAAGAAGGCCCGGGGGGCCACGATCGAGTGTGACCTGGCAAATCCCAACCCCCAGAACGCAGCGGCCGGCACAGACAGGGCAGGAGGTGCAGCCAACCCACCAAACCTGAAAAGGAGCCATCCAGGGCACCCCCAAAAACGTGATCTCCCAGGCCTCGTTCAGCTGCCTCTCCCTGCTGGGCCAGCCCTCCATCCTGCCCCAGGAGGGGCTCCGGGTGCATCCACACCCAGGGACATCAGCCAATCCACCTTGGTTTGGCACCCAGCACGGAGAAACGACAGTGGGAAAGCTGACAGCCACCATTTTATTGACGGTTTTGGGAGGGTTTAGCAGCTGGTTGATATTGTTTCTTCGTTCTTCTGTAGTTTTCTCTCATTCTTCCGTATTTTTCCGTGTTTTTTCTTTATTCTTTGGTATTTTTTGGCTTACCTGTATTTTTTCTTTGTTCTTCTGTACTTTTTCTTCGATCTTCCGCATTTTGTCTTTGATTTTCTGTATTTTTTCCTCGATCTCCTGTATTTTTCCTTCTTTCCTACATATTTCTATTTTGTTCTCTGCTTTTTCCTCGTTCTTTAGTATTTTCTCTTTGTTTTCCTGTATTTTTAATTTGTTCTTCCGTATTTTTTCTTTGAGCTCCTGTATTTTTTCTTCATTCTTACGAATTTCCATTTCGTTCCCTGTTTTTACTTTACTCTCCAGTATTTTGGTTTCGTTCTTTGGTATTTTTTCTTTGTTCTTCTTTATTTTTTCGACTGTCTTTATTTTTTCTTTCATCTTCTGTATTTTTACTTCATTCTCTGTATTCTTCTGTATTTTTTCGTCAAGCTCCTGTATTTTTCTGTTGAGCTTCTGTATTCTTAATTTGTTCTTCCTAATTTTTTCTTTGATCTGCATTTCTTCTTCGTTCTTCTCTATGTTTTCCACATTCTGCAGTCTTCTTTCTTCCTCTTCCTGTATTTTTTCTTTGATCATCTCTAATTTTATTTCATTCTTCCGTAACTTTTGTTTGATCTGCTGTATTTTTTCTTTGTTCTCCTGTATTTTTATTTCGTTCTCTGGTTTTGCTTCATTCTTCTGTATTTTTTCCACACTCTTCAGCCTTCTTTCTTCATTTTCCTGTAGTTTTTCTTTGATCATCTGTATTTTTATTTCATTCTTCTGTATCTTTTCTTTGATCTGCTGTATTTCTTTGTCCTCCTGCATTTTTATTTCATTCTCCTCTATATTTTCATCGAGCTCCTGTATTTTTCCTTTGATCTGCTGTGTTTTTTCTTTGCTCTGCATTTCTTCTTTGTTCCTCCTTATCTTTTCTTTGATTGCCTGTATTTTTTCTTTGAACTCCTGTATTTTGTTCTCTGTTTTGACTTCATCCCTCTGTATTTTTCCCACATTCTTCAGTCTCCTTTCTTTCTTTTCCTGTATTTTTTCTTTGTTTGCCTGTACTTTTATGTCATTGCTCCGTATCTTTTCTTTGATCTGCTTTATTTTTTCTTTGTCCTCCTGCATTTTTTCGTCAAGCTCCTGTATTTTTTCGTCAAGCTCCTGTATTTTTTTGTCCAGCTCCTGTACTTTCCCCTTGTTCTTAATTCCTTCTTTGATTGGCATTTCTTCTTCATTCTTCATTTCTTCTTTGTTCTTTCTTATTTTTTCTTTGATTGCCTGTATTTGTTCCATGAACTCCTTTATTTTTATTTCGTTCTCTGTCTTGTCTTCATTCTTCTGTATTTTTTCCACATTTTTCAGCATTCTTTCTTTCTTTTCCTGTATTTTTTCTTTGTTCATCTGTATTTTTATTTCATTCTTCCGTATCTTTTCTTTGATCTGCTGTATTTTTTCTTTGTCCTCCTGTATTTTTACTTCATTCTCCTGTATTTTTCCTTTGATCTCCTGTATTTTTTCGTCGATCTCCTGTATCTTTTCTTCGTTCTTCTTCATTTTCTCTTTGTTCTCCCGCATTTCTTCTTCGTTCTTCTGCAATGTTTCTATGTAACTCTGTAATTTCTCTATGTACCTCTGTATTTCTTGTTCGTTCACCTCTAGTTTTTCCCCATCCTTCCGCTCTTGTCGCTCCTCTTTCATCCAGCCCTCCTCAAAGCTCAGTTTCCCCATGATTTCTTTTTGCTTCTCTGTCGCAGGGGCAGCTGAGTTGCGAGAGATTCAGGGCAAAATCCGGCCACAGCTACCGGCCACCCGCCCGCCGCCCTGCCGGGGGTGTGCGGGGCCCTGAGGGGCTGCGGGGATCCGTGAGGGGCTGCGGGAACCCCGTGAGGGGCTGCGGGGATCCTTGAAGGGCGGCGGGGAGCCCTGAGGGGCTGCGGGGAGCCCTGAGGGGCGGCGGGGATCCGTGAGGGGCGGCGGGGATCCGTGAAGGGCTGCGGGGATCCGTGAGTGGCTGCGGGGATCCGTGAGTGGCTGCGGGGATCCGTGAGGGGCTGCGGGGATCCGTGAGTGGCTGCGGGGAGCCCTGAGGGGCTGCGGGGATCCGTGAGGGGCGGCGGGGCCGTTGCCGCCGTTGGTCGCGCGCTGCCCCCACGAGGCGCCGCCTCGTCCTGCCGAGGCGCCAACGGCCGCGCCGCGTGCCCGGCGGGGGGAGAGGGCGGGGCCCGCCCAAGCCACGCCCCCCTCCCCCCGAACTCCCGCCTCCGCCAGGCGGAGGGGGCGTGTCCCGCGGCCGTCACGCGCTGATTTGCATACGCCGTGCGTACCGTGGGACGGACGGGCGGGCGGGCGGACGCCGGAGGTGGCGGATCCAAGATGGCGCCGTGCGGACGTGTCCGGAGCCGCTGCCCGGGCCCGGCGCTGCTCCTGCTGCTGGCGCTGGCGGCGCGGCCGGCGGCGCCCGGCCCTCCCGCAGGCCCTCCCGGCGCCGCCGCCGCCTTGCCCGGAGCGGCGCAGCCGGCGGGGCCGGGCGCGGCCGTCCCGCGGGGCGCCCGCGGCGGCGGGTCGGGCAGCGGGTGGAAGCTGTCGGAGGAGGCGGTGTGCCGGGAGGACGTGGTGCGGCTCTGCTCCAAGCACAGCTGGGCCAACAACCTCGCCGTGCTCGAGTGCCTGCAGGACGTTCGCGAGGTGAGGGACGGGCCCGGGGCCGGGCCGGGCCTGCCCGCGGCGGCGAACAAAGAGCGGGGTCCGCGGCCCCGCCGCGCCGCCCCGCGCTCCCCTCGTGGGTTTGGGGTTTAGCGAGCGGGGTTTGCTCTGCCGAGCTCCGTGAGGCGGCCGAGCGAGTGGCGGCGAGGGCTGCGAGGAGCGGCCCCTCCTCGTCCGCTCCTCGGGGCTCCGGCAGCGCCCGGCGGGAAGGGAGAGCTCCCGGCGCTGGCTTTGTGCTCTGCCTCCGCAGCCTCCGGGGTTATTCGCTTCCACAGCCCTGCCCGCGCAATGCTGAGGGACGGCGCCGTGCTGGTAACAGCAGTGACCTGAGGAGGTGTGTTTTTTTTTTTTTCACGTTCGGGTTCCTGCCTTCGCGTGGAGCTCCGCTGCAGAGGCGGCTGGTTTCCAGTCCTCGCTTGTGCGTGTATGAAACTCGATATACAGTCTTTGGACCTGGCTTAGTTTACGGAGAGGTTTATGTGTTGTTCCCAAACATCTCCTGAGGGCGGTTTAAGTCCAGCTCAGGAAAAAAACTGAGTTGCCAGCTCACAGTCTTGCAGCTCCATGTTTTCATTCATTCCTGGGTTCTTGCTCCGTTTGAAGCAGCCCTTGGGGGAAGTGCTTTTGGTGAGCTATTTTGGTGTTCAGGTCCAGGTGTGAGATCCAGGAATGTCAGGCTGGGTCAGTTTTAATGGTGTTTTTACCCAAGTGGGAATGCGATAAGGAAAAACCTGGGCTCGTTTCTCCTCCCTTATTATGGAGACAGCAGATGGCAGTGACAATGGTTACTCTCATCGAGGAGAATCTTGAACCAGTAAGTGTCAGTGATTGCTTCTGGCTTATAATGCAAGGCTAATTTAGATTTTTATCTGACTTAGAGTTTTAATTTTGGCCCGTTTATTAAGACAGTTGTAGATGCTTTAAACGAGTCCTGCTGCAGCATGTCTCACAGTTATGAAAGGCTCTGATAACGTGCTCTATGAATGACTTGTCCTTTGCTGTTTTTTCCACCTGTCTGGGACCTTTTGGCCCCCTTTTAGGGAGGCGTCCTATCCAAGAGGATCTTGGAAGCTGCTCTGGCAGGCGGTTGCTCACAAGCTGCCAGCCTGCCAAAAAGGCAGGCTCTTGTTGTTCCTTTCTTTCCAGTTGCATAGCCCCTCCCTTCTCTTTTTGTGGTTCCAGTGCTTGTTGGTTTTCTGCCATTTTAGCAAGGTGAACCTCTTCGTGGTCTAGTTTATCGGCTTTCTGCTGGAGGAGTTGTGTCCCTTTTCTAGTGACAGCGCAGAGGGAGGTGGGCGCAGGGCTGGGGCCCAGGGCTGTGCAGGGAGGTGCAAAAGGTGAAGGCGTGCTTTGCATCAGGCTTTATTTTCACCACGTCAACCCGTTGTGCTGGCTCTGCGTACCTCCTGAGAACTCCACTCTTTTGAATGTTGTGTCTGCTTGTGGTCTTCCTTTTCCTCTTCCTCAGCCTGCCTGATGTCAGTAGTTTGCTGGCTGTTGGTCTTGTCTAGCTGTAGTGGTGCCTGATGCCCAGGGCAGAGGCGGATTCTCCTCCTGCGTGACATCCCAGGCATCAACGGGACATCTGAGGCTTCTTTTGGACCGAGTTTTCTCTGTGAAGGTGCCACTCTGCAGCCCTCTCCTTATTTGTGTGTCAGCCTGCAAAGAGAACTGTCAGCTGGCTTTACCCTCAGCAGTTCTGCTGGAACACTGGTGTGTGATGGGCTGTATCCTGACGCTGAAAGGCCTTCACAGAGGGCTCCCCGGAGAAATTAATTAGACTAACGGACTTCTGCGTACCCCTGCTGTTTAACTCTTGTTATTTAGGCTGTGAATAAAAGGCACAAGTTGTAAACATTGGGTAGCACTTCAGCTGATAGGGAGCAGGGTCAGATATGGTTTCGGGTGTTTCCTTTGTGTTGGAGGTGACAGCAGGGGAAACGAGTGACGTACTGGCCGTTTCACTGTCGTTGATATAACTTTTCATTTTGACCCTAGAGCAACTGACTGCTTGTTTGGACGATACCAGAAGAGTGACAATTACATTTTAAAATGGATCTAGTCTGAGTCATACAGCCCACTGAAAAACAGTCAGGCTACAGTAGATGGAAGATTTGGGGGAGTTTTGTGCTTGAGAGTGTCAGTGAGGACAGTGTGTGGCCACTGCTTCGCTACAAGCATTAGGTAAGGTTTTTAGGTGGAGTTAGGCTGCAGAAGCAGCCTTTTTGCTGTAGGTGTTTAAGGTAATCTTACTTGCCTCATAAAAAATGTTCCTCTAAAGGGGTGAAACTTTCAGTTCGAAACTGGAAGTGTTACTGGTAATTGTGGTGATACATGTAAGCTGGGCCACTTCTAAGTGAGAATAACCAGGGGAAGCAACTGCTTCCTTTTGTGTCCGTAAAGCATAGAGAAAAGAGAAGGTGTGCTTGTTTTGTTAGTGTGAATGTGATGATGTTGTTCCAGTACCTGCTGATTTCTAGGTGTGGAAGTCTTTCAAGTAAGTCCTCCCTTGCTTTCCCTTGGTAGTTCTCTTTGAATGTGAAGTGTGGAGTCTGGGGTTGACTGGGACAGGAGCTCAGCTTGTAGAGGGAGTGTTGAGAGAAGCTGTTTAACACACATGTTCTGTGAAGAGTGGTTTGACACAAAGAAAGAAGTAATAAAAAACCAAAAACCAACCCACACCCCAAACCCTGCCCAAAACAACAATGGCACAAAGCAAGAAAACCCACCCAAACCAACCCCCAAACCAGTACATTTTAAAGTTTTGGTTTTGAGAGGTTACTTGTGCAATGTCAGTTTGAAGTATTATCAACACAATTATTTAAGCACTGTGTGTTTTTAGAATTCTTTTATAAAGAAAAAGCAGATCCCCACACTGATACCAAATACTTTTTACCACTGATTTTTCCACTGAGTGCGGAGTCCACTTCTGCAGGGGCAGAACTCTTCTGCATTTCAGGCTGTCCAACTTTTTGAAAGACAGAGATCAGAGGAAAATGATTGTTTTCTGCTTTCCTTTTGTAGTAGAAGGATGGGAAGGATGTTCCTTGACTGGAAGAAGTAGTGGTCAGAGCTACTCAGCTTAAACATTTTTTAATATAATCAAAATACAGACTGAAACACATGTTTTGGTGCATTTTGCAGATGGATTAATTTCCTTCTAGTTAAAAGTACTTGTGCACTTATTACAGTTTTGAACGACTTGAAGTTTTGTCGTCAAGGTTTGAACTGATCACATAACTTTGTCATCATCTAAAAAGAGTAGAAAGAGGTAGCGCATGCCTGTGTTTTTAAAGACTGTGTCCCAAAGTGCTTCTTTCTGAAAGGGTTCTGGTTTGGAGGCTGTTCATAGAGAGACTTCAAAGCTTACATTTGACTGAACATGGGCTGCAGCCCCTGAGCCCTTTTTTGTGGACTGCCTGTTAAACTGATTTGCACGGTGGCTATAGTATAAACAAACCCATGAAATATTAATATTTTTGCCAGATAACAGCTTTTGCTTCATTAATGATGATTTGCATTTGAAGCAAAAGTTGCTGAATTCGAGGCAGGAGACATTAGAAGGTACGAAAATAATCTTAAGCAGTAGCTCTCTTGTGGGGTTTACTAATGGAGCATAATTTTACTGTTAAAACCTACCTTGGAGCTGGTTAATTGGCGAATGAACTCCATGATTGTTGAGCTTTACTTGCCTTGCACTTGTAAAGATTGTGTAATATTTAAAGCATTGTATTAATCTGTATAATGCCAATGCATTAGAGGCTAAATATTTTTGCTAAGATCAAACAGTCGTGGTTAAGTTGGGATTAGAGATCAAAGTCTTGGCTTCCTGCTGCTTTCTTCATCCTGAATGGTTCCGTTTCTTTGGCAGCACCTTTATGGCAAAGACGGTGCCTGAATGCTCTGCTTTCTGGAAAGAAAAAGGCTCTCTTAATGTTGAGGATTGGGTTAAGAACAAGACAAGTTATTATGAAAGCTGGGTATTTCCAGAATGGTATTTTTCCTGATTTTTTTCAGATGTTTAGTCCATGTAAAAGGCCAGAAAATTCATTTGTTATGACTTACTGGGCTAGGGAGTGTGTACCATTTGATGGGCTGGGAACTGTCATATTTCTTCTGTTTGAATGTTTTATCCCTCACTCTTTATGGACTTGAGCTCCTTAAGCGCTCTGATAAAACAGTGCCAGTGAAATTACTTGTTTTAAAGTTCCAGACAGCAACACACGCTTGGAGTCTTTATCTCTTTTGGTGATACCATAATGGCAGGAAAAGTTGCGTGTGCTCAGTCTCTGTCCTGGTCCTTTAGTGTTTCTACTTTTTTGGTAAATGGATTGGAAAAGCAAAGGGCTTCCCTGATGCTTTTTGCTTGCACTGAGGTAGATGAGTGTGATCTGTCGCGATATTTTATTTTTCCTCTTTTATCTCCGTAATTTATTGAGTTAAAGGTTTTGTTTTGCCTCAACCTGTGACATTGTCTCCTATTTGAGCACGTGCTCGTGTTGTTTCCATCTCTCACAGCTTTCCTACGCACGGGTGGCATTTAAAGCACCCTTTTTGGGATGTCTCATTTGTGGCAGCAAATGACTGGTTACCTGTCCTGAGCTAAACAGGTAATTGAGGGCTGTGGATTAAACACAGCGAGGGGATGGGCTGGTTTTTAGGAAATGCAGATTGTGAAGCCACTTTTGCTCAGCACTTATGGTTTGTTGTTTTGGTTTTTTTTTCCCCCAAACCTGCAGGCATTTTGCCTGGCCTTCAGGTGAGCTGCTTTAAGTGGCCTGTTTCTCGGGGTGGGAGGTTGTGGGCTGGAGGCTGGTCTGGCTCTCTGATCCTTGCTATTGCAAAGGAGCAGGCAGTTAGTATTCCGGTGGTGCTCTCAGAGTGCCTACAGCATTGTCACCTGGTTCAGATATCAACACTCAAAGGGCTGGGTTTTTTTAAAGGCAATGATCAGAAACCTGAAAGAGTTTAACCTTAAGCCTTGCCAAGGGCTTTGCTTACACTCTCTCTTTTTTCTAAGGGATATTGACCTGGTGATGATTCAAAGTCTGTAAAGGGCACAGGAGTTTAAGAACTCTTACATCCTTAAGAAAAATAACAGGAGAATTCTTACCTGTATGCTTGGAGTTGAGTTAACTTAAAGGAATGGTGTGTTGCAGTTTTAAGAGATGAGTTAATTATTGGGCTGTAACTGGACTCTGAGTTGAAGCCTGTGCATGTAAATGAGAAATTTTCAGATACTGTCCTGTCTTAAACTGCATTTAATGAAGAATTTACAGTGGCTTGTGGTAGATTCTAATTAATTGGAATGGTCAGGATAGTCCCTACTGCTTCTAAAATTCCTAAAAGGGAAGATGCACTATCCAAGTGAGTGGAAGGGAATGGTTGGACTTAGGAGAGGGGGATTTAGACGATTAGATTTTGAAAGAAAAAAAGAGCAACAACAACAAAAAAATGATGGAGACAAGGCTGGAACACTCTCTGAAGCTTTTTCTCCCGAGGCTCAGCTTCTTAACTGAGATTAGCCGCATTTTTTTCCTCAGGTTCTTGTTTTCCCTTGTGTTTGAATAATGTAAGCCCAGTTTGCTCCTGGCTTTTGTAGTTAAGTCTTAAAGTAAAATACTAAATATACTTCAAAAGTCCGATTTGTTTTTCGGTTGGTTACTTTGGCATCAGCCTTTGGCTTCGTCTCAGGATGCAGCCGTATTTACAAGTGCTCTTTTCATCCTGCTGAAGCCACCTGGGAGCTGAAGAGAGGGGAGGATGGTCTCTGTCATGCCCTGTGACCAGAGCACTGTGCTCAGGTTCTTACTTCTCATATCTTCAGCTGCACTTCTGCTTGTCTGAGGGACTTACTTTTGTGCTTTTTTGGGTGGTGGGTTTGGTTTTCTTAATTCTGTGCTGCTCCTGACAGGCTGACACTTGTGGCAGCCGGTTGTGTATCAGTTTGGCCTGAGACGTTTGGCTCAGTGAAAGGTTATCTTACAGGTCTGCTTCCTCCAGAGAGCTGGCACTGCTGGCCTGCTGTGGCTCTGCACACCGAGGAGCAGGGGATGAAATACGAGGGGAGAAGTCAAGTTTGCTGCAGCCTGGGCTGGGCTCAGGGTGAGCTGAGAAAGCTGAGTTAGGGGGAGGTGATTCACTGAGCCAAATAGCTGCAATATATTAAAAAGCAAAGTCTTGGTCAGTCGTTACAGTAGAGACAGATGCAGCCAGGTTGTGTTTTCCCTGCTTGCTCTCTTTCCTCCCTCGGACTAGAAGAAAAGAGATCTCTCTAGTGCTGCTCTGAGTTGTCATGATTGGAATGGAATGTTCCGAGGAGGGATTATTCTTGGCAATTTATGTGCTGTGTTTGTTTTCTAGTGTCGAGATAATGTCTAGGTGTTCTTTGTAGTGTAGCTTTCCTGCATGTGAGCACCACTTTCTCAGTAGATTCCTCTTTTTGGGTGTATTTTCCAAAGCTTTGCAGTTATTCTCCCTAATAATAAACCCCAGAGAATGAGGTGAATAAAAGGTCTAGGTGTACTTGCCTTTTTATTTGAAATACTGCTTTAAAATAGGGTGTTTTTTTGGTCTTCTGACTAAATCAGTTTTAAGGTCTGTAAAGTTGGTTGCTGTGGGACTAAAATTTTTCATTTCTGTTAGCTGATAATTTTCTGTCACCGTGGAATACCTTTATTATCATCAGTGCTGTGGCTGAAGACCAGGGTCTCTTGCCAGGTAACACCATAGGGACAAAGGACCATTATTTGTGCAGGACAGGAATGCTTATTTGCTGCATTTGTTATTTTTTGCATCTCTGCCTGGAACAATGCGTAAGAACTGCTGAGGTGACCCAAGGTAGTGTTTACTGTAGGAAGTTTTCATGGTTTCTCTACAGGCCCGAAGCATTTCACTCCTTTGCAGTCAGTGGTAGAACTCTGTGCTCTTCTGTGAAAAACATCTTGTGGCTTCCTTAGTTGAGTCACAGGAGTTTTGAGTCTCTTCTTGAGAATGCAACTGGTTATGTTGATATAATTAATTACTTATATGTAACTGGGTGGGTTAATAATGAATGGCTCTTCCAGCCCTGCCATGCAAAATCAATCAGGCAAATGTGCTGTCTTTGTTAAAACAATAATGACTAGCTTAATCTGGTGGCAAGTTTGCTGTCTAGATCTTTTGAATTTTAATAGGAGTCTCACCAGCCTCCATCATGCTCAGTAGTTTGCTAATTGAGGCTTTCTCTTCTAGACTGTCCTGTTATTGCAGTGTAAAATACTCTGCACCAAGTGAACTGCAAAACAAACTCAGCAGAGCTTGCGTTCTTCCAAGTGTCGAAGTAATTGCCCTACAAAAGAGGTTTTTATGGAAGTAACAAAACAAACCCAAACCTGCTTGGCTTGTAGACTTTCTGTGACAGCCCAGGCTTGGTTTGAGCTGAGTCAAGTTCTGTTACGCTGTTCTCGGCTGACTTGAACTAAGATCTGGAAGAAGCTTACAGTAAGCTCTTTCCTTACCAAATTGATTTTTTGGCTTATGTCTATCTCTGTGGCCTATCTCTGTATGTCACAAAATCAGGAAAAATGACCACTTGCAAGTAACACCACTGCAACACTGCAGTTGTCATAATTTGCAACAGGAATAGTTCATAAGACTGCAGTTCTTTAGTTGTGTTTATGGTGATTTAAACAAATCAATATTAATGTGATCCTTCTATTGGAAAATTCAGTCAGGCTACTTAAAATCTCGTCTCCACTGATAGAAGGTCCTGAGAACTGTTGACTCGAGTTGTATTTGTCAAGCATTTTGTACTGCTCTCCACTTGTTGCTGATTAGCTGTGTGAAGCAACACCGTTTTTTAAAGCCCAAAAAAGAAAAGGCTGAAATGGTAGTTTGTGGTGCAAGTTTTCCCTGCATTTGTATTAAGCACAGTGCTGTAATGGGACTGCTGTGGTGAATGCTTGTCCTGTCTCTAGAAATCACCTGGGGATGTGTGGTTTTAGGGAACATTCCCTTCAACTGATTCACAGCTCTAAAGGTGTACACTCATTCTAGTGTGATTGTTAATAGCCTTAATTAGATGTACATGTCCAGCACACTGGTTGTGAGAAGGATGGGATTCTGCACTTGCCTCGCAGAACACAAAGCATTGCAGCGTTTCGTATTTTTGCTTCACGGGCTGTGCTTGAGCAGGCACTGAACACGGCAGCCGTCACTGATAATACCTTCACCTCTGACTCCAGAAATAGCAGCAGTGTGTAGGGCATAAGGCAGAGTTTGCTGCAGCTCAGGCACTCAGCAGTGTGGCTTGAGCTTGTCCACTTCAGCCCCCTCTCACGTGCTCCTTTCCGTGGGCAGCTCACAGGTAAGGCCTACACAAAGGAGGGAAGCATACAGCAAGCCACAAAGAGGGTTTTTTGGTTTCCCTCCCCTCCTCCAGGCATTTGTGAACTCTTCCAGCATCCTCTTGTATAAAACCATAGTCTAAACTTGTTCTGCTAGGGAAAGTGCTGATGGAATTTAAATTCTTCTCTTTGTATGTCAGCTCTTCCCAAAGTAATTTCCCCAAATACCTTCCTCCCTCGAGGCATTTCGGTGAAACCCAACATGACTTTCTGATGCCCTCCAAGATTATTCAATAAATGCTGTCCTCTAATGCCTGTTTTACTCACTAGGGTTCCCAGTATCTCCAACTTGCAAAAGGCGTTTTCTGAAAACTTCCTAAGAATGCTGGAGAGCTCAGGTAGGCTGTGTGATGTTGGGGAGGAGCATCCAGCTTGGTTTTCTCTGTTGTACAATTGGAAGAGAAGATGGGAATCAGTGCTCCAGTCACTTCACCTGCTGGTGAAGTGGCCCAGCACAGCTCTATGATCCAGTGTGGTGTCTGGATTGGCACAGGACAAATGGAACAAGCAAAGCCCACCTGTGGTTTAGAGCTTTAAATAACAGTGCAGCATACTGTAGCTATCTTAAAATGATTGTCTGTTGAGAGATGGAGCTTGATCTCTGACTGTAGTCACTTGTGCATTGCCTTGTGGAACCACAGATTTGGAATTAGGGTCCTGTTAAGGAGATAAAAGTGTTAGCTTAAAGAAAAAAACCCCTCTGTGAACTTCATGTGGAGCCATTCAAGCAAGAATGTTAAAAAAGGAAGATATTAAGA
The DNA here is from genome assembly GCA_035584735.1 of Pseudotriccus pelzelni. NCBI lineage: Eukaryota > Metazoa > Chordata > Aves > Passeriformes > Tyrannidae > Pseudotriccus > Pseudotriccus pelzelni. The sequence continues at coordinate 12,929,782 of JAWMRA010000020.1, forward strand.
GAAGGTAGCAGAGTGGCTTATAGCCTGATAGGCATTAAAATGTTAGAGAACCTCTGTGTATCTTCAGATCTTTGTCTCAGCTTTTAAAGCAAGAGTATTATGTCATATACTGTGATTATTCTGGTCTTAGTTGGGCCAGAAAAGTTTTTCTGAACTGAACTTTTGTTCTCAGAAACCAAAAATAAACTTGTGGAGGCTGTCTAATACTACAGTCCACTACTCTAGGAACCACGTTGCTGAAAAGTACTCCTGAACAGCCCTTTAGGGCTTTGGCGTGGTTTTCTAAGTTCTTTGTTTGTGTATTTCACGCTTTTTGTAGCATTAGAAGCCATAAAATAAAAAAAGAGATCATTTTTGAAGGGCATCTAAAATAATGCTTCAGAGCTGTCAAAACATTGTGTGTGAGCAAAGATGGGCAGTATGAGTTGTACGGTGCTGTTCACTCCCACATTTACGGAGCTCACTGCCCTTTGTTTTACCCTCTCTTGGGGTTCAGTCCCTTGGCAGCACTTCAGCCCTGAACCCAGGACTCCAGGTGAGCCTCCTGCTGCGTACACTGCTGAGTCTGAATCCGCGTGGACAGGGGAGCCACGGGGGTCCTTAGGAGCGATCATCTTTGCAGGAGGAGGCAGGGAAAGCTGGACAGCTGAACAGCACAGCTGTGTCCCCAGCCATGAAACCACCTGGAAACAAAGGGAAGGGTTGGCAGTGCCAGGGTTACTCTCCTCTGTGCTGCTGGAAGCTCACGGGCAGGAACTGACAGGATGCAGTCCCTCTTTGTCACTGTTTCCCAGCTGGGACTCTTCTCTCCTAGGATACTAGAGCAGTAGACTTGTGTGGAGCATCTGGGTCTGTAGCTGTCATTAGTAGCCAAGGTGGACACTCATCTTGTTCCGCTGTTTTTTGCCTGGAATTTTTCATATCCCTTATTATTCAAACGTCAATCCAAAGCTATGCTAGCTAAATCATCTTAATTAAGACTCTCAAGGAACAGGGACTATTATTCTGGCTTGTTCTTGTGTGGAGGGTACTTAGTTTCATAGAAACACACTGTAATACTCCATGATGCTGATAAAATCACAGAATTGGCCTGGTGACGGTGAGTACAGTAGCTGGAAAGAATGATTCATTTAATAGAGAAACAAATAAGAGGTTTTGATTACAGTTTTTTGGATCCCATGGCTTATTGCTGGAATTTTGACCGTGGAAGTATTTATCTGGAAGTTCCAATGTTTTTGGTTGGGTGCAAGAACAGTAGAAAGATGCTGCCTTTCCCTGCAAGGAGTACAAGATCAGGTGAATCTTCTGGAATAACAGTGACTCGGAAAGTATAGGAATCTTTCAGTCCTGGTGTTCCAGGTAGCCATAGTTGTTAGTGACCACCTCAGTAAAGCACATCTTGCAGTTTGCTCTGAGGACTGCTGCAGCCCTGGGGAGAGGGGGAGAGAAACTCCTTCCCCCTCAGTTGTCATTCCACAGGGGTTACCTGTGGAGTCATCCCGTCGGCCTGGATGTGTTTGGATCCTGCGTCGCTTCGGGAGCTGCTGGTTAAAATAACTCTGCTTTGGTTTCCTCAGCTACAGGGCTTGGCAGCAGAGAACAGTGTACAGGCTGAAAGTGTGGGCAGGCAGCGAGTCTGTCTCTGTGCCGTGAGCAGAGGTGAGCTCTGGTTGGGGGTTTTTTTTTGCTTTTCAGCATTACATGTTCCCTAGCAGTTGAGCTTTGCCCCTACGGTCCTGAGGATGGGTAGCATCTCTTCTGAATCATGAACAGATTGTGGGGTTCATTTTTAATTAGTCTGTCACCTGAGTGGCACTATTATTCTGTGTTTGTTCTTCCTTACAAATAAAAGATACGAACATGTTTAACATGTACTGGCAAGACTTGCTGTATGAAAAGATAACAGCACACTGGGTGTCGATCTGAGTTACTTGGTGTTCCACATCCTTTCTTGCAGTCTGTTCCTTGCTTTAATCCATGGAAAGTGCTTTGTGAAAATATGGGCTAATTTCTTTTGCCTGCAGCTTCTCTGAGTCTTAAAAACATTGTGGGATTGAAACGCTGCTTCATCCTTCTTCTAGAGCAAATCTGCAACATGTTTTAGTCCCAAAGTCAAGAGGAGCAATATGCTATTTCTGTACCAGAATGCCTGAGGCTCTCATCAAAGAGAAGTGTGATCTGGAGTAGAATGTTACTGACCTGAGGAGTGTGTTTGTTCTGAGATTTGATATTCACATGCCTGGTAAATATGTGGGATTTGACTAGGCATCCTTCTTTCCAGAAAACTGCAGCTCCTCCTTTTAGTGCGACATCCACCCTGGGAGCAGCCGGGGAGGAGGGAAGGGGCACGGCCAGCTTGTCCTCAGATTCTCTAGACGACGTGTCTCGCGAAGTTCCCGACATACGTTTATGCAGTCCGTGTAATCTGCAGCAGCCTGTGGATCTGCCCGAGGGGGGTGTGTGACGGATACCACTCGTCACTGCGGGAGTGCTGCAGTGCTCCCTTGGCTCTGAGGCCGTGGCTGCATTTGGGTAGTTTTATCAATGAAACCCTCTCTCGAGAAGGAAGTGCTTACCGAGGAAAACAACAGATAAAGTTACCAAAATAACCCGCTCTCCCCTGAGAGCTGCTGGAGGAGGGGAGAGGGAGGCCTGTCAGTCGCACTTGTGTTTGAATAACATGACATAACATCCTATCAATCGGTTTAGGGTGAAGGGAGCAGGGGGGCTGTGCTTCCAGCCCCTCAGGCTTGCTTTGTGTTCAGAGCTTGCTTGCTTGGGTAGAGTGTGTGGGATTGAAATGTTAAATTAAGCTTAATAGTTTTAAATCTTGGCATGTGTCAGGCTTGTCCAAGCTTAAATAAACTGAGAGCAGAACTAAAATTATGTGCACCTCTTATGCACATGTGCCATGGTTGAATACTTATTATGTACTTATTATGATCGGGGCCCAATTTTTTTACAAGGTGTTTAAATTTTTGCAGAATGTCACAGCGAACCTAAGATTTTATTTTTTTTTTAATTATTATTTCTCCAAACTGTTAAACAAGCTGTGAGTAATCTGTTTGTTTGGGGTTTTTTGGTTTGTTTGTTTAAAAAAAAGACTCCCCAGTCCACATCATTTATGTTTGACTATGTACTTGTTTTTGAGGAATCCGTGTCCTGAACAGTGATTTGGGTGGGTGTTTCAGAGTAGTTTATGCTGTAAATTTGAGGCAGTACTGGAGCAGATAGCAGGGACAGTGGCTCTGTCTGCAGAACGGCTCAAAGGGCGGTGTTGGCCCATCCAGCTGAGTAGCGAGTTCTGTGGCAGGTGGGGAGCTTGTTCTAGAGATGCGTTGACAGTTAAAGCTAAATCGCCGCGTGAGGATTTGGGATTTCCCTGTTCCCATAAGGAGAGAGAGCCTTGCCTTGGATATCTTTATTAACCGTCTCCTTTTTGTTTGCTTAGGGAATAAGCTGACCTATCTGGTCACTCATCCAGAAATGTTCCAAGGTAACAGTTTCTGGATGAGGTGGTTCTCTGGATAAAGCAGTGCATGTTCGGTACAGCTCTCAAGTACTGGATGCAACTCTTGGACCCTAGGATCTTACTGCAGTTGTTTGGAAACAAATGAGGCAAATCTGTTTGGTCACAGAGCTTTTCTCTGGTTCAGTGCTTGTTTTTGAAGAAGGGATGGTCTCAGGGATGTGTTTGGCTGGTTTGGGGAAGGAGTGAATAGCGAGTGTTTCAGCTGGTAGAAAATTTAGTTTGTCCTCTTTACCACTGGACACCATGGCATTTAGTAGTGCCAGTAATATATGGGCTAATTGTATGTATATTTTAGGCTTTTCCTTTCTGAACCAAGCATTATGTTTATCCTGTGTCAGGGGAAGGTGATTAAAAGCTTCTAATGAACGTTTCCTGGAGGTTTTTCTCACTTTCACAAATGCCTTGTTTCTAAGGTCAGCATTCCCTGGAGGTTTGCATGCCTCAGCCAGCCCTTGATATGTAGCTCTTGTCCCGCTTTTCATGCTGTCTTTGTGATGTGTTAAAACCTCTGCAGAGTGCTTCAAGAGAGCATTCCTGGGAAAGCCACGTCTCCTCAGTTCTGTCATGCTTAGTGACAGTCCCAGGAGGGGTGTTTTCAGGAGAGGCTGAAGTGGGATGGCTTGCTGGTTTAGGTCAGGCTGCTCCACGTGCTCAGCACTCTGGGTCTGGGGCTCGGAGGCGATGGGATGGAGAAGGATGCTCCAAGAGAACATGTTAGCACAAGCACCTATCCATTGGGAGGGCAGACTGAGGAGTGGTCTTATTTATGACTGTGCCCTGCATGCTGCTGACAAACCGTGGCCATGGGGAGTAGTTGGAGGTCTGGCCATCTGATGAAGTGAGCGCTGATTTGACTCAGAGAAGCAAATTAAAGCTGTGAGTAATAAGTTTCTAATGGTTTTCTGCTTCACTGCTAAAGGCTCCTGTGGCCAGGGCGGCCCAACAAAACACGCAGCAGTTCTTGTGCAGGGAGAAGGGAAGGTGGTTCCAGCGTGCTTGGCTGTGAATGGCAGCACTTAAAAGTGGATTTGTGTGTTTCAGTGGTCCCTGTTCCCAGATCTGCTCATCCTTGGGGAGTCTTGGACAGTGTCAGCTCATCTGGATAAAACTTGGGTGGCTGAAGTTGCAAGTCAAGACCCTGTGGGAAGAGCTTAGTATTAAAGTCAGGAGGTATTTTGGTTCTATGCAGTAGGAATAGGGCAAAGACTTGGTGAAGCCCTGATGGGAAAAGACGTCCATATTATAGATAACTGGGCTTAGGGGGGTTAAAATTTGCACCTGTGGCATGTGGCTGTGTAAATGAATTCAGATTAGATATCTGGGGAGGCTAATGGAAACACGTTTTAATGAATTCTGGCTAATTACTATATTAACTTCTTGATCAATACCCAGGAGACCTCAGACTGCTTGCAGATTGTTTTTTTTTAAAGCCCTGCTCTTATATATATTTTAAATCTTCTGCATATAATCAAAACAACTGGAGTCACTTGGTTTGTAGACTTCTGGTTCACCAGGGCTTTATCATATTTGGCTGTGGTCTGTAAGTTAAAGCTGAAGACTTAAGCACTTCCAAAAGCATTAATTTTGAATTTCAGTGGCAGTTGCAGAGCAATAAGTGGGCTTGAGGGAGCAGATAGTAGGAGAGAACATGAGTTTCTGGAATAATCTTTGGTACATATGTATTACAAGGCAGAAGTGGTTTTCTGGAAGAGGAAAGGGTTCTTGTAAATACTTGCTGGTGCACGTATGTCCTTAAAGTGACCTATATAAAGACCACCTCTCATGTTACCTCAGAACCTTGGTTTTCTTTGGAATACTGTGAAAGAATTTCAGTGGAATAAAAATTAATATTAAATAGAAATGTCAGGCAGGCAGCCTTACCCTGAAGGGATAAAGTACTGTCTTTAAATTGGTTCATATTAGGGAGGTTGGGATATGTTTAGGCTTTTCTGATTGAGCTAATTAGCAAGACACTATTGTGTGTTCATAGTTAACACATCCCGGTGTGTGCAAATGGATAATGAATGCATAACCGAGCTTAAGAAAGGTAACCCTTCAGCAAACAGCCTGCAACACTGTCGCCTTCAGCCTTGTTTCATGGATTCCTTGAAGTGTTTGGCTAGAGCTGCCAAGTCTGCCAGACACCTGGCTTTTATTCCTGGCTGTGTTCATCCCATCTTCATCCCATCGCAGCTTCTGGTGTCCACTTGGTAGCAGCACTGATTGTATAAGTGGAAAAGCATCCATCCAGCCTGCTTTGACCTGGCTGGCCAGGGAAGGGTTAGTCCAGCCTGCTTTGACCTGGCTGGCCAGGGAAGGGTTAGTTCAGCCTGCTTTGACCTGGATGGCCGGGGAAGGGTTAGTCCAGCCTGCTTTGACCTGGCTGGCCAGGGAAGGGTTAGTCCAGCCTGCTTTGACCTGGCTGGCCAGGGAAGGGTTAGTTCAGCCTGCTTTGACCTGGATGGCCGGGGAAGGGTTAGTCCAGCCTGCTTTGACCTGGCTGGCCAGGGAAGGGTTAGTCCAGCCTGCTTTGACCTGGCTGGCCAGGGAAGGGTTA
>JAWMRA010000020.1:12935877-12951056 GCA_035584735.1 Pseudotriccus pelzelni
GCCTGACTGAATGGATCCTCCGCCCGGGAGCTTTTCAGGATTGAAAGTGGCAAGTTTGAAGAGCTGTTCCTGAGGTATGAACTGTCTGCTCAAATGCTTTTTTATTAGACCCCAAAAATTTGTTAAGCGATGGAAAACTTGAGAGGGATGTTGTCACTTGAAACCAGAGCCCAGCTGGGACTTGAACTTTGTAAGAGAGAAGTCCCTGGAGCAGGCAGTTACAAACAGGGTTAAGAGATAACATGGAAATCATGGGACTTGGAGGCAGAATTTGGCTCTTTCCCCTCTTAAAGAAAGCCAAACACACCCTTCTCGTAAATTTGAGATCCTCCATCCTGTGCTATCTGAAAGCTGCAGTTGTGTAATGTTGTGTAAGCATACTGTTCCCTTGAAGTTTTTGGAAAGATCACAAGATGGAAAAAGAGCCAACAAACTTTGTTCTCGGTATTGCTCCAGAAATTAGTGGAGAATTTGGAATTTTATGCTTTAGTGTCATTGTAGAGTTGGCTTTCCGTGTTCCCTTATCTTCCATTTAATGTTGTTGCTTTTGTGCCTAACTCTTGTCTGCTTTGTTTCATTGCTGGTACAGCTCTTGTTTAAATAAGGAAAAAAATCCCTGTTCTGTTATCAGGAGATTGTTCAAGCATGACTAGAGATAAAATTAACTAACAAGTCAGTGGTCTGAGGAGTGGCTTTAGATGACGGCTCACATTCCCTACTCAAAATGACCTAAGGCAGTGATATAAAAAGACAGGGGTGGGCATGGCATATCAGCTGGAGTGAAACCTTTCATCCACTGGTGGAGATGAAAGGATGAGATCTAACCTTAATAGTGGGTCAGCGGAAGGCAGCTTTTTTTAATATGCAGAAGTTTAACAATGATTTGACACTTATCACTCTTCGGGGCTTTCTGTGCTCATGTAGCACAAAGCTCATCTGGCTTGTGGCCTTCTCAGGGCTTTTATTGAACAGCCTCAATAAATGATTGTTATCACAGTGATTCGTTCCTTCAGTCCTGTTGTTAGTGACTGGTGGGGATCAAATACAGACAGGGTTTCTAACTGCTGGGCGTACCGAGTTTTATTTTTTTATTGTTAATGCCCTTTTCACCCAGGTCCTCCTGGCTGTGCTGAAGGCAGAGCAACTGCTGTACAGCTGTGATCGCATCAGAGCCTGCAAATATTCCGGTAAATCTTCTGAGAGTAGGCAAATCCGTTCTGTAGTTTTACTGCAGTGAATTCCTAGTGTAGATCCCAAGTCCTGACTGAAGGACTTTCTCTGTGCTATTCAGTGCCTGCTTGGATTTTCAACAGTAACAGCTGTGCTAGTGAAAAATCATATCTGGTTGATGTCTTCCTAAGAAACATGTAGAAAAAGCCATAGCCATTCAGGCTTCCTGGGAGCAAAAGTGATGAGTTAACACAGTAATTGTACCTGGTTTTCATCGTTTACCGCTTAATTTTCTGTAGTTTCGTAGCTAATAACATAATAGAATTTTACATTTTCCTCAACCTCTGAGGTACTTGAAAAAACCGGGTATTTTATTAACGGGTCATCTACTGGCAATTGTATTCATTGATGTGTTATTAAAGAGACAACACAGCTGGTGGTCCCCAGCTTGGTGTATTGATGGTTGTGTTCAGAAATCTGCCTAATTCAGTGTTAAAATCGGATGTCTGAATGTGTTGCTGTATGCAGACTCCGTTGCAGGCTGTCTGCAAGTAGTTCAAAAGCTGGTGCTGCTTAAAAATGAAAGAGAGCCTTGCAGCCAGCTGCGTTGGTATAAAATAATTTCCTTGATCTCACAGCTGCTTTATAATCTCCTGCAAGGATATCCTGGACCACGTCTGTGGAGCTTTAGTTCTCGAGGAGCCTCCTGTGCCTCAGCTTCGTTGCTGTGTGCCGGGTTAAGCCAGTTGAGCTGCTGTCAGGGCCGAGCTGTGAACTGAATTCTTGATGGAACAGCAGGTTGCAGGGTGGACCCAAAGCTTAATGATCCGTTAACTTGGACAGCCCAGCTCCTTGAACAGTGGCAGTGGGGATGGTGTTCAGGGTGAACCAAGAGCTGGGGATGGATGGGATGTGTCAAGAGTGGAGCAGGGGGGGGATCCTTGAGCCTGGTTTGAACTGTGATGCTTTTTCTCCAGAGCAGCAGCCGAGTCCCACAGGCAAAATGGTCAGGGAGCTGGGCAAGATTCTTAGACAAGTCTTAGCCACTGAAGTGTGCCCGTTAGAAGCACAGAAGATGCACATGAACCTCAACATGTGTAAGTCTTAATTCAAGCCCGTGGGCTATGACTTTGCAATATCAACTGAAAATTGAAGATACAGTGTGGTGTTAAACTGAGGCGCAGCTTTGCAATAGTATTACTCTCTGTTTTGAAACCATACACTTATTGTCTGATAATGTCAGCTGATCCATCTTGGAGGTTCTGGAGAAAATGAAATGAATTCTCGGAAGTTGAGGTGCCAGTGAGTCTAATGTATGACAAACAGCAGCAATAATTCAGTTTTATTAGACTTGGCCACATAAGACCTCTAAAACTAAGCTGAAGGGGCATTTGATTTAAGCATAATACTGTCAGTATTAGTGTATAAAAGAAGGCTCGAAGAGAAAGGATGCTCCAGAGTGTGTTTACAGGTAGTTGTAACACCTCCTTTCCTCGCCGCCTCCTGTCTTCTTAATCCTGCTTGTGAGTGTGACTGCTGAGCAGAACTGCATGAATGTGCGGACTTCAGAGCTGCATACACCTAGCCAGTAGCTAAGCCTTCTCTTTGGCATGCTCTAACAATGGTTTTCTTTCAGACTTAATTCCGTTTAATTTTGTATTTTGTGGTAAAATGAGGCTTTCTGGTTAGGCTAATTGGCCGTTATTTCCTCTAGCCTTGCTCAGACTTGCAGATTTGTTTTGCAAGTCTCAAAAGATGTCTGATATTAAACCAGTTTCAGTTTTTCAGATCTGAGATAGGCATGTGTTGAAATGGATCCTCAGTCAACAAAAGGAGCACCTTGATTTACTGTGAACTTCTGGGTGGCTCAGAGGCAGATGGAAATGTGCTTGAAAGAGGGATAGAGACTTTATGGAAATGCTTCCTTGTCCTTTCCAGTCGATACAGAAAGGTTGTCTGCTGCAATTTTCTGGTGACCTGTTTCTAATTAACATGCAAATTAACTGCTTGGTGCTGGAAATCAGGATTGCAAATACAAAGTGCTAATACGTGTTAGGCTGGGAAATCCCCGGCATCTGTTAAAGCTCCAGCACCGTCCACTCTTGCCTGCGGAATGGTTCCCTCTGGAGAAAGAGCTACTGCAACCTGCTGTCAAACGGCTCCTTTGTCTCACTTTAAAGAGAACAGGTTTTAATTTGTGGTGTTGATGCTTGTTGCCCCGTATGGGCAGTCATTTGAGTGCACTCACAGCCTGATTCACCAAAACTGGCTGTCGTGATAACAGCCAAGACGAGCTGCTTCAGATATTTCCCTGGAGGAGCTTCAGTGTTTTGTGAAGTAACTTACTTCTTTGTACTAGTGTTACAAGTGCCAAGTAAATGGAGAAATTAGCATATTTATTAGTGCTTGTCATCACTTAAAATTTGTTTTTTCATTAAATACTGCTGTATGATTTATATTTAGAAAGTGGCTTTGATCTAACAGGGAGAGATGATTAATTTAGTAAAGCTCTGGTCAGAAAGTGAGATTGTGCCTTTGTCCTTGAGGCATCTGCTTGTTTTGATGTCACAAAACATCTTATTTTTCCTCTTCAACGTTTTTGTGCCAACATTTCCTATTAGTAATGATTGTAACAGCTGATTTAGTAAGACATTTTGGCACAAGCTGTATAAAGGACAATAAAACCCCGCTTGATTTTCGGATCGCTACTTGTTTCTAGTGCTGGCAGTTAAGAGAGAGACCCTTTGTGCAGACCAGGCAAATTTCAAATGGAAAAAATGAAGCAAATAAGTGCTCAAAACCCCTTTGCCAAAATGCAGCTAAAAGTTAAGCTTTGTAAGAGAATTCGGTTGAAACATCAAACTGCCAACAGAATTTGGTCTATTTTCAAGCGTAGGCAAACTCACTTTCAGTTGTGCAAGTCGGCTCAAAGAGTTAATAACCGAATGGTTTGGTTGCAGGCGGACTCAGGTGTCTGAACTGTCCCAGAGCAGATTGTCACCTGGTCCCCTGCGAGCGTTCGTGGGCAGTCCTAAACTGCCCCCTTCAAAGTGTCACTAAACCGCAGCACCAGCAAAGGGGGCTGGAATCTGCCTGAAATTTTGTGCTGGCTAGGCTGGGGCTGTGTAGTAACAAAATGAGTTCTGTAAAAAAACCCGTCGCTCAAATTAGCATGGAGTCAGTTAATGAGCCTAATTAAAAAGAAAGATTTCTGAAAAATCTCAGCGTGAATTACTTCTTAATTCAAGGGTGTTCTTGCATAGATCGTACTTCTTTTTTTTTTTTCCAAAAGGTACTATAAATCTGCCTGAGAAGAATTAAGGTATTTCAGCAAAGTGCCTGTTGGCACCTTGCTTTGTGGTGCTGCTGTGTGAAGCCTGAACACTGCACACCTTCCCTGGCTCTACTGTCTTTACAGTGTAAAGCCTCACTCCGCTAATCCTGCTTCCAAAACTTTAAATAGAAGATGAGGAAGATGGATCAAGTCTCCAGCTCGAATAATGGATGGATTAACTCCGATTTGCTTATCTCAAGGGGCAGTAAGAACTGGCTTCCAGCGGTGAGCCCCACCTGCATTAGTAAGATCTCGCTTGTCCTGACAAGGTTTCCCCTCTGCACAGCAGCCCCTGAAGGAGGCAGGCTTCCAGAAACGCGTGGGAAACTGTCTGGGTGTCTCAGGGGGTGTCTGACGGCAAAAACTCAGCAAACTTAGTGCCAGGTCTATGCAGTTGTCTGCCCTGGTTTTGAAGTGGCGTGTAGGGACATTTGCTATTCCAGGTGTTTGGTGCTTCCAGGCTGAACCTCTTCCTCCAGTTCTGAAGTCGGGCTTGTAGAACTCGCTGAGCCGAAAATAGCAGCCAGTGTTTGGCCCGTTAGACCAGACAAAGTGTGTTGTACCAACCTCCCCCTTCTCTAAAGGGAAGCCACAATTAGTCTTGGTTTCCAGAAGTAATTTGTATTTATGTAGCTGCAGAGCTCTTGTTTTCCTGCTGCAGCGGATGCGTGTTCAGCAGGTTATCCTTGCTTGGTGCTTCTTTAGGAGTGGCAGGGCTGGGATTGGTGAAGGACAGATCACTGGAAAGCACAAGAGAAGGATATATGCTCTAATAATACTTCATCTTCCCAGTTTTGCGTTGCAAGAACAAGTGGAACAACAGCTGGGTTTTCTGGTTGTTTCTCTAGTGCAATAACAACGGGCTACTTGGGGAGTAGGACCATCATCACTGAAAGGGGGTAGCATTGCGTGTTCCAGCTTTGCAAGTTCCAATGGACAGAAGCCTTGGATGTCTTCAATTATTTGCAAATGTGTGACTCTGTGGGAAACTCCAGAGCTAGTTCTTGTGGTAACAGGCCTGGGAGCTTAGTCAGAGCAGAGCAGGCACAGCCTTTCTCGCAGCGGCTTCAGTTGGGTTGGGTGTAGGGGCTGCCTTGTGGTTGTTGCTTGTTTCTGACAGCTTGGTGGTTGTCTGCAAGATGTTGGGTTTGCAAGCCTTGGGTTCTGAAATGTAATGACAGATATAACTGATGTGGAACAAACCAGCTTTTTTGCCACACAGTGCGTTTGGCACAGGAAGGTGTGTGCTGTGCAGTGGAGACTTCAGAATAAGTCCCGAGATCTCGTTGTATTAATCTACAATTCACTGTCATTTCTCATCCAATTTGCCTGAAGAATTGGCAGCCACTCTGGCACAGTGGGAATTTTTTTTATTTATAAAAATTACCCTGTTGAGAGTCAGCCAAGCTGTCCTTTCAGCCAGCAAGTGTAACTTCCCTGCAGGTTTGTGCCTTCTTTGGTTTCTTATGGTGAGAGCTGCTCCCAGGATTTGAGGTTGATGATCTCACTGGTCCTGTAGAGAAGAGAATACCTTTGCTGGGTAATTCTTTAAATGTTTTATTTTGAATTTGTTTTGAGATCCGTCTTGGAAAAGGATGGGTGTTTCTTGTGCACAGATAGATGAAAATTAAAGTTATTCCTCAGTATTCTCTTCTTGACCTCAAGGCTAGTTTGGTAATTTCCTAGATTATCCATTATAAAAATATCCTTGTTAATGTGCCTCAGGTAATCTGGTAGATGCTATGTTACAGTTAGAAATGTAGACCTAAATTCAATTTTGCAGGCTTCAAGAAGCCTGAGAATGTTACTTTTTGAAGGCCTGTGCTGTGATTAAATGAAAACTGTCTGATCATGGCAGTTCTTAATTTGCTCTAAGGCTTTTCTGTCCTTGCTCCATGTTTTGGAGGGCAAAGAGGATGGAGGTAATACAATGCTACGCTCTCCAGCCTGGGCAAAGAGCACTGAACTACTCGTGCTGGTGCCAAGCCTGGCACTCACCATGAGCTGCCTATTTCAAAATGCTGCTGAGAAAAATGCACACAAATGAAAAAAGAAAAATCTTTAAATGACCTTTATAAACCCAAATTATTCTATGATTTTATAATCTTGCTCCTACTGTGTAAGTCATGCCTCTTTCTTACTGGGCCATCTGAGTTCAAATGTTGTTTATTGAAAATGTGAAGTGTGATAGCTTTACAGTCACTGTGGGGTTGGAAAACCCCTAGGGATTGCCTCTGAATGCTGAATAGGTGCTGGGGAAGGTTTTGCTCTTGAATTCCTTCTCCATCTGCTCTTGTTTTTTAAATTCCCCAAACTCTTGTCGTATCACATTTGGGCTCTTACCCAAATTATTCCACTGGAGTTTTAAATGCTCACTTCTAGTGTATATTTTGCTAAGATTTAATTTTCACTAAAAATAGAAAAATAGTCATATGCGTCTCTTTCCTAAGAGATAGTATCAGTTGCTGCAGTACCAGGATGAGCGTCCTTTCTTCACACACACCAATCAGGGATGCTCCTAACTCCTGATGTCCCTTGGAAATATGTGACTTGTTTGGGGTGATCCGTTTGATAGATCTAATATCTCTGGTTTTCTGGGGTGTATCTTTCCTTAAAAATTGTCCTGGGAGGATCTTTTCCTTTTGTATGGAGTTTGGCAAGTTTTTTCAGGCAGCGAAGTCAGTTCTCACCCTGAGCAAGAACTCTTCAAGGCTATTTAAGGGCAATACAGGAAACCAAAACAGGTGGTTTTGTTTGCAGTGTTGACCTGTGCTTAAAGCATTCAGATCTCACCTTGTTCTGAAAGTAGCACTATCCCAACATTTTTTTACTTATCATTCAGATAGAAATCTGCACGCAAGGGATTTGAATGCTAACACATGGAAAACTGCTTACCTGAGGGAAATGCTGCCGTGTTTTCCCTGGAATGCCCCCAGAGGCACACCAGGGCCTTTTTGTGGACATGCAAACCACGGCATTATCTGCTGGGGAAAACATCTTTATTCTGCTTATTGGTCGGGACAAAACGGTCTCCCCACGTTACCGGGTTCTTTAGCAAGGGCTGTCTGGGCTTTGCCATCAGCGTACTGGAACTAATCCTGAAAACTGGGTATTGCCTCTTGGGCATTTCTGTGTCTGCAGAGACCAGAGGTTTGGAGCCGTGTTTGTTTCTTTGGCCACAGCTGAGTTTCAGATGGCAGGAAACCCTTCCTTCAGTGTGTACCTTCCAATAGTTTAATAGTGTGGGACTATTGAGACCACCATTGACCAGAGACTAGAACGAAGTACTTTCTATCAAGTGCTAATTGTTGCCGACCAAAGACTTAAACTTTGAAGTTCTCTTTTAGACATAATTGCAAATGCAGTTATAGCAGGAGGACAGCATGAGTACTCGCCTGCAGCCCTTCCGGCCTGCTCTGGGTTTTAGGTCTGTGTTCCTGAGCCTTGTCGTTGATTTTGCTGTTTGTCAGGAATAACGCTGAGACAGAATAACCAGCTGTTTCTAGAGCAGCTGAATTGTTGATTTAATTCCCGTGTTTTGACAGATGAGAACTGTTCAGCAGTGATACCGAGGTGGTCCTGTGTGTTGGTACGGAGCTGTGGCAGTGACGAGCTCGTTGCTGTTCTCCCCTCTGCCTCCCTCCCCCGTTATTTTCCCTCCGTCGTTATTAGCAGAGAAGCTGTAGGTGTGCTCAGTCTTTTTAATTGTGGCTTGTTTTTATTCATAGCTTTTTAAGTAGGAGTTATGGAAACAGTAATTGGGAGGGTTTGCGGGCAGGTGTCTGGCTCTCCTGCAAACCAGTAAGAAATTTTTCTACTGACATTGCTTTCCAGAAAGCTCTTCAAGCTCACTTTTAGAATCCAGCATCAAACATGGCTTTGTTGGGGTTTTTTATTTATTTTAAAGTTGCTCATCTGTGCAAAACTAGTCAGCTATAATTTCTTTGTTTGGCTTGAGGGGAGCTGTTACTGACCTGGCTGCTTACCATAGTATCATTTTAAATCCTCCAAATTACCATTACGGTTCAGAATTTTCAAATAGAATGCTTGTCTCCACGGCTCTATATAACTATTGAGCTGAGCAGTTCAAGCTGAAAAACCCTTAGTGCTCTTTGGAAAGGAGCTCTCAAACCCCCACAAAATACATTAAAAGCCCGGGTTGTGTGGCAGAGCAGACCTGTGGGGGAGTGTGCTGCTGCCCAGTGCCCCTGGCTGCTCCCGGCACCAAGGTTAACCCTAGCCTGCATCTAACTCTGTGAGGAAGTGCAAAGCTTAAATAAGATGTATGTATAGTTTTCATTATTTTTATCCTTTATTCAGTGTGGTGAACTGAAAGAGGTACTTGGTTTTCTCCTCTAACGGGGCTTTTGTTTGCGTGTTCTGAAGGCAAGCAGAATTTTTATTTGGTAGTTTGTTACTAATCCCATGGAAACCTTGCCTTAGCACTGGCTGTAAAGACTTACTCATGTTGATTTTCCTGTTGAACAAAAGCCAAGCGATTTTATCCAGAGCTTGCTTTTCTTCAAGTTATGTAAAGAAAACATTATGATTCATCCAGGTGCAAAGTTCTGCCGCTGAGTACAATCCCATGCTGGTCCCGCGCTTTTGAAGAGACTATACCCAAGCAAAGGAGGCAAAAAAATACATTGAAATTTGTTTGCATTTTGTCTGTAGTCTCTTAAACTGACTTGTGGCTTGCATCTGCCTCTCCCCTGTATTCCGTACGCAGATTCCTAAATAGCCGGAGCGCCGGGTGCTGTGAATCAGGCCTGCCAGTGGGTTGGTGACTCATTTCCTTATTGGTGCAGATGTGTATAGTAAATGTTTCTGGATAACTCTTCTCATATGAAATGCGGCTCCCCCGTGGGAGGTGAACAGACAGCAAAGCGCTTTCTTTCAGCGTGCACAAAACCTTGGTCCCGAAGAAAAGATCAAATGGCTTTTCTTGGTGTAGAAGAGGTTAGCTTGGAGCAGTGGTTGAATCTTGGAAGCTGCTGTGTGCTCCTGCTTGAGGGTTTTTGAATTCATTTTTTTTATTTTGCTTCTCTGTCCAGCTTCAAAACAAGCTGCCATTTATACGGCACAATTCTTTAGGTAAATGCTCTAAACGTTTTTTTGATAAAGCTTCAATAAGATTCCTTTTGAATGCCGTGCTCTACCTTTTGGCCAAGCAGGAATGAAGCACTGCTGTATTTTTCACATCAGTGTAGGCATGAGCACGGTAGGTTTGCTGAATACCTGTTTCAGGTAAAATCTCCACGTGCGTTGCTGAAGTATGGCAGGGATGAGGTGGTGAAGTAAAATAAAGTGTGTTAGCCCTGCTGTATTGCTTGAGTCTCCAAGAAGAAAATTAACATCAGTGCTTTGGTGCTGGTGCTGAGCGTGTGGCTGAGCACTGCCCTGGCAGCCCCTCTGTGAGTCACTGAGCCCGGCTCCCTCGCCAAGACACTTCTGACTCGGTGTAATGTTGGGAGGTACAATCTGTCTGAATGCAGAATGCCTAATGATGTTGTGAATCAGCTGGTTTCATCTTGTCTTTCTGGTCTCTTTCTTGTCGTGGCTCTTACGAAAGGAGAACCAGACACTGGGGAAATCAATTTGCCACAACAATTTGTGTGGCTCCCAGGCAGATTGATTTAAATAAGCAAGAAGCTTAGCTTTGAATAATTTCAGTCTTGCTTGAACACTCTAGTAATTTTTCTAGAGCTTTCTAGTTTGGTGATATTATTTGCAGCTAATTTTAGCTTCTATTGCTAAGCTTGGTGTGTTTCCTGACTAAATTGATATGATCTGTAATTATTTAAATGCTTGCATGTTAATGTTTCTATCTTTTTTTAATAATGTTTAAAAATGGCAAGCCATTATCTACTGAATTACTTTTCCATGCATTAAGCTGCTTTTGGATAGAAATGGAAACTTAATTAAAATGCAGAAGATGATTATTGTTAAAAGTAGAACTAAAGTACTCAAATAGTGGATCAGAATAGTTGTTTTACATGGAAAAATGGTTAATACATCAGTCTAGCTTTCCTGGTCACTGTGACCCTTGTGAGTTGAGAACAAGTGATTTTTTTTTTTTTTTTAATTATTAGAAAAAATTACTCTCTTTTCTCAGTTCCTGTTCAGAGCCTCAGCTTCAAGGTCTTGATATGAATGCAGCTGTAATTGAGAACCTATTTTGTCCACGCCTGCGGAAAGGCCTGGTTTGTTGGGAGCTGCTGATGAGCTCAAGGAGCAGGAAAGGCAAGGTTTGCCACGGGAGGGTGTTAGCAGGTTCCCGAGCTGTGGATCGATGGCTTCAAGAGCAGAAGCAGCCACTGTGGGTGCCCTGTCACACAGCAGTCCTGCAGCATCGTCACCCGTCTTCAATTTGGCGCGTCTTGCCCGGTCTTGTCACTTGGCTGTGCCATCCACCAGATGGACTCGGTGGTTGGTTCGCTCCCTTAGTGAAAGGAGGGAGGACCTGACTGGTGGTTGCTTGTGCTGGCTTGAATTTCTGCCCTTTCTTGGTCAGGGGCAGGTGGTGGGTACATCTTTCTGACTAAGCCATCAGTTGGCTTATCCTGACCGTGCTTTTTAGCTGATCCAGACTGTGTTTAATAAAATCCAGCTTACTGAGGCCAACTATGAACCTGATAACTAGTGCTGTAAAACTGCGGGTACAACAGGATGGGCTCCCTACCTGGTTGCTTTAAAAAGAGTTTCAAAACTCTGTTGAGTGCCTTCTCATTGTATTAATAAAGGACTTTAAATTGGTGTAAGGTTGTTGCCAGCTGTTATTTGGGAAGCACAGCTTAGTGCAGTGCAGGGCAGCATAGGGAGCAGGGGTTATGTTGGATGTGCATCTTACGGGCAGCCCTCCCTGTCTGGGAGGAACCTGAAACGCAAGCAGGGCATCGTGCTGTTTCTAGGACTCTCTAAAAATAGCTCTTAGACTTTTCCTGCTGAGTTCAGCGGGTGATGGTGAGAATCCAGCAAAAGGAATCTCATGGGGGAAGCTCGTCCAGGGTTGAAGAAGTCTTCTGGACTGCCGAGGCAGTGTCCTAATTCCCCGTTGTAGAGTGATGCTGCTTGCAAGCTGCCCTTGTGGGCTGGGCTGTAGACCTTAAAATGCGTTAACACTTTGTGCCTATTTGCACGTATTCGCACTGGGTACAAAGGCACTGTTGTTCCTTAAGTGAATTTATGTTAGCCTCTCCCTGACTTTTGCCTCTCTGGTTTAGGGGATGTGCTAGTTTGAATAAGCAGAAAGTTTTCAACGGAGAAGTTTCTTTGGGAGGAATGGAGAGTGAATACATGTTTTGAATGTAGTGTTGTGACAGAATTGACGTGTAGAGAGGATGATAAAGTTGGTGATTGTGTTAAACGCTCACGTGTGAGAAGAACTGAAGTGGTTTATTTTAACAGTAGGGAGTTGCCTGACTCAGTGCTCTTGTTCTTCACCTTCCTCTCACTGCAGGGAAGAAGTGAGTGATGTGTTGGGGTCCTGCAGATCTTCTAAAGAAAATTCCAGTGTTTTATTTCAAATCCAGCTGTTAGAGGTGTCTGAACACTGGCTGTGATCGGGCTGCTCTTGCTTTTGAGGGAGACTTCCCCGTTGCATTTCATCTCTCAGTAAGACAGTTGGACTGCCAGCCAAGGTGCGAGAGACTTTGTGCTTTCAGGAAGTCTCTTGCAGGGTTATAACGCTGCAAAGCTGGCATATGGGGTCCTGAGGGACATACACCATGCAGAAGGCTAAAACAGCCCTGCTCTTGTGACAGCGAGGGACTTGTGCAGGGTGTTCTGTAAGAACCTCTGTGGGCCTGTTTATCCGTGTATAACATCCCTCACATTTCGGAAGTGCTGATGTGAAATGTAACTGTGCCTCCATTGCTCAGATCTGAAATGCTGTCAGCTGTGATAGAGGTTGCTCCGGGTTTATTTTGTTGCTATCCTTAAAAAATTGGGTAAGTGGTGGTGGGGGAACAGTAGGGCTCTCATGACTGTCCTGAAGTAAGGAGGGAAGACTTCAAATTGTTCTTCTTGTGGTTTGTGGTTAAGGCTGAAGTGGCTTCTTTGAGGTATTTGATTTTTATTGCCTCTAAATAGAATAGCTGGCAGGAGTTAAAAATAGCTGAGTCTGCTTCCCACCTGTTTGGATTCTTGTCTTATTTTGGTTGGGAGGTGGAATGTGTGACTGTAAATCGTTAGGGTTAAAGCAGTGCTGCTCCTGCCCCTGAGCACGGGCAGGAGATGCTTATTGTGCCTGGCTGAGGATGGGCACCTGATTGATGGGACACGTGTGCCGTGTTGGAAGAGCCGAGGAAAATCCTCCTAGGGAGGGATCTCTGGGAGGACTGTGTGGCTTTCAGTGGCATTGCAGCATGTTGAGTAACAGAGGCGGATATGAATATTGGCTGGTTTGAGTGTTTAGAGCATTGTTCGCTCTGCTGATGAAGCACGAGCCCTTGGCCGGGGAGCCTGGCCGTGGTTAGAGAGACTCTCCAGCACAAGGGGTGGTGGTGCAGTGGAGCTGCCTGCAAGTGGGAGTGGGGAGATGAGTAAGCAGCGCTTTCTCTGAAACCTGTGCTTCTCCTCTGCTTTGCTGTGTGGAGCTTTGGGTGTGAAGTTTTTTCTTAGCTCGTTCAGAAAAGTAATTTACAACAGATTTCTCTAGTTCCAGACTGTGTGCAGCTCTCTGAGGAGCAAAACATGGCCAGAACAACATTCTTCTCTTAGGAGATGGGCTTTTACCACGCCATGTACAACAACCTTTCATTTTGTGTAAAACCGAATCTTGCTTGGGAACTCTTCATGGCTTTTTGGAAGCTTTCTGTAAAGTTAAGCACAACGTGGGGCACTATAGAGTGTGTACTGTCAAGAGATGTGAAGTCCCTGTATTGAGAATAAGTAATGAAATTCGACTTACTAAGAGGTTATGAATATACTCGATAGAAGCATTTCATTAGCTGTTGCACTGGAATTATTTGTTGGGGCCTCCATTCCTTTTTCCACTCATTTCCCCTTTGCATCGCCCAGCAGATGCTGTGCAGAACTGCCAGTGCCCATGCTGTTGATTTTTGCCTCTCTACTGGAATACTCTTCAGTTGTTCTGGGATGTTTCTGGTTGGGATCAGGGCAGAGTCTGATTTGGGCAGGTAGTCAGAGAGTAAAGTTGTCTCAGCGCAGCTCCAACAGACGTGAGGGCTGACTGATGCTGCAGTGCAGGTACCGCTGTGCTTTCCCAGTAATCTGACTGGGGCTGGGGATGCTCCTCCATAAGCAGAGAACTCTAAAATGGCAAACACTCTTCAGTTGATTTGCTGAATTTCGGATGGTGCCATGAGCTGTTCCGCTCAGCTCTTAACAGCTCTCCTTCTCCTTTCAGCCTCTCCTGTGACACTGTCAGCGTCCTTGCATGCCTTTCTGTCTCTTAGGGTTTTTTGCTAGTGTTGAGAGAGAGCATTCCAGGAGCAAATCCTGAAAGCTCCTGGCGGGATCTGCAGCTCAGTGTCAGTGCTATGCTTAGTAGCAGAGCTCTGTTGTGGAGGAGTGTTATGGGAAACATTATATCTGGTAGCTGTGCTGCCAAACTTGGTGGCAAAGCACGTAATTTAAGGGTCTGTCTTGCTTCACAACTCGTTGGGACTGGCTGGAAAGCCTCCAAGAGGAGGAAGAGAGGGGACTGAGGGAAGGACAAACAGAAACATCTGGGGCAAATTTGCTTTGATCGCGCTGGCTGTTGGACCACGCTCTGGTGCGTGGATCAGCGCTGAAATGAGAAAGGTCCCTGCTGAGAGGGCTTAGGGGCTTGAGAGTGCCCTGTGCAGGGAGATGGAAGCAGCAGGGCCAAGAATAGCTTGTGCTGTGGCACGAGCACGGCACTGCCAGCACGGAGCAGCCGTGCAGCCTCCGAGCACCCGCCTTGCAGCTTTGCATGGCTGGGAGCAGCCAGCTCGGGGCAGGAACAACCGGCAAAGGTGTCTGCCTGGTTAGGTGAACGGAACTGGTGTTTTTCCTTTAGCTGCACCCCGGTCTGTGGTCACTTCTGATGCACTGGAGTTAAAGCTTGAGCGTTTTCTATTTTACTGCTTTTGGTATTTGCCCAGGGAGGGGTCTCTGCTGTGTAGAAAAGGCACGCAGCCTGCTGAGGAGTTTGCTGAGCGTCAAGCGAAGGTGAAACAAGGAAAACATGACAATTACTAAAATTCTATTGACTTCCTATCAAAGCTGAATAGGAAAGAATAGGACTTGCTGAGCTTTCTTGCTGTTTGAAGCAGATACTGAACACGGGAATCTTCAAAGTACGAGTGAACAAGACCTGCTTCATCCTCAGCTCCTTTTTCCATGGCTGCTGAGCTGGAAGGACACACATGTTGTGCTGGGGTTCCTTGATCTTGCTTTGTGCTATCTTTTCTGAATAAGCATACTTACTTTAATGGTGTCATGCTCATGGAGGATATAAAAGGTCAGCCAAGGTGAAAAAGTTTGTGGAATCTAGAATTCGGCTAAAATGTGGAAAAAAAACTGTTGCAAACTGTGGTGTTTGGGATGGTTTGCTGCTTGTGCTTTGTGTGTGCAGGGTAGCTAAAGAAGCTGCTGCTGGTCCTGATAGCTTGATTTGCATAGGCAAGCACAGTGTACGTTTTGGAAGTGTTAGTGTTGTGTTGTTAGGTGTTTGTGTATAACTTGG